>JAJAQA010000001.1:1014191-1226691 GCA_021464565.1 Rutilus rutilus | reverse complement strand
ATGTATTAGTTATTTGGCCCCTGTTTTTTCTATTTGTGACTTTAT
The DNA here is from genome assembly GCA_021464565.1 of Rutilus rutilus. Taxonomy (NCBI): domain Eukaryota; kingdom Metazoa; phylum Chordata; class Actinopteri; order Cypriniformes; family Leuciscidae; genus Rutilus; species Rutilus rutilus. Next base: position 1,226,646 of record JAJAQA010000001.1, on the reverse strand, counting down.
GGTTTCTTGGCCATAAGTCAAGTAGGCCTAGTGTTGAGCTCATTTGCATATTTAAAATAGATTTTTCAAAGAAACTTGTAAAACAAAAATGTTACTTTTCATGTATACTTTCACTGTGTAAAGTTTTATTGTGGTAGAAGTAAAGGAACAAATTAAGCCTATGCGGGTGTATTTTGGGTAGCCTATATTCGATTAGTGTATAGCTCATTTGCATATTCAAATTCATTTTCAAAGAAACTTGTAATACAAAAAATTTGACTCTTCATGGGTACTTTCATTGTGTAAAGTTTCATTTTGATACGAGTGAAGGAAAAAAATAGCCCCATTGTTGCCTGGCCTTATTGGCACACATCTCAGATTGATGAGAATTTAACATATTTCCTCAACTAGGATTTCTTAGGACTTTTAGTATGTTGTTCTGGACACCTCATAGAAATGATCTAAGCTGCAAAAAATTATTTTACAATTAGTTCTATTTTTGGCTCCAAAATTAGTTACTTTGCCTGGACTAACTGTGAAAAGATGCGTATCATCAGTTATCTTACAATAGTCAAATGTATGTTGTGTAAGATATATTTGGTTAAATAATTAATATAGTACTCACATTGAACTGTGATCAAGTAATAGGCTATGTGATTTGATGCATTCTGCAAACTGTGTATAGTATTGAATACAATGCTCAATGCTAAACGTTTTAGAATGAAGAATTTTGCTGACTTGTAGAATTGCCTACAAAAACAGCGAACTTTGATGTGCTTGAGCTACCTCTAAATATTAATATTTTTGCCCCATTTTTTTTCTGGGGTGTTTTTAGCATAAATGGAACAAATCTAGCGGGTCAGGCTGCAGAAAAATTTCACAACATTTTTTTGTACATTTAAGGGCCACCCTAATGAGTAGGCTATACATTTTACATAATTTCCCCAAATAATATAAAAGTTAAAAAAAGAAAGAAAAATGATAGTGACTATACTCAAAACTTACTGAAATACTATACTATTGCACTTCAAAACAGCTTATTCAGAAAGTGCATTAGGTAAGTTGGGGTTATTATTTTAATAATCAGTTCTTATTTTGTATCTTGATGAATATTCAAATATTCAGATTTAATTTTTAATATTCAGCTGTGCATTAAATGCTTTGATGTGCCTTTAAAATTAATTATACAAGGGACAAATAAGCAGGAATAAAAAGAAAAGTGATTGACTTGTTTCTACATGCATTTGGTGTTGGTGAAAATAAGTACTATCCATGATGTAAAACTCTTTATAATATACTCTAAAATAATCAACCTCATGAATGACATATAGTTTAGGATACTAAGCAACCAACTTACGTCCAATCAAATTCTCTCCATGGTGTGTCCAGTTCTAGAAGAAAAAACGTAGATCATAGTTACTTTGGTATGCTCTTTGTTTTATGTTCTCCCCATTAAATATTAATGCAACTCATGTAAATGTTGTACTGTATATCTGGAATTAAATGATCCTCTTACCTGGGTTTGACACTCGTGGGGGTGGCAAACTTCTACTCATATTTACATTGACTGGAGCGTTTATATTTGATCCTGAAAGATCTGTTGATTGTGATGATCCCATCTTTGTTTTTATGTTGTTTTCCTCCTAAATGATGAATATCTATATCAGCAATATCTCCCTAAAATTAAGGGCAAAGCGAAAGCAACTTGTTTCTCACTCTCCGCAGCTCTGAAGACCAGTGTCGAGGCTCCTACCAAAATTCCAGTTTTATACTTTTTTTTTAAGTTTCAGTTTGACGTTTATCTTTGTCACACATTCCTATGCAAATGAAATACCACCCCTAAAATCCACACCTACAGAACAGAACTATTTGGACAGAGCTTTCCTGTAGCTCAATCAGTAGGGCATTGGCACTTGCAATGCAAACTAACCCTTTCCAGGGAAAGCAAGAACTGATAAGAATGTAAATGTCTACCTTGAAAATGCAGTGTTGGATAAAAGCATCTGCCAAATGCATGAATGTAAATGAAATAAATGTAATTTGGCATTTTTGGATGACACTTTATAATAAAAGGATTTAGGCGTGTTCGCACCGCAGGAACTAGGAACGATTTTAGTTCTAGGAACTTCATTTGGAGGAACTCGTTTAGCTCCTACTTCAGAGTAGGGTCTAAACCAGCACTATAGGAATTTCCAAAACATTTTATGAATTGTTTTCATAATTTTATTATCTTTGTGGAGATATACTAGATATTAGGGTTGTAACAGTACATGTATTTGCACCAAAAGTTTTCGGTACGTCTTTTGGTTCACTACACATGTGTACTAAACACACGTCTGAACGCGTTGTTTGTGTTTGGAGCTCCATCGATTTGATTCATAATCCGTGATTTTTCTCTTTAAACTCACAACGAGCATTTTCTACTTTTCCTCACTGAGAAGCACTGCTGCTCAAACCTCATAGTTACGCGGACTGTTGAGCAGACGCGTCTCAAGCCGATTAGTGATCCAACACCGGATACTCTTATAGATTACTCCTGTGGGTCACGGCTGAGCGCTACTTCTCCACACTCACTTACAAACAAACATTTTCTCGCCTATCGTGCGTCTACATTACACCCGTACCACTAAAAAGACGGATTATATCCAAGACTCCAGTCATAAATTAGTATTATTATTAATATTGATAGCATCACTGGTAGCGTCGTTGCTAACGTATTGTCCATCTGTTGAAATGGCGAATATATCAGATGTATATTGTCTACCTTTTGGTGCAGGTGAGGACACATTTGAGCTGCACGCGGTGCAGTCCGAGCTGGAAGCTGTGGAGAAACAGATCCGCAACCTTTTAGAGAAACAAGCCGAGCTGAGAGACCGGCGTTTAGCTCTTGAAACAGCACGCGCCGATGCACACAAATCAGTGAGTAACATTAGTAATCCGCTCACCCCGACCTCGTCTACTCCGTGCGTTTCTCAGCATTGGTCCCGAGCGCCCAGGTCACGATCAGCCATGGCTTCATTCACTCCGGCTCCAACACGCCACCACAGTAAAAATGTATATTTGATTTTGAGATAGTGGATTTTTGGTGATATAGTGACATAGTGCGATTTGATTAGTTATAGGCTATTTAGGCTTACATTTAAATTTACACAACACATTGACTGATAGGCTAGAGACAGACAGAGCATACATGTAGTGACACATTAATAGATACATAGATATAAATATATATAGACCGATAGATTAATAGATAGATAAATATATAGATAGATTATAGATAGATACATATATAGATACATACATAGATTATATCTAGATACATAGATACATATCTAGATAGATAGATTCATATAGATAGATACATAGATAGATAGATTTGGATAGATAGATAAAATGGAGGCTCCCCAGAAGAGATGCCGTACATCTGTGGTGTGGGAGCATTTCCGTTTAGAAACCCCAAATAAAGTGAGATGTGTGTATTGTGATCGGCAGCTAGCCTGTATACTGCAACAATACATCATCCATGATGCGCCATCGAGGAACACCCATCCTGCCATTCTGCGGGTGCAGAGGATGGCATTCCCCCTGTACCTAGGCCTGCTACTGACACTGCTGGGCCATCTAAGCAAGGTATGCATTGTTTGAAATATAATTATAATTGAAATATAATTACAAACTTTTGGGACACTGTTTAGAAAGTCCATAGCCCTATGCCCTACAACCTAATGTCCCAATCACAACTGCCAATCATGTTAAAAATAGCTTCAATGTGAATATGTAAGGGATAATGTATAGAGAGGCGGTCGTTATAGCGAATAACAGCCCCGACAGGCTGAACGGGCTCTTGAATCAGCCCGAAGGGGTTGTTATTCGCTATAATGACCGTCTCTCTATACATTATCCCGCTTATTACATGGCTACCTACAAAATAAATAAAGCATTTGACACGAATTATTGATTTAAAAAGGAGGTTATTGATTTAAAAACGATTGTATTGCTTCCGCCAAAGAAAATAGTCCGTTCCGCGTCCATAGCAACGCGCTGTTTTCCATGGCAACGGTGTGTTATACTTCGCAGCGGCTGATATCAAGAAATAACACACTGCATTCTTACACTGGAACTCAACCAAGCCATGTAATAAAATATAATATAATATAGTGTGAATATACATTTTATAGGTCTACATATGAGACACACAATGCTACAGCTGATGCCACAGTGGAAGTGAAAAAATATCTCAACGATGCGTATTTGCCCAGAACTCATGATCCTCTAACTTACTGGAAAGAGATAGCAGTAATCTTTCCTCATTTGTATGTCCTAGCTAAAAAATATCTTTGCATGCCAGCAACAAGTGTCCCTTGTGAGAGGATTTTTTCAAAGGCTGGAGAAATTATCTGTAAAAAAAGAAGTAGGCTAAGTCCTTCCACAGCAGAGAAATTAATATTTTTGATTAAAAATCTCTAAAAAAGTGAGACATTGTGGCTTGATTTCTTTTATTAATATTCATTTTGCAGGACCAAAATAACATTTTGCACAGTGAGGAGCCTACAGGTTACAAGCTTCACATATTAGAAAAATACAATAGTAAAAAAACACATTTTTTTTAATGGCTCGTCAAGGTTGTTTCAGGTCAACACCTGCAAGTGACCACTAGGTGTCACCGTTGAGACGGGTGTCGGATTGTTTCGAAGCCTCGACACAATATGGCCCATTTGCTTGAACTGTTTCATTGCTTCACGAAGCCTCGATCTGCCCACCACTAGCGTCTGGTACACAGTCAAACATCTGTTGTCAAACAGTTACACTTTACACACAGCTAGCTAAAATAACGTTGGCAATAGAAATGGAGTGTTGACACATACAGCGGGGGAAATAAGTATTGAACACGCCATACACCTTGGTGTTGGCTCTTGGACAGCTCTTCTGATTATTCTTTTCACTCCTCTGTCAGAAATCTTGCGAGGAGCACCTGGTCGAGGCAAATTTATGGTGAAATGATTGTCTTTCCACTTGCGTATCATGGCCCCAACAGTGATCACTGGAACATTCAGAAGCTTAGAATGGTGCCTATAACAATGCCATCATTATGTGTTGGAACAATTAGGTTGCGAAGGTCTTGAGACAGCTCTTTGCTTTTACCCATCATGAGATGTGTCTTGTGTGACACCTTGGCAATGAGACCTTTTTGTAGGCCATCCGTTGGGACTGAACCAGCTGTTATTAATTTGCACGGACAGGGGGCTGGATTGCTTTTTAATTACTAATAGTTTTAAACTGTTGTCTTGGCTTTCCGTGCCTTTTTGCACCTCCCTTTCTTCATATGTTCAATACTTTTTCCCTGTGTCATTTCACATTATTACACACAACTTAATTTCTGAGCTTATTTGTTTTGGTTTCTTTGTATGTACTGATTCCTTATAATTCAGCCTCAATTTTCCCCCCGCAAGAACAATTACAGTGCTTTACAACTATAGAACAAAAAGAGTTAAATAAACTTATCACTTCATCTAAAACAACAACATGTTTATTAGATCCTATACCCACTAAACTATTGAAAGAAGTGTTACCTGTAGTGGAAGAGCCTCTCCTCAATATTATTAACTCGTCTTTATCTTTAGGTCATGTTCCAAGAACATTTAAACTGGCAGTTATAAAACCTCTCATTAAGAAACCACAATTAGATCATAATAATCTAGCAAATTATAGACCCATTTCAAATCTACCTTTTATGTCTAAAATACTAGAAAAAGTTGTGTCCACTCAACTGGGCTCTTTCTTGCAAGAAAATGATATCTATGAAAAGTTTCAGTCTGGTTTCAGGCCGCATCATAGCACTGAAACTGCACTCGTTAAAATCACAAATGATTTACTCTTAGCTTCTGACCAAGGCTGTATCTCAATACTAGTTTTACTTGATCTAAGTGCTGCGTTCGATACTATAGATCACACAATACTCTTAGATCGACTACAAAATTATACTGGTGTTCAAGGACAAGCATTAAGCTGGTTTAGATCATACTTATCTGACCGCTACCATTTTGTCTATTTAAATGGAGAAAAATCGATCATAATTCCAGTAAACTATGGAGTGCCGCAGGGATCTGTGTTAGGCCCTCTGTTATTCTCAATATATATGCTGCCACTTGGAAATATTATAAGGAAACATGGAATTAGTTTCCATTGTTATGCTGATGACACTCAACTATATATTTCATCACGGCCGGATGAAAACGCTAAATTATCCAAATTGACAGAGTGTGTTAAAGATATAAAAGATTGGATGACGCGTAATTTTCTTTTATTAAATCCAGACAAGACAGAGGTAATACTTATCGGTTCAAAAAACCGCCCACAGAACCTCTCACAATACAACTTTGACATCGTAGGATGTCCTGTTACTTTATCCTCTACAGTAAAAGACCTGGGTGTTATACTCGATTGTAACCTGTCTTTTGAAAATCATATTTCGTATGTTACAAAAACTGCCTTTTTCCACCTTAGAAACATTGCTAAGCTACGTAATATGCTATCAGTTTCTGATGCAGAAAAGTTAGTTCATGCATTCATGACCTCGAGACTAGATTACTGTAATGCTTTATTAGCCGGTTGTCCTGCATCCTCAATAAACAAGCTACAGTTAGTCCAAAATGCAGCCGCTAGAGTTCTTACTAGATCAAGAAAATATGATCATATAACACCGATTTTATCATCACTACATTGGCTACCTATAAAGTTCCGTATTAATTATAAGGTATTGCTACTGACTTATAAAGCCCTAAACGGCTTAGCTCCAGTCTATTTAACGGATCTTCTATCACCCTATAATCCATCACGCTCTTTAAGATCAATAAATTCAAGGCTTTTGGTCATACCTAGGATATCCAGATCAACCAAAGGAGGGAGAGCATTTTCACATTTGGCTCCAAAACTCTGGAATAGCCTTCCTGATACTGTTCGTTACTCGGACTCACTCTCCCAGTTTAAAACTAGATTAAAGACGCATCTTTTCAGCCAGGCATTCATATAATATTGTTAATCTCACAGTTTCAAACTACAATCCGGCCTCTAGTTCATAAATGCCAGAGGAGAACTGGCCCCCGACTGAGCCTGGGTTCTCCGAAGGTTTTTTTTTTTTTTTCTCCATTAGGTCACCTGATGGAGTTTAAGGACACCATTAGGTCACTTGATGGAGTTTTTCGGTTCCTTGCCACTGTTGCCTTTGGCTTGCTCAGTTGGGGATATTTTGGGGATATTTAATTTTATTCTATCAATCAATAAATTCCACTAGAAACAAACTTTGTTGTATTATTTTATTTTAATACTGTGAAGCTGCTTTGATACAATCTGTATTGTAAAAAGCGCTATACAAATATACTTGATTTGATTTTGATTTGATTCCTTGGGTTGTTATCAACATCTGGTGAAAATTTCATGTCAATAGCACCTTTGGAAATATATTTACTGAGAAAAATGGTGACGTGTTCAATACTTATTTTCCCCACTGTACCTGTCATAGGCGACAGCACAGCGAACACAGTGTAAGGAGGACGTACGAGCCGAGGGATTACTTAGTTTTCCACTCGATGTGCCAGTCTTATACAAAGTGCCATTGACGCTAATGAATGACTAGCCACTTGCAAGCTAACTAGAGGGCGTGGCTGAGGGGAAGAGGGATACGGTGGGAACAGGAGGACAAACTTGCTACAGCAGTTACTCTGCCGGTTACATATGGATAACTGTTACTTTTGCATTTGACATGTTGTGCGTTAAGGCCTTTTTTTATATTTTAAAAATGTTATTATCACTAATTTCTCTTGAAAGCACAAACCGTTTCCAGCAAAGTGAAGTTAAATAAAATATGATTTTATTTGATATGATTCAATATTGCTATGATTCCCGACATGTTGTTATCTCCGGTTAAGATGGACTCTTAAGCTGCACCAATTCTTAATTATGTGTGGTTTCCTTTGTGTTGTCAGATCTTTGAGCTGGTCCATGACAGTGACCATGAGGTCTTATCTTCTCAGTTCTGCAAGCTTAGCGTACTCATTCAAATCACATTTACATTCAAGGCAAATTTGCAGCGCTCCATGTAAGAGAGACAAGAAGTCTTCTGTTGAGAAGAGCTTGACCTGAACACATCAGATGATATGCAACCTCACTAATGCCTATTTAAAGCTGTTATAAATGCAGTTTCCAGCAAAGTGCAGTAAATATTAAATATGTTATAGTGTTTAAAAGTCATTTTGTAAAAAGAGCACAATTCAACTTGGAAACATAATTCTCTGTACTCTTCACTTTATAGACCACCTTACATGGAAGCTCTGACTTAACCTCCTCTTTATCTCTACGACTTTAAAGACCTCATAGGGAGGAATCAGCACTTCTCTTTCGTTCTTAAATTTAGAATAGATGGAGACATCTACTCCCATGCACGTGACAATCTCAAAGCATGACTTGTCGCTGTACTGACTTTGTGAGGCTGAGGTGAAAGAGCCAAAGCGAATCGATGTGTTTTCAACATCTTGGCTAAAGCACACGTCGACTCTACGGTAGCCAGTGAGACATTGCTTTATATCCTTGGCTCTTTCAGCTTGAATGGCAGTAGTCAGGAGAAAGTGAAGTGCGTGATACCTGACTGTGGTGTTGTACTCGAGGTCCCTGGGTTCGAACTGCGGCGTTGAAAGTATTAAACACGAAAACGCCAGTGTAAGTACTAATAGCTACTAATAGCTTGAATGAAGGGAAACTGATTACACATAGTGAGTGATACAGAGTGAAATTGTAAGTTGTTTTTAGTGACTGCTTACCTTTAGCTTAATTTTCTTGAGGTAAAGGAAACTAAAAGTACAACATTTTTCCCACTCTACAGATAAAGCGTTGTCGGGAAAACTCAATTTGCGTATCTACCCCGAATTAATAAATTTAAAATAAAATTCTGAATCAAAACTGTAAGGAAACACCAGTAATATGTTTAGGCTTGGTTTTTAGGGAATTCCAAACCTGCACACATCAACGCACATAACTATAGAACCCGTTATTAATGCGCATCTGAACGCCATCAGCGTTTCTCACAGGTTCACGTTTAAAGTCTGTGTAGAGGGAATGGTGTCGTCTTGGCGGCCCTAATTTAAAAACAAATGATCGTTGCGACGGAAGCGAATCAATCAAAACTAACTTTAGCTGGAAAATAACTTTATTAAAGAACCGCTATAAAGCCAAAACAATCTTACGTTAAATTATACATTTATCTCTGTAAAGCTGCTTTGAGACAATCTACATTGTTAAAAGCGCTATATAAATGAAGATGACTTGACTTGACATTTACCCTCTGAGATGTAGAGTAGTACAAGTATAAAGGTGCATAACATGCAAATAAAGTACAAGTACCTTAACTTTGGCACAGATGTGTTTGAGGTAATTTAGCAGTAGTGTCTTCATTACTTAGTTTATCCACCAGGGAGTGCTAACGACAACACAAACTTTATTCATAGCTTCTTTCCTGCACACACGTATCTCAGTGTTTTACAAAACAAAACAGATTTAAACACTGTAAAATGTCCTGCTTAGTCTCAGTGCATGTCTTTAATATCATTTAAAATGTTTGTTTTCTTACATGCTTTTGAAAAAGGGAGGAAAATCAGTCGAGATGTTTTATAAACTCTAAAATGCAGATATGTTTTAATGATCTGGTCGTTCCACTGCAGTTCAGGTTAATGTTCATGGGAGGCTGTGTGGACAAAGAAAAATAGTTGTCCTTTCATAAGAAAACTGAATCCTAACACACACACACACACACACACACACACACACACACACACACACACACACACACACACACACACAGTGGGTGGCACTATCTTTGTGGGGACACATCATAATGCATTCCCTAGCCCCTTACCCTAACATTAACCATCACAACTAAATGCCAAACCTGAACCCTTACCCTCACGTCAAGTCAAGTCAAGTCAAGTCAAGTCAAGTCAAGTCAAGTCAAGTCATCTTCATTTATATAACGCTTTTAACAATGTAGATTGTCTCAAAGCAGCTTTACAGAGATAAACGTATAATTTAAGGTAAGATTGTTTTGGCTTTATAGCGGTTCTTTAATAAAGTTATTTTCCAGCTAAAGTTAGTTTTGATTGATTCACTTCCATCGCAACAATCATTTGTTATTAAATTAGTGGCCGCTAAGACGACACCATTCTCTCTACACAGACTTTAAACGCGAACCTGTGAGAAACGCTGATGGCGTTCAGATGCGCATTAAGAATGGGTTCTATAGTTATGTGCGTTTGAATATATATGCGCAGGTTTGGAATTCCCTACAAACCAAGAACTACTTGTCTGGCCTTAACATTTTGATACAGAATTTTGTCACTTCGGGGTAGATACGCGAAACCGGAATTATCCCGACGACGCTTTATCTGTAGAGTGGGAAAGGGATCCTCCATAGGGAGAGACTAGTTGGCACTTCAGCACTGCGTTGTCATCGGGTCCAGGCGAAGGTCCTTCATCAGATCTGGATACGACCTGGATCCGGTAGGCTGCGGGAAAACCTAAAATTAGCGTAGATGCCATTCTTCTCATGATGTAACGAGTACATCAGGATTTATGGGAAGTGTTCCCGGTTCCGGCTGACCTAATCTATGCAGCCTAACATTGAATTATAGAAGTCTATAATGTGTTATGTGAATGCTAGGTCAAAGAGATGTGGACGCATAGATAGTACGCCACTAGGAGAAACAACAGCAGAACTGCTATTTCCTTGATCCACAGCCAGGGCTTACCTAACAAGTTTCAGAACCATGAAGAATTTTCTTCAGTCATCTGGTGTAATTTTGCTGAAAGATCAAGAATGTCTTGTTGGATTTTGTTCAAGTTCTCTGTTGGATCCATTAACCCGGTGCAGCACTCAGGGCCGATAATGGTGCAGGCTCCCCCTTGAGGTGTTGCAAGAAGGTAATCCAAGGCCACTCTGTTCTGTAAGATCATTATCTTGTGTGAAGCGAGAGTGTTCGTGATGTTACCCAGGGCCAAAGCCGTATCATTGGCCAATTTCTGTACAGAATTCAATAAGCTTCTGACTTGATCAAGGGCCTGCATGACACCATAAGACGGGATTAATGCTCCAAGAGTTCTTGACCACCATGTTTGTGCACAAGTGAGTCCTAGAATGCAGCCATCTTCTTTGTTCATGGTAGAAGCTGAATTTTGTAGATGTAGAGAGCCACCCATGGGTTTTCTGCTCCTACTGAAGGCGGGTGTGGCATGCAAACGTTCTTTCCAGCAAACAAGGTGTTTCTTGACATATTCATCAGCTCTAAGAATATGTTGTTTCTGGAGTCTACACTTTGTGCGATGTCCATGATGGTTACTGGTACGACTATCTTGATCACATTGACTGAAGTTCCCGTAGGTGAGTCTCTGCGTTGTGTATTGTTTTTTCTTTTTCTTTTATGATAGTTGGCTCGGCAGTGGGTCTAGATGTTTTCTAGAGGTTGTGGCTTCATACGCAGGTGAGGAGGTTGGTGCATATGGGTCTCGGGACAGCCATCAAGTCTGCTATTGTTGTTCCTTCTTTCCCTATTTCTTAATTCCAGCAACACCTAAAGAACAGTGAGGTCAGGATGGACTAGTGGATGGGGAAGGCCTATGAGGGAGTCTTCACCGCAGGGTTGGCCCCCGAAGCCTGTTGGATTTCATTTTGAAAATTAGCAAACTCATAATCCCAGAAAATTAATTTCTATTCATGATTGACATTGATAGATTGTACACTAATATTGATACCCCAACCGGCCTAAAAGCAGTGAGAAAATTTATGACAAAGGAATGAGCACCTGTTGAAACTATTAGAGATCAATTTGACCCAAAACAACTTTGAGTTTGATTCTAAACTCTACTTCCAGGTGAAGGGGACAGCTATGGGGAAGAAGTTCGCCCCCTCGTATGCGAACATTTTCATGGCAGACTGGGATGGTGCACGGGGTGGGGCGTGTATTTAGTTTGCTCTATAAATAGCACAAAGGTTTGTAGACCAGCGTAACTTCTTGACGTTTCTCTTCCGTCTCCTTCCGGTGTTGTGACCCCGAAGCGCCATAGCGAGGTGTGAGTTTGGCATTTGCTGTAATGTGTATATTGAGACATTTGGTTTATTTATATTGTTGATTTTGTGTTGAACGCAGGGAGGAAATCCTCGATACACGAGTGTGAGCGCGTGGGTGATTAATGTGGCTAGTGTCGCGTGATGAATGCCGTGTGTAGCCTATAGCAACAAGCTGTATCACCCAGTCTGTATCATTCCACTCTGTATCATTCCACTCTTGGATTACGGCAGAGGTGTGTGTGTGTGTGTGTGTGTGTGTGTGTGTGTGTGTGTACGGGCGTGTCTGGTTGTTAGGATAACCATAAACTTAAGATTTGCATAACAGAAATAAATCATAAGCAAAACAGCAGGGCCTAGACGTCAGAGGTCCACATAGAACTCCACAAAGAAAGATCTGCCAAATAAAAACAAAACATAAATAAACAAACCATATTCAAATCTGAAATACAAACCCAAATAAACTACTTGTTTATGACGCTGTATAGGATTTGCATTCAAAATACACAATTGTTAAATAACCAAATACATAAACATTTATCAATGCAATGAAATTTATCAATGAAATGAAATGATTTTCCTGTCTTGAATTGATTTCTTTCTGATGTTTTTTAATTGATTTCATTATGTAATTTTGGTTTAAACCAACCGCTAAGGTTTATGTGATGTGAAAGGAGGTTTAATTCATATCCCCTGTGTTTTAGGAGCCAGCCTGTGTGGGAGTACTTTCCTCTGGGGTCATCTGGGCCTTTCCTCTCTTCAATGCATGTGGTGTGAGATTTCCTGCACTGCATGGGTATTGATTTGGGCGTGTAGAGTGGTTAGTATTATTCACTACACTTTTCTTTAGAAGTGGTTGGTTAATGATCTTGAGAACCGTGCACGTGTGGTGTGTGCTCTTAGGGCTGCGGGTCCATGGCCCAGTGACTCTTTCTTTTCTTCCCACAGGTTTGGTTACTCCTGTATTAAGATGGGTGGGTTGTGATTTTAATAATTGACCTAATGTCTATATTTATTAAATTGTGATCAGCAGTAAAGTTAATTATTGATTCAGAGTTTCGTGACTCCTGTGCAATAAAAGTTTTTGAGCTTGAAAGTCACGTCTTCGTTCTTCCATTGAGTACTGTCTATTCGAACTTGTGTTGCTGTTAAGTTATTTCCACGGGTATTCAACCCCGGTGGCGTAGTCGGGATCAAGTGTGACCTCACGCCGCGGTTACATATATATTCAATAAATTCTCCTTTTTTATAAATCAAATTACACAAGTCCGTTCAAGCCCGGAAATGTAGTTGCTTTCAGTGTATAGATCCAGAAAGACTCTCTCTGTAAAAGCATATTAACCCTATCTCCTCCTCTTATTGACTTAGGGATATGTTCAATGCCGATTATCTTCAGTGTACTTGGGCTGCCATGATTCGCATCTCTATAATGTAGGGCCATGGGGTATGAAGGGTTACAGAGTACGTTTGGCATACGTTTCCCCTCCTGAGTCCCAAATCTCCCTGAAGCTCCTCCAACGGTCAATGGTGGACCCTATATTGATTCTACTTTGAGTCCGGCGTTCTTCACATTTTTTTTTTATCTCTGCTCTTTCCTCTACAGACTTTCTCTTTCTTCCAACCTTGACTGTAGGGGCAAGCAGGGGCCGCTTGCTGCTGTCGGTTTGTTTTTTCTCCACTGCTGAGCTGATGCTACTTTGCTAGCTACCATAGACTGTCAGCTGCTTGCCCGCGAAATTTCATGTCGCAGGAGGGGGGCGGCGAGCGCCCGGTGGAGACGCGAGCGCCAGGTGGAGTTTCAAGTGGAGCAGGGGATTGGATGAGAGCAGTTGACCAATGTAAGCTGTCTGGCCGGACAGCTTACATTGGTCAACTTCTCTGCAGCAGTACACCCAATAGAGTGAATGGATTTTTTTTTCATTTTTTTTCTCTTCATATTGTTAGGATTGTACTGTAGAACCATAACCAGCATCTAAACAAGGTTATTAATAATGAACAATCTTAGAAATCGTAGACCATAGCTTTAAACTTAGCCAGGTATTTGATTTCTTAGAGGTAAGATGGCTTCTCACCAATTTGTCTTTAATTGTAGGTGCTTTCCGGAACGCAATAGAAGGAGATTCGGGCATGACTTCTCTTAGATAAGGATCACTCATAACTATTTCCCAATTACTTATTATAATACGAAATAAACTGAATTATCTGAATCTTGTGATTCGCGTTTTTGTCGTAATAGCTCATCTCTACTAATGTTTCTTACTTTATTGTATGCTTTGTTAATCACTCTATTTTTGTACCCTGTCGTGGAAATTCTTTTTAGACTTTAATCAATAATTGGAAGACAGCTGGAAATTTCAAAAGTTATAAAGATCTTTATTTCTTGCAAGAAAGGCAGTTCACCCATCAGTCAGAGTCTGATATGGAAGGGCCCTGACTTCTCCTTTTTGCCCAGCTTATATACACAAAACTCATCACACTTAGTCTAACACCCCATGGTTATACGCACACACTTACACACATATGTCATTAAAACAATTGAATATAGATTTTCCAATGCAACACCTTTGCTCTTAGTGCAAGCGAGCTTATCTGTATTTAGAAAGAACAAACTGTCCTTTCTGCAAATGTCACTTTGACCTCGTACTTCAGCAGTAAGGAAGAAGATGATATGAAATTTGCAGTTTCTTTAACACCATGTATGGTATAAGCTGGCTAGAGTAAATATTTCCACACCATGTATTGTATTATGCTGGCTAAAATGCTGGAATAAAAATTTCTATCACAACCCTCGTTCCTTAAATCTTTGAGTCATATCTTGTGCCCTGATCTAAAATCTTCTTCCGTATCGCATATTCTTTTCAATCTCTGGAACTGACCAAAGGGAATATTCTCAGTCATCCATATAGGATGAAAGCCGTCTGCTCTTAATACGGTATTTCTGTCAATTTCTTTCCTGAAAATAGTGGTATGCAACTCCCCATTACTTTCTTTAAAGATTTGTATGTCCAAAAAGTTAATCTGAGTGTGTAAAAAAAAAAAAAAAAAACGCAGTTAAAGTTTATAGGCTGACTTGAAAAGATGAGTTTTGAGAGTGGTTTTGAACTGTGAAATTGAGTCTATGGCACGAATATGAGGGGGAAGAGAGTTCCAGAGTTTTGGTGCAGCATGGGAGAAGGCCCTTGCTCCCATTGTGGAGAGTCTGATGTCTGGGGTTGCCAGTAATCCTGCTGATGATGAACGGAGTGAGCGTGGGGGTATGTAGGTCTGTAGTAGTTCTGTGATATATGAGGGGGCGAGGTTGTGCAGGGCTTTGAATGTCATTAACAATACTTGCCCCATTTTCGCTTTATTGACTTAATTGGCCGACTGAGACAGCAACTGTAAGAATAGATATAAATAGAGGAGTTTCAGGTCACTTCTTCAGGACCAGCGGTCAGCATAAGAGGACGCACGGCAAGAGCGCGCTAGTGGTTTTTCAGAATACTCAGTTCTCCTGTTATTTCAGTGTTGTATTTGACTCAAGGTAAGACTATCTTCGATTCTCTGTTTATTTGTCATTTTTAACTTCACATAATTCTGTATTTTATTTAGACGCGTTGCTACATTAATCAACGGCCGCGCGTGGAAATTATTATTTTTATTGCAGTTCTAATAGCACTTAAGTATTGAATCCTAGCAGTTTCGATTTGCCCCATTTTCGCTTTATTGACTTAATTGGCCGACTGAGACAGCTGTCCTCACTCAAGCGGTGAACGCATTATATCTATATCTATGTAATTTGCGCGCTGTCGCGGAAGCGTCAGCGGAAGCGTTCAGCTCTCGTGTTCAGCCTCCTCGTGTGAAGACCGACTCGGGTAAAGACCAGCGACTCTACCTGCGCGACTCCACCGAGCAAGGACACCAGAAAGGCACTTAAGTATTTCGTTTTTCCCTTTCCCTTCCCACTTTAATCTTTTTTTACAACTTAATCAACATGTGTTTTCAAAACATTCCTGTTATCTATGCCCTTTCATCACGCGCAAAAGGCAGCGCAATACTGCTAATCTGCGTCCCATTCTCTCATCCTCACACACACCTCTCTCTCTTTCCGTGGGTCTATGGAATTGTCATCAGCAGTCAATAAAGCTGACTTTATTCCAGCCTTTGCATCTCATTCTACTCTTAGTATCCTGGGCTTGACTGAGACCTGGATTCGTCCAGAAGACTCGGCAACCCCTGCTGCTCTCTCTAACAATTTCTCCTTCTCTCACTCTCCTCGCCAGTCTGGGAGGGGTGGGGGTACAGGGTTTCTCATTTCTAACAATTGGAAATACTCAGCGCTCTCCTCTCTATGCAACAACAACTCATTTGAATATCATGCTATTACACTTACAACTCCCATTAAGATCCATATTTTAGTCATTTATCGCCCCCCAGGTCAGCTGGGAAACTTCGTAGAGGAGCTGGATGTGCTGCTGTCCTCTTTTCCTGAGGACGGCACCCCACTTCTAGTCTTCGGTGACTTCAACATTCATCTCGAAAAGCCGCATGCAACCGACTTCATCTCTCTCTTAGCCTCTTTCGATCTCAAACGACTCATCACCTCAGGTACTCACAAATCAAGCAACCAACTGGACCTGGTTTACACATGCAACTGCATCACAGACAACATCTTGGTGAGACCTCTCCATGTCTCAGATCATTTCCTCATTACTTTCAGTCTACATCTCTCTACCCCTGCACCACCAACCCCCCCACCAGTCACTTTCAGGCGAAACCTGCGCTCACTTTCTCCCTCCTAGCTTTCCTCTGCCGTGTCATCTTCTCTTCCCCCACCCTCACAATTCTCATCTCTGGATGTGAATACCGCAACGGATACCTTATGCTCCACTCTAACCTCTTCTCTAGACAATATCTGCCCTCTCTCCTCCAGGCCAGCACGCGCTACTCCCTCCAACCCCTGGCTATCTGAGGTTCTTCGTGAACACCGGACCGAACTCAGGGCAGCGGAGAGGAAATGGCGCAAATCAAGACACATCTGACCTGAGTATGTATAAATCTCTCTTCTCTTCCTTTTCTGTTGATGTTCATGCTGAAAAATCTTCCTACTTCCACAACAAGATCAACAACTCCTCCAACACACGATCACTCTTCAAGACATTCAACTCCCTCCTCTGTCCGCCTCCACCACCACCCGCCTCCTCCCTAACTGCTGACGACTTTGCGAACTTCTTCACCAACAAAACAACAACTATCAGCAGTCAGTTCTCAGCTCCACACACACAGGAACCCAGACCGACCCCTTCCACAGCCAATAACCCTCTCTCCTCCTTCTCTCCACTAACCGAGGAAGAAGTATCTACACTTCTCCTCTCCAGTCATCCTACCACCTGCCCTCTAGACCCCATCCCCTCACACCTTCTACAAGCCATCTCTCCCACACTTCTACCAGCACTCACACACATCATCAACTCATCCCTCCATACTGGCACCTTCCCTACAGCATTCAAGCAGGCTCTGGTAACTCCACTGCTTAAAAAACCAACGCTAAACACATCATTTGTAGAGAACTACAGACCTATCTCTCTCCTACCATTCATTGCGAAAACACTTGAAAGAGCTGTTTTCAACCAAGTAACATCCTTCTCTAAACAACCAGCTAGATGTCAACCAATCTGGCTTCAAGAAAGGGAATTCTACTGAGACTGCATTACTGTCTGTCACAGAAGCCCTACGGATCGCAAAAGCTGCTTCCAAATCTTCAGTCCTCATTCTCCTGGATCTGTCTGCTGCCTTCGACACTGTGAATCATCAGATCCTTCTGTCCAGCCTCTCATCACTGGGCATCACAGGAACTTCACTCCGCTGGTTTGAGTCCTATCTCGCCGGTAGGTCCTTCAGGGTCGCATGGAGAGGCGAGGTATCCAGAGCACATCAACTGACCACAGGTGTTCCCCAGGGTTCAGTGCTGGGACCCTTGCTCTTCTCCATCTACACCACATCACTGGGACACATCACACAGGCACATGGTTTCTCTTACCACTGCTATGCTGATGACACACAGCTCTTCCTCTCATTTCAACCAGATGATCCCACAGTAGCTGCACGGGTCTCAAGCTGTCTGGCGGACATCTCGACATGGATGAAGGAACATCACCTGCAGCTCAACCTGGCAAAGACTGAGCTTCTCATCCTCCCTGCCAATCCGTCTCTACAGCACGACTTCACCATCCAGCTAGATTCATCATCAAACACCCCATCAAGGTCAGTCAGAAATCTTGGAGTGACGTTTGATGACCAGCTGACCTTCACAGATCACATTTCAAAGACAGCTCGATCATGAAGGTTTGCACTGCACAACATCAGGAAGATCAGGCCTTTCCTAACTGAGCATGCAACACAACGTCTCGTCCAGGCCCTGGTCATTTCTAGGCTTGACTACTGCAATGCTGTTCTGGCTGGACTTCCATCATGTGCAACCAAACCCCTACAGATGATCCAGAACGCTGCAGCTCGTCTTGTCTTCAACGAGCCAAAGAGGGCCAACGTCACTCCTCTGTTCATCTCTCTGCACTGGCTACCACTCGCTACTCGCATCAAGTTCAAGGCATTGACGCTTGCTTACAGATCTATCACAGGCTCAGCTCCCTCCTACTTTCACTCACTACTACGAGCCTACATCCCTACCAGAAGCCTACGATCATCCGGAATGCAGAATCCCTGACAACCTTCAAAAGACAGCTGAAAACCCATCTCTTCCGTGAGCACTTAACCGCATAAAAAAAACAAAAAAATAATAAAAAAAACTCCCCTTTCCCTCTAAAACCTCACTTATCGGGCTTATGCTACTCTGAATAATGCCTGAACTTCGTATCTTGAGCACTTCTTGCGTTGTTTTTGTTTTTGCCTCTTCATGATGACTCGCTTAATCTAGTCCTAATTTGTAAGTCGCTTTGGATAAAAGCGTCTGCTAAATGACTAAATGTAAAATGTAAATGTAAATGTAAATGTACTTTGAAGTTGATTCGTTGTGATATGGGGAGCCAGTGCAGTTGAATCAGCAGGGGTGTGACATGGTCGGTAGACATGGTATGGGTGATGATGCGTGCAGCTGAGTTTTGGAGAAGTTGGAGCCGGTAGAGTAATTTATTGGGGATTCCTTGCAGGATCGCATTGCAATAGTCGATCCGAGAGGTCACCAGGGTGTTGACAAGAACTTCAGTGGAATGTTGCGAAAGTGAGGGACGCAGTCTGGAGATGTTTCTAAGGTGAAAATAAGCCGTCCGACAGACATTATTGATGTGGTTGGAAAATGAAAGGGTACTGTCCAAAATAACTCCAAGGCTCTTTACCTGTTTAGAGACTGGTATGACATCCTCACCGATGGAGACTGATGAAAGGTTGGATTTTGAGAGTGTGGATGGAGTGCCAATGAGCAGTAGCTCTGTTTTGTTACTGTTAAGTTGGAGATAATTGGTGGTCATCCATGCCTGGATGTCGTGGATACAGGTGGTGAGGGTGTTTAGGGGAAGTGTGGCAGTGGGCTTGGTAGATACATAGAGCTGTGTGTCATCTGCATATGAGTGGAAGTGAATGCCATGATGTCTGAAAATATTGCCTAATGGAAGAAGGTAAATGAGAAATAAAAGTGGCCCCAATACTGATCCCTGTGGAACTCCATGTTGGAGTGCTGAGCTCTCTGACTGGTGGTCTTCAATTTTGACAAAATATGTCCGGGCTGTCAGGTAGTGCGCAAACCACTTAAGGGCTGTTCCACAGACTCCTATACTTTCAAGGCGCTCAAGCAACAGTTTCTGGGATATTGTGTCGAAGGCAGCACTGAGGTCTAGGAGGATGAGAATGGATAGTAGGCCAGCATCAGCTGCACGGAGAAGATCATTAGTGATCTTGACAAGGGCTGTCTTGGTACTGTGGTGTGAACGGAACCCAGATTGAAATTGTTCAAGAAGATTATTATCACGAAGATAAGTCTGGAGTTGGATTGCAACCACTCTCTCAAGTATTTTGGAAATGAAGGGCAGGTTTGATATGGGACGATAATTATTAAAGTTATTACAGTCCAGTCCTGTTTTTTTCAATGTGGGTCTGACTATCGCAGCTTTTAGTGATGCAGGGACTATACCAGTTGACAAAGATGATTTGATAATGGAGGTTATCAGTGGTGTTAAAGCAGGTAGACAAGTCTTAACAAGGGAGGTGGGGATGGGGTCCAGGTGACATGTAGAAGAGTTAGATTTGGTGATGAGCTCAAAGATAGACTCCTCAGTTGGAAGACTGAAGTTACTGAAAACAGCGGGTGGGGCAAGATTTATCACAAATGCTGCTGGCAGTGCAGCCTGTGTGATGTTCGCCACGGCCAGTTGTTGGTGGATTTTAGAGATTTTTGAATCAAAAAACTTAAGAAAAGCAGAGCAGTAATCATCAGAAATGTTGTTGGTGTTTGCATCTGGAGGTTTCAGTAGCCTTTTCACTGTGGAGAAAAGTTTCCTTGTGTTCCCTTCACCCGCATTGATGCTATTCGCGTAGTAGATATTCTTAGCTGTATTCAGCATGTTTGTTCCAAAACAATGGATATCATTAATTTATATCACTTAATTATGCAAAAGTATCTAATAAATCATTTATTTAGCATCAAGTGAAATGTGAAATGTGAGTGATCAATATTATATTCATTGTCTAGAAGTAAGCGCTGGCTGTATCAAACAGTATAGTATTTTTATATACTGTTTATTTTATAGTATATATATTTTTCAAGACGGACTGATTAAAAACACTGTTATTAACTTTTTAAAGAACATGACAATAATCAGAGCCTCATAAAAGCCACTTAAGTTTACAAACAAAATATTATCATGTTGACATGCCTGAATATAATTGTGTAAATTGCACTATTGATTTAAGCAATAAGTCAGTCATATGTCAGTCACCAGCCTACTAATAAGATAAGAAACATTCTGCTAATTCTGTTTAATGGCTGGTCATAAAAAATGTGTCCTGTACATTTTCTCAGTTCACTCACTGATTTTAGCTTCATTTTTGTAGTTTCTTGTATAGAGATCATGCATCAATTTTTATTTCCTGTTTTGTTCTTATAATGTTAATAGAATTACATCAAAACTGTCATCAAAGATTATTTTCTACCCTGATTTTAGCACTTTGATTTAAACACTTTAAGACTTGTGTCTCATTTAAGACTTCAATGTAAATGCCCACTACTGTGATTGAGTAATACCGTTGCAATTTTGTCAGTTCCCATGGAAAAGGGTGGCCTTAGGTTTTTTGGCAAGGAATGATGAGGTATTCTTGAGAAATCGGCCTTGGGTTTTTTGTTTTTTCTCATCTGACCGTGCAGTGGGATGGCCGTATGTGTGTGTGAGAGAGAGAGAGAGTGTGTGTGTACCTGACTCATCTGACTGTGCAGTGGGATGGCCGTATGTGTGTGTGTGTGTGTGACATCATGATGCCCCTCTTCTCGTCCAAACGAGCATCATCAGGTTCTTCTGTGGTTTTTAACCCTTAACTGGGAAATCGATCCTCATGATCTTAAAGCAGTGGTTTCCAGTATGAGAGAAGTTAGATTCCCAACAGGTGTGTTATTAAGACTCAGAACTGAACTTACAGGTGTAAACAGAGGTTTATGTGAGGAAACATTTCATCTTAAAGTGCAGTAAACATACAAATGAAAGTGGATCGATTGATTTCTTATCCTAGAGCTGAGAACATTAATATTACAGCCGTCATCTCTCATTCCCATTGATATAACGGCTGGTGTTTTAACACTGAAGCTCAGCAAACATCAGTCCTCAGAATGTCCTGTTGTGTACTTCTGTGGAGTTCAGAGTCGACTAGTGATGGGAGAAACCAAGCTTTTCAAAGCTCTGAATCAACTGAACAAAATGATTCAGTGTTTCGGATCGTGTGAATCGCCACACGCTGGCGACTCCTGCTGGGGAACAGTGGGAATGCAGTAACTCAGGCCAAACTTGCACTAAAACAGCTTTTACAAACACATGCAAATGTTTTATTGATCGTATAATCCATCAGATGCAGTGAACTAAACATCTAATAAGATTAAATATCAGGTGTCTGTATAATATCTGGTCTTTTGTCAGTTTTCAGTGCTTGTTGTGTTTCGAAGCTTCACTAGGAAACAGAGTTATTAGCAAAAATGTAATGTTGCTTATTATAGCGCCACCATGTGGCTGAATCTCCCAAGATTTGATACACAGCCTCATTTTGACACATATACGTTAATTATCATAAGAGTCAGACATTATGAATTGACCTCATTAGCTGCTGTGATTTGATTGGCTGCTGACGGCCATGTTTGTTGAATTGTGTGAGTGATATTTGAAGAGTGTGTTATCATGTGACCCAGAGAAGATGAATATCAGGATTCGTTGGGTTCCCACATAGCAAACAGACTTGGCCCAAATGTGGCCTCACAATGGCCCTCATTTATCAAAAGTGCGTACACCAAATTTCCAGCGTACACCTGGCGTACACCCAAAACCACGTTGACTTTGAGATTTATCAATATGGACGTTGGCGTACGGCACGCTCAAATCCTACGCCAGCTCAGGAGGTGGTGTACGCACGTTTTGAGTGCAGGAATGCGCAGAAAAACAATTCCTAACACCACAAAACGCACTGACAAACTAAAAGATATAATATGACCCACAGTAAAAAACAACAACATAGTAATTATAAACTTCAGTGTTTATTTTTGTGCAACATGGACTTCAGTGTTTAATTTGTGTGACTTTATCAAAGCATTTGAATTGTAGGCATATGTATTCCTTAAGTTGCGAGCCTGTGCGCTTTACCTGACGTTTCAAGCCTTGTATACTTTCGCCTGGCTCCGCAGCGCGAGTCTCCGCAGACTGCGCGCGCATCTCCACAAACGGACGAGGCGTTTATACTCGACGCGCTCGCCGTTGTACTATTCTTTGAAACGATGGTTAGGCCAGGGTTAGGCCCGGCAGGTGCGCACGGACTGGGTTTAGTAATGAAAGGCTTTCAATGACCAAAAAAATAATTCAGACTGACAAAATAATAAAAATGCCATTCTTCTTCTTTTAAATAATAATAATAATAATAATACAAATAATAATAACGACATTCTTCTTCTAAATAACAATAAGCGTCATTAATAATACAAATCTAGAAATCAATTTGGTTTCTTTCCACTTCCTGGTTTCGCTTTCTCTTTCTCAAAGAAGTTTCTCTTCTTTGCCGTCTTCCGTGTGTCCATGGCGTAAAATGAGGGCGTGGGGGAAGCGGAGACTTGAATATATAGGGGCGTGTTATTCTAATGACGATCGATTTCAGCCGCGGCATTTATCAAGGGCAGGTATTGCGTACACCTGGATTTCAAAGGTACACACAGCTTCATAAATCAGGCGATGAGAGGAGTGTAAGCATAATCTTACGCCAATATATACGCCCGTTTCTACGCAAGATTGATAAATGAGGGCCAATGGCACTGCTGGCGTGTTGCCGGCACTGGCATGCATCATGTCAGCCAACTGTGGGCCATGTGTGGCAATGATGGCACTGCATGTCGGCAGACAAAATTTGGGCCGATTGTGCATGGGAGTTGTGTGGCCCAGATCAGTGTAGCGATTATGGGCCATACTTTGTGTACTGGACAATTATAAGTATTTAGGCCGCTACTATATATTTAAGGATTGATTCGTTTTCAGCAGTGTTCACAAAATTCAATAATCATTTAAAAATTCCAAAATCCATTTGACCTGAACAAAATATACATTTTTCTAACATGACAATTGAGTAATTTTTTTGTAATTATTTATTTTAATTTGTTTTTATGAATTTCTAATAAAAAAAAACTTAATTCACATACAAAATAGTCTAAGTTTTCCATACTCTTTAGTTTAAGCACCACACAATCATGTACAGTTACTGTGCAGTGAACTATTGTTTATTTTGGTGCGATCTCCACGGTAACAGCAGCTTTCTGGTTGGTGGATGAGGTTCACGTGATGCGTCGTTTGAAATTTCTCCTGCTGAAGGGTGAAGAAGACGTCTGTCAGACAACCGAACCGCTGTTCAGGTAAGTGAAGCTATGTTGTGTGCGACCCTATTTTTTTTACAGTCTATAATATTGTGTACGACCTGACATTAGATGTAATACATACAGCAGATATGCAACCGCATGGGTTCTCTTTTGTACTCATGCCGAAACAGATCAAGCCTGCGATGTGTTTACAGCTCTCTTTTTTTTTTTGTATTTTTATTTAACCTTAACCTCGATTAAAAATCGACCGTGGCGGGTACGAAGGTTATTTTGGCAGGTTATGTAATGGCAATCTTTAAAAAATAGAAGAACATCTCTTTTTTGGAGCTTTTTTTAAATACCTGAATTCAAACACGGATGTCACTTTGTTCTTTACTGAAGTGAACTTTTGCCTATATGGTAACGTTAGCTGATTCACTGCCCTGAACTTGAGAACGCGAGTACAGACTGACGCGACCGGGGACCGGCCTGCGGGTCATTCAATAGTGTCACATTATAAGCAATCATTTCCTGTATAAAATTAAACCGAAGCAACCTTATTTTAATTTGTTACCTACATTTATTTACAGTAGGTGGATGAATATTTGTATATGTAGCCTATTTATTAATTTAGTATTTTGTCTTTTAGCTGCTGTGAGGAAAAAAATCGTCTGACACATGCCACTGATCAGGAGATAGAAGCAACAATACAAAGATGGCTTCAGCTTGCTCCTGATAGAGATGGAGGAAGGAGACCCAGACAGCAACATAGTATCAGCCCAGATCTGGCCCACATCTGGTTGGGCCGACACTATTGGCGCTTTTCCACTGCATGGTACGGTACGGTACGGCTCGGTACGGCGCGCCTTGGAGCTTTTCCACTGCATGGTACGGTACGGCTCGGTTCGGTACGGCGCGCTTTTCCACTGCATGGTACGGTACGGCTCGGTTCGGTACGGCGCGCTTTGGCGCTTTTCCACTGCATGGTACGGCTCGGTTCGGTACGGCGCGCTTTTCCACTGCATGGTACGGTACGGCTCGGTTCGGTACGGCGCGCTTTGGCGCTTTTCCACTGCATGGTACGGCTCGGTTCGGTACGGCTCGCTTATGGCGCATTTCCACTGCATGGTACGGTACGGTACGGCTCGCTACGGCGCGCTTTGGAGCTTTTCCACTGCATGGTACGGTACGGCTCGGTACGGTACGGCGCGCTTTGGCGCTTTTCCACTGCATGGTACGGTACGGCTCGGTTCGGTACGGCGCGCTTTTCCACTGCATGGTACGGTACGGCTCGGTTCGGTACGGCGCGCTTTGGCGCTTTTCCACTGCATGGTACGGCTCGGTTCGGTACGGCTCGCTTATGGCGCATTTCCACTGCATGGTACGGTACGGTACGGCTCGCTACGGCGCGCTTTGGAGCTTTTCCACTGCATGGTACGGTACGGCTCGGTTCGGTACGACTCACTTATGGCGCTTTTCCACTGCATGGTACGGTACGGCTCGCTACGGCGCGCTTTGGCACTTTTCCACTGCATGGTACGGTACGGCTCGCTACGGCGTGCTTTGGAGCTTTTCCACTGCATGGTACGGTACGGCTCGGTTCGGTACGGCGCGCTTTGGAGCTTTTCCACTGCATGGTACGGTACGGCTCGGTTCGGTACGGCGCGCTTTGGAGCTTTTCCACTGCATGGTACGGTACGGCTCGGTTCGGTACGGCGCGCTTTGGAGCTTTTCCACTGCATGGTACGGCTCGGTTCGGTACGGCGCGCTTTTCCACTGCATGGTACGGTACGGCTCGGTTCGGTACGGCGCGCTTTGGAGCTTTTCCACTGCATGGTACGGTACGGCTCGGTTCGGTACGGCGCGCTTTGGCACTTTTCCACTGCATGGTACGGTACGGCTCGCTACGGCGCGCTTTGGAGCTTTTCCACTGCATGGTACGGTACGGCTCGCTACGGCGCGCTTTGGCACTTTTCCACTGCATGGTACGGTACGGCTCGCTACGGCGTGCTTTGGAGCTTTTCCACTGCATGGTACGGTACGGCTCGGTTCGGTACGGCGCGCTTTGGAGCTTTTCCACTGCATGGTACGGTACGGCTCGGTTCGGTACAGCGCGCTTTGGAGCTTTTCCACTGCATGGTACGGTACGGCTCGGTTCGGTACGGCGCGCTTTGGAGCTTTTCCACTGCATGGTACGGCTCGGTTCGGTACGGCGCGCTTTTCCACTGCATGGTACGGTACGGCTCGGTTCGGTACGGCGCGCTTTGGAGCTTTTCCACTGCATGGTACGGTACGGCTCGGTTCGGTACGGCGCGCTTTGGAGCTTTTCCACTGCATGGTACGGTACGGCTCGCTACGGCGCGCTTTGGAGCTTTTCCACTGCATGGTACGGTACGGCTCGCTACGGTGCGCTTTGGCATTATTTCCACTGCATGGTACGGTACGGCTCGCTACGGCACGCTTTGGAGCTTTTCCACTGCATGGTACGGTACGGCTCGGTTCGGTACGGCGCGCTTTGGAGCTTTTCCACTGCATGGTACGGTACGGCTCGGTTCGGTACGGCGCGCTTTTCCACTGCATGGTACGGTACGGCTCGGTTCGGTACGGCGCGCTTTGGAGCTTTTCCACTGCATGGTACGGTACGGCTCGGTTCGGTTCGGTACGGCTCGCTTATGGCGCATTTCCACTGCATGGTACGGTACGGTACGGCTCGCTTCGGCTCGCTTTAAATGGTACCACCTCTGTTGAGGTTCCAAGCGTACCGTACCGATACTAAAATGTGACGTGAAAACACTGCAGATCACTGATTGGTCAGACAGAATCATCTCTACCAGCGTCATTGTATTTACGACACGAGACACTAAACCCGCTAGATTTAAATAGCCAGTAGACAACAGCCACCGCTGTAGCGCCTGTTTTAAAAGTATTTGCTTCAAAAAAAGAGTATAAACTTCCAAAAAAGAAATGGCTGAATCGTGGTCAGTGGACGAGGTGCAGACGTTCCTCTCGTTGGTTGCCGAGGAGTGGATGGGGAAACACGGAATGAAAACGTGAGCAGTAGAGACGGCAACTATAACGATCAGTCCCACCCACTTTGAAGCGGTACTAACTGCAGTGGAAAAGCAACCGAGCTAAAGCGAACCGAACCGTGCCGTACCGAGTCGAGTCGTACCACGCAGTGGAAAAGCGAAGCGAGCCGAACCGTTCCGCGCCGAGTCGAACCGTACCGAGCCGAACCGAGCCGTACCATGCAGTGGAAAAGCGCCATATGTTAGATTTGGGCCGGATCTGGGCCGACACTATGTTAGATTTGGGCCGGATCTGGGCCGGATCTGGGCCGACACTATGTTAGATTTGGGCCGGATCTGGGCCGGATCTGGGCCGACACTATGTTAGATTTGGGCCGGATCTGGGCCGACACTATGTTGCTGTCTGAGAGCGCTTGAGGAGAAAAGAGGGGCTGCAGAGCTGTACTTCACTTCCTGAGGACAGTCCAAAATAGCATCACTTTCTCCCTCACACATTCTTATGTGCAAATTTGTTTTAAGTATTTTTTTTTATTTGCTCTATGTTTGTTGAGAGTAAAATTACATTATAATATGTTTAAATTTCATTGATAGATTCAATTAGTTAGAATTGAAAAATGTTGTACATAGTTGGCTGTCCAGGAAACTAAAATAGTGTTCACAAATTGTAGCTGTTTTTTGTTGTTTTTTGGCTTGTGCATTACTACAATAAGTAAACTACTGTTTAAGACAGACCAGAACATTTTGAAATTAAATGCACTTTGAGGTGGTAATAAGATGTTAAGCTTTGAATGTACTAAAAAAATAGAAAATAATAATTTATTATTATTGGCTTGTGCCTATTGTTAAATAAACTATTTTTGAGAATTGAATTTTCTTGTGCCTTATTTGTTCACATGGTTTGGGTAAGATTAGGCTGGGTTATGGCTCAGTTTTGGGGTTTCTGGTTAAAGGGTGGTGTTGATATGGTTAACTTATGGCTGAGAATTGGTACCAATAATAAAACCTGTTTTGGCCCAGTTCAGGGCCAGTTAAGGGTGACTACCTGGCTGAGATTCGGGCCAGTTATGGCCCATGTGTGACCCTTGTCTTTAATCCAGTTCTGGGCCACTTCAGGGCCGTCATTCTTTGCGGTATTTGGACCGAGGGAAGAGTGATTGTGTGGCCCGGAGCTGGGCCAGAAAAAATTTGCTATGTGGGTTTGATCGTGACGTTCAGCAGATACAGATCAACACATACAAATGATCATTTAATATCTTCACAGTGTTTTGATGTGTCAGGGATTTTTTGATGACTTTTTGTCATGAGTTTCGAGTGAATTGGATCAAACGGTCGAGGAGAAGTTTTTTTTATTTCCCAGCTTGAGATCTTTATGACTTACAGTCTCTGACGCACAGACATGTTTAGAGCAGGAAAATAATAACTGATAAAACTCTGCAAATATAATAATGTTGCAGCGGCTTCAGTGCTTGAACCCATAAAATACACCTGGATTAAAAATTAAAATACGTTTAACAAATCCCACTTCTACATGATTTATAGATGATTGATGTGAATCTACTGTGAAACTAAATGAAGCTGATCTTCATCAACACAAACAGAGCTTGAGAAAAGCACAGATACACACCATCACACACACTGATGTCTATATGAGGATTTATTACATAGTTATTCTGACATGAAATTTCATTGACAGAAGTTCAGCTGTGTTATTAATGTAATGAAGATAAAATAAGAGACACTATAACATCTCACTGTTACCGATTTATCATGAAGCTCAAAGCATTATGGGTAGAATCTCTCTACAGTCTATTCTGACTCATCAACAGTTTCACTGATGATCCAAGACTAACCAAAAACCCCGGATAGAGCGGCTGAGTGAACGTGGTCTTCTCTGTGTGTATGAGGCTCATTGTTTCTCCATCAACGCTGTAGAAGGACAGAGTTCCTGCACTGGGATCCACATACACTCCTACTCTACGACTGATGGGATTTACAGGGAGTTCAGTCTCTCCTATGCCATTGTGTATGAATGAGCATCTGGAGAAAAAGCAGACCAAACTCCAGGACTGATCATTATATCCAAACAAACACTCATGACCGTCTCCTTTCCTGCTGATGCTCTTATATGACACTGATATAGACACGACACCACCAATCCACTTATCACCACTCCACTTATGACTACTCCACTCATCAGCACTCCACTCAATCTCCCAGTAAGAGCGTCCTCTCACACTCTCTCTACACAACACCTGATGCGCATCAAATCTGTCTGGATGATAGGGATACGACTGACGCTCTGGGTAAGTGTTGGTAATCTCTCTGTTCTCCTCAGACAGAAGGAGGTCTTCATTCATTGTGTTCAGATCCAGAGTGAGCTGATGGGAATCTGATGGAGAGAAAACACATCACAATCAGGAATTATGAATCTGATCTTTTAATGTATCTGAACTCTTCATGTTCAGTATATCAGCAGTGTCTCAGTGCAGTTTAATCATCATTCACATGATCAACTCTAAAACTCTTCTGTCATGTGTTCTTTCAGCTTCTCCAGGAAGAACATGAACACACTCAGTGAGTTTCTCTGCTTGTTTTCTGACTTACATTGAAGGAACTCACACCTGGTCCTGGGAACAGTGGCTGTGGAAATCAACAGACATGAAGAGTGTGATTATAATGTCGAGAGAAAGTGATCGTGCATCCATTGCTAACACATGCAGAAATCCTCCAACACAGAAGATATTTAGGAGATGTCTCTGCTGTTTACAGAGCCCAGATCCCGACACAACCACTGTTGAGGGTTTGATATTAGTGACATGTCACCATATTTGATTTGACTTCTATAGACATGAACTGAGCACAGATTTGATCTGAGGGAATATGGTTAATCATATACAAAGTAATCATATTGTTTTATAAGACTTGGATTAAAGCTCAACCTCCTTTTTATTCTTTTTTTAAAGAGACATTAATTGATCAATACATGTCTAATGCTCAATCATTTTAATCATTCTACTGCTTATTATGAGAATTTCTGTGAATACATGAAAGACACATTTTAGTTCTAATTATTAAAATCATAAAAATGCATCATTGATGTTTGTTTTTAATTGCTGATATCACAAAATCATATCTCTTAAATTCTTAAAAACATTGTTATCAGATATTCATTCAACTTTTGGTATCAACAGAATCAGCAGTATTTAAATGTGTGATTTTAACAGTAAATATCAAAAGTTTCCTTCATGTTCACAAATGCATTGCTGTCATCAATAGTGTCTACTTAAAGTCACAGAGTATGGGGATTTAATGTCAGATATACTGGTTTTAATTATTGGCTTAAAGCACGTTCAACTCATTCAAGTATTTGCGATAAGACAAACTGACAACAGAGAATACGGTGAGTTGTGTTGTCTGTAATATTGCTGTCATGATGTGGGGAACTAATTCATATAGTATATTAAGCTTTAATCTGCTAAAATATTGAATCTGTTCTCATCTTTCTCATTTTATCATTGAACAGCCTGGTCCCATTGTTAATACGTAGGTATTAAAGGGATAGTTCGCCCAAAAATGATATTAAACCCATGATTTACTCACCCTCAAGCCGTTCGAGATGCATATGTCAATCTTTTTTCAGACGAACACATTTTCAGTTATTTTAGAAAATGTCTTAGATCTTTCAGTGGTTATAATGTGAAGCAATGGGGTCAACCTCGTTCAAGTCCCAAAAAGTACATGCATCCTTCACAAAAGTAGTCCATCCGGCTCCAGGGGGATAAACGAAGGCCTTCTGAGGGTAATCCGTGTGGTTTTGTCGTAAAAATATACATATTTAAAACTTAATAAACGAAAATAACTGGCTTCCGGTAGCGGTCGACGCGCGTTCATGGAGATGGATGCTGGCATATGGCGTAGGACGTAGCATAGGAAGCGTCGAGACGCAGAACGAACGTGACAGCGCAGCCAGAGAGCAGAGCAAAACAAAACTCTACGTTCGTTCTGCGTCACGACGCTTCCTACGCCGGAGCCGGATGGACTACTTTTGTGAAGGATGCATGCACATTTTGGGACTTGAACGAGGTTGACCCCATTGCTTCACATTATAACCACTGAAAGATCTAAGACATTTTCTAAAATAACTGAAAATGTGTTCGTCTGAAAAAAGATTGACATATGCATCTCGAACGGCTTGAGGGTGAGTAAATCATGGCTTAAATATCATTTTTGGCCGAACTATCCCTTTAATACGTAATTTTCAGAGACACAAAAATGTACATTTTTTGTACATGTGGATAGATGCTAAAATGTATAATGTGGACGTATCTGCAACATTTAAATGTAGCATTATTACATTTTTACAGCTACAGAACGTCACATATTTACAAATCTTTCATAGCATAAAGATATCTGTATAATTTTCCTTTTACCTGATTGTGGCATGATTTCCCGAGTTAAGTGGTTGGGTTGGGCATTTTAACGTCATCAATTGTGCGGGCTATAAAAGCCATTGTCGAATGCACCTAGGCAGAGCGTCATTTCCCGGATGTGGTGTGGTTTCCGCTGTTGTGATCGAACGTGACTCTGGTTCGGTTCGGTAAAGGAGAGCGGCTGTGTTTATGGTCGCTTCTGCGTTTGCCGTTTTGTCACAGCTGTTCTAATCGGCTGATGGCTATGAGTTTGTATCTGTCCTCCTCCAGGTATGCGTTTAACTTATTATATCTGCTTATCAGCCGTGGAAGTGGTGCGAGTCGCAATTTGTGTTTTATTTCAGTAGATGTTTTGTGTACGGCTGACGGCTGTTGCAAATAGGCTGAGTGATTACACTTACAGCTACATCCCGGTTCCCGCAGCTGTCATTTGGTAAGTTATAGTTTTTCTTGTTTTCTTTAAAGATTATTGAATGATAATTGTATGTTCCTTGCGCAGATTGCAGAGTGTATAACATCCTTACAGTGGCAGCACCGCTGTCTCGTCCTATGGTCGATTTGCATTGAGTCCGTGTTCGTTCTGGGTCACGGTGGTGTTTGACCCATGCCAACGAACTGTGTCTTTGTGTACATGTTTTGTTTCAACAAAATGCCTTGAGTGTCTTTATTTTGTGTGGCACTTAGTTGTGTTAAATTTGTTGGATTCTTTGTCTATTTAATTCAAATCAAGTATTTTCCGTATCAGTGATTTTGCTTCTTTTGTTTTTTAGCATTTTTGTGTGATCGTGGTTTTGTAAATCTTTAGTATTGATTTCTTCTTGTGTATTGTAATTTAGTTTTCATGTTAATGTGAAATTGGGTTATTTGAATTTATTTAAGCTGATCTAATTTTTCCTTCTTTGTCTCAATTTAAATTGAGTTTACTGTTTTTGTTAATTTATTTATTTTGGTTGATAATATTGTGAAACATTTGTTTGTACATTTGTTGTACTTCATTTTGAGTTAAAGTATTGTGTTTAAGCTTATCTTTACAGTTGTGTAATTGGTACAATAGATTGTATTAACGTGTGCGTGTGTGTGTGTGTGTGCATTGAGTTCTTTTGTCTAGGAGCTGCAGGCCTTATTGACCAGGGCGACCATTCCTCTATAGATGGTGGTGGTGTTTCTTTGTGTGCTGTGGTGTGTACTGGGGTCCTTTAATTGGTATGTGAGTGTGCTGTGCAGATTGTGAGAGCCCTTATTGGAGCATCTTCCCTGTAGTTTGGCCGCAGCTCCATGACATTTGAGGTGACTTATGTAAGTCTGTATTAAAGTTGATGTGTGTTGATGTGAAAAATATTTTATTTAGACACGTTTCAACTTTAACAACAGCGGCTGAAAATTATTGCAGTTTTATTGCACTTAAGTACTGCCTACCAGCAGCTAGTTTCGATTTGGGCCATTCTCGCGTTATTTGCTTTAATTGCTGGGCCGAGACAGCTGTCCTCACTCAAGCGGTGAAAGCACTATATCTATGTAATTTGTGCGCTGTCGCAGAAGCGTCAGCGGAAGCGTTCAGCTCTTGTGTTCAGCCTCCTCATGTGAAGACCGACTCGGGTAAAGACCATCGACTCTACCTGCACGACTACACTGAGCAGGCAGGCACTTAAGGACACCAGGCAGGCACTTAAGTATCTTCTTCCCCCTTTCCTTTCCCACTTTTATCTTATTTTCACCTTACTCAACATGTGTTTTTAAAACATTCCTGTTATCTCTCGGCAACGCCCTTTCATCACGCTCAAAAGGCAGCGCAATTCTGCTAATCTGCGTCCCATTCTCTCATCCTCACACACACCTCTCTCTCTTTCCGTGGGTCTATGGAATTGTCATCAGCAGTCAATAAAGCTGACTTTATTCCAGCCTTTGCCTCTCATTCTACTCTTAGTATCCTGGGATTGACTGAGACCTGGATTCGTCCAGAAGACTCGGCAACCCCTGCTGCTCTCTCTAACAACTTCTCCTTCTCTCACTCTCCTCGCCAGTCTGGGAGGGGTGGGGGTACAGGGTTTCTCATTTCTAACAATTGGAAATACTCAGCGCTCTCCTCTCTATGCAACAACAACTCATTTGAATATCATGCTATTACACTCACAACTCCCAATAAGATCCATATTGTAGTCATTTATCGCCCCCCAGGTCAGCTGGGAAACTTCGTAGAGGAGCTGGATGTGCTGCTGTCCTCTTTCCCTGAGGACGGCACCCCACTTGTAGTCTTTGGTGACTTCAACATTCATCTCGAAAAGCCGCATGCAACCGACTTCATCTCTCTCTTAGCCTCTTTCGATCTCAAACGACTCATCACCTCAGGTACTCACAAATCAGGCAACCAACTGGACCTGGTTTACACACGCAACTGCATCACAGACAACATCTTGGTGAGACCTCTCCATGTCTCAGATCATTTCCTCATTACTTTCAGTCTACATCTCTCTACCCCTGCACAACCAACCCCCCCCACCAGTCACTTTCAGGCGAAACCTGCGCTCACTTTCCCCCTCCCATCTTTCCTCGGCCGTGTCATCTTCTCTTCCCCCACCCTCACAATTCTCATCTCTGGATGTGAATACCGCAACGGATACATTATGCTCCACTCTAACCTCTTCTCTAGACAATATCTGCCCTCTCTCCTCCAGGCCAGCACGCGCTACTCCCTCCAACCCCTGGTTATCTGAGGTTCTCCGTGAACACCGGACCGAGCAGCGGAGAGGAAATGGCGCAAATCAAAAGACACATCTGACCTGAGAAGGTATAAATCTCTCCTCTCTTCCTTTTCTGTTGATGTTCATGCTGCAAAATCTTCCTACTTCCACAACAAGATCAACAGCTCCTCCAACACACGATCACTCTTCAAGACATTCAACTCTCTCCTCTGTCCACCTCCACCACCACCCGCCTCCTCCCTAACTGCTGACGATTTTGCGAACTTCTTCACCAACAAAACAACATCATTTAGTCATTTAGCGTCTACTTAATGACTAAATGTAAATGTAAATGTAAAACGTAATGAATAGAGATGTGGCAGAATTTGGAAAATTACAATTTTAGAAACAATATAGCATTAAAAAGATGTTTTAAGCTGCTAGGTTAGGCCGCTATGCCTAACACATAACCATTTCTTTAAACTACGTAACGTTATAAAGAAAAACATAACCGACAGCATGGGCGACGCTAGCCCTAAAACTTGGAGTAGGAAATGTTGTTATTCTAAATTTTTAGGTTAAATAATGTCCAAAACATACTCCGTAGTTTGTGGTTTAAAATGTATGTGTTAAGGATGAAAATAAAAACATCCCCGCTTAGCAAATGGTGTCATCCTCTTCTCTTCTTCTACTTCTCCTCTGTACATGCACCGCTCAGCACAACCATCATCCAGCGCGAAACACATGCAGAGTGAGAACCCATTATGTAGTGTTGTGAATCAACTAAGTTGCTCCAAAGCTGTGTCTCACACTTCTTTCCTTTTACCTAGAGTTGTTCCGACTTCCGATTCCGAAACCATATCGGTGAGTACTGGAGTTAGTATCATGGTACACCTATAATAAGTGTTTATTTTCTGACTATTTTAGTCCGGCGGGTCGCCGCCGCTGTGGAGTAGCACAGGACCTGGGTGACTCGTCCATAGTCATAAATGGAGAGAAGTAGCACCGGTTACAATGTTCTTCCACAAGACGCATGCAGTTCTGTTTATTAACTGCTAGAGCGTGAAACAAAAACAGCAGCGCGACAAATAAACTGTGTACCTGTGTAGTGCGTACGTGTGTCTCTGTTGTTAAAGTTTATTGTTAATTTGATACTCATTTTAACAATCGGGAGTCATGTAAACATGACGTCACGTGCGTCTTTTCTGGTCAGTCGTCATGGTAACATGAAGCCCTGGCGTTTGGACCAGACTGTGGCTTTTTAAATAAATTATTCATTCCTAGATTTATATCTGTTATTTTTCAGTTGTGGCTGACTATCAAACTAGACAATAAAATAGTTTAATGTTTTTCTTTTGCTGTATTTATTCATTCCTCACACACAGAGGATTTAACCTGAACCAGGCTTAACTCCTGAACTCCTAGCATTTCTCTCTCTCTCTCTCTCTGTGCGTGTGTGTGTGTGGCCTGCCAGTGAGCAATGGACATACGACAGTTCTTTAAAAGAAAAAAGACAGATTCAGGTGAGAGACTAGGGACAGTCCATAATGACCTCTGTCTTGTTTTTTTTTTTTTTTTTTTTCTTCTTCTGAAAAGTGTTAAGCTAAAGTAACAGATAATGCAAACCAGCTATCTGTTGTTGTATCAAATTACCTATCTAGGCAATGGTCCCTTGCTTTTATTTATTTTATTTATTTCAAACCCACAATGGAGAATACAGCTTCATTTGTGAAAGGAATTTTTGATTTAAAAAAGTTTCTAAGCCCAATAATAATAATAATAAAGACATTTAAAATGACACGCCTCTGTGTGCCTTTTGATCATAATTTTAGAATCTGTAAATGGTCTCCATAACATTTTTGTGACATGACAAACTGACCTCAACTCTCCTGCCAACAATATATTTGTGTATGATTGTCAGTGCCAAGGGAAAGAGAGGGAGATGGAGAAGGAGAAAGGGAAAGGGAAAGGGAGAGCATGCAGGAAGAACCAGGTGAGGAAACAACAACAAATTGACATATAGTGGCAAGCAAAACAGTAACTACTCATACTCCTATACTAATTTATTGGCATTAAGTAGCCTATATTACATTTACTTTTTGTAACATTATTTTACACCACATTTTTTCATAATGAAGGAGGAGGAAAACAACAGGGAGAGTCCATAAGGGATGATAGGGAATTGACTAGTGTTGGATTACAAATTTATTAAATGTTTAATTTAGTTTTTTCCACTGCAATAGTATATAAACTGATAAAGTTTAGTAGACTGATTTGTGTTTTAAATGAGTCAGATCACTGAGATTCTCACCTTTCGGAGCCCAGACGTTGAATCGTTAGGTTGATTGACTTTCTTTAATGGCTCTGTGATGGCCCTTGGAACCAGAGTTCCTGGCCAGTATCAGCATTTGAATAGGTATGCTGATTAGATTGAGACTGATAACACGCTCAAGTCTACCAGTATACTTAATTTGCATGCTTTGTTCAAAGTCTCCACCTCTATGTAATCCCTCCCCTCTTTGAGAAGTATAATTACACTGAATACTGTATTATGGTCATTCTTGATGATGATGAACTACAGACTGTTTTGGAAGAGCTGCAGACACGTCAACGTGAAGTCCTCAATAAAGAATAACTTCTTGAACGTGATCCCAAACGTCTCCTGGTTTCTGCTTCGACAAAGAAAAACTTTCCAACACTAGTGAAAGAAAT
This sequence comes from Rutilus rutilus, assembly GCA_021464565.1. Classification (NCBI taxonomy): domain Eukaryota; kingdom Metazoa; phylum Chordata; class Actinopteri; order Cypriniformes; family Leuciscidae; genus Rutilus; species Rutilus rutilus. The sequence goes on along the minus strand of JAJAQA010000001.1, from coordinate 1,189,693 downwards.
GAAGAGACAGAGGGAGTGCCTAATGGAGACCACCAAACCAAAGCAGCAGGGACAGAAGAGAGCTGTTCAGACTTAGGAGATAAGGACACTGGTCCTAAACAGTTAAAGCTGTCTCAATACCCTCATACTCAGTTTGGCACACAAAAAAGAGCCTTTCAAGAACAGTGGTTCAAAAGTTTCAGATGGGTGGAATACTCAGCTAGACAAAATGCTGCTTTCTGCTTTCCTTGTAGGGTATTTGGCAAAAATGTCAGAAAGGATGCACTTACTTGTTAATGATGGAGTTAATAACTGGCAAAAGGCACTTAGCAAGTTTCAAAAACATGAAACAACACAGTCACATAAGGACAGTGTGGTTTGTTGGAACAGCTACAAAGGAAACCTGTCAAAAGGGAATGTTGTAGAGCAGATAGAGGCAGCAAGTACCACTGAAATTAGTGAAAGAAGGCAGTACCTAGAGCGTATTATGGCAGTAACCTGCTTCTTGGGGAAGCAAGGCATAGCATTCAGAGGTCATGATGAAACAGATGAGAGTCACAACAAAGGCAATTTCCTAGAGTGCATGTCACTTTTGACCAAATTTTATCCCTTCTTGCAGAGATACACAGCTCCTTTAAACACCACATACCTCTCATCTGATATCCAAAATGAGATGATAGAGTGCTGTTCACAAGAACTAACAGAAAATATCATCAGTGAGATAAAGGGAGCAAATATGTATGCCATTATGGCTGATGAGGCCAGGGATGGAAAGACAGAACAGTTGGCACTCTGTGTTAGATACGTGTCTGTTGAGGGTGCCGTCAAAGAAAGGTTCCTAGACAGGAACACAGCCACAGGCCGTGGTAATGGGTATGTCTGCTTTTCCATACACCGGTTAATACTGACCTTGTAGTCGCCACAAATCCTAATTGTTTTATCTGCCTTTGGCACGGTGACTATCGGAGAGGCCCACTCACTTTTCTCAATCTTTGAGATCACTTCCATTTTCTCCAACCTGCCCAGCTCCTTTTCTACTGCTTCCTTTAATGCGTAAGGAACTGGGCGAGCTTTGCAAAGGATTGGTGTGGTGCCTGGTTTTACGCGGATTTTGGCTTTAAAACCCTCTATGCAGCCTTGGTTCTCAGAGAACACTGCCTGGTGGCGCTGTAACACCTCGTTGACTCCTGGGGTCCCCTCTACCTGTGTAAGCACCCTGTGTACAGTGAAAATCTGTTTCCAGTTCAGGTGTAGTTCCTTTAGCCAGTTCCTACCAATCAGAGCTGGTCTACTTCCCTTTACAATGACCAGAGGTAAGGTGACTTGCTGTGTTTCATACTTCACTGGTATCCTGATGTATCCTCGAACAGCGATACTTTGGCCTGAATAGGATTTTAGCTTTAACTCGGGGGCTGGTTTTAAACTGAAATTATTCAGATTCGTCTGGTAGAAATCCTCAGATACCACTGACACCGCTGACCCTGTATCCAGTAGCATTGTTGTACTCTTCTCACCCAGTGTGACATCCACTGTGTACCCCTTTTCACCGCTTGAGGTGGAGTATACTGTATACACTCCAAAAAGTTCAGCCTCTTCATCCTCTCTGCATGTATTTCCTTCAGCTTCCACATACTGAGTTTGAGAAATGGCTTTTCCCTTTCTACATGCACGGGCTATGTGTCCAATTTTGGAGCAGGTATGACACTTTTCATTTTTAAATCTGCAGTCACGTGCTGAGTGTTTTCCCCCACATCGGTAGCATGTCTGTTGTGTCCCAAAGTAGTTTTTTACTCCTTTTTGGCCTTTGCTTTGTGCTTTATTATCATTTTGTCGTCTAAACTGTCCTTTCCTCCCCTTCTCAGAAAAGCTTGCACTTGACAGGGCATTTACCTGATGAGGCTCGCTGTGTCCAGAAAATTCCATTGATTTCTTTGACGCCAGTTCCATTGCTACTGCAATCTCACAAGCCTTTGGGAAAGTCAGATCCTTTTCAGACAGCAGTCTGCGCTGCACGGCATCCGAGCGTAATCCACTCACAAAACGATCTCTTAGCGCATCATCCAGGTACTGTCCAAAAACACAGGTAGCTGATAGCTGCCTCAAAGCCACCACATAATCAGAGACAGTTTCACTCTCTTTCTGGTTACGCTTCTGGAACTGAAACCGTTCCGCGATTACAATCGGTGCCGGCTTGTAATGCGTGCTCAGTGCTCTCACCAGATCAGCGTACTCCATAGCACTCGGTACTGTTGGCGACACCAGATTCTTCAGCAGCTTATAAGCATCAGCCCCAATCACCGAAAGAAACACACACACCTTCTTTTCATCCTTGATTTCATTTGCCAACATCCACTGTTCCAGACGTTCCAGATATGACTCAAAATCCTCCTTTGCATCATTGTATTCATCCACACGACCAATTGGCACAGCCATGGCTGATTTTTTCCGATGCTAACTACTAATCCAACACGTGCCTGGTTCCTCCGAAAAAATTTTTTTTTTTTTTACTATGACCAGTGTACGTGACTCTTAAGCGGGTCGCACACCGGACGCGCAGCTCAGCGCCGCGCCGCGCAGCGCCACGTCTTTTAAATTCGAACACATTATTCTCTATGAGAGTACACACACCGGCGGCGTCTGTCCGCGGCGCCCAGCAACGGCTCAGGACCGTGTTCAAAATCCTGCCGCGCCACAGAGCGCCATTTACATAGTTTTATATTAAATTTACATTTATGTGTCTCAAATCGTAGTTAATGTATATACGGACTTCACCCTGTGCTGCAAGATACATTTAGTTTTATATTTATTTACAGAAATAAGAAAATTGCTGATGTTATCGGATTTTCAGGTGAGAGTTGTCCTAGACGCGGCGCGGCGCTGAGCTGCGCGTCCGGTGTGCGACCCACTTTACAGTCCATTTACGCAGTGGTATTCATTTAATATCCTCGTCGCCATTTGTGGTGTATCGTGTGGAAGACAATAAACAGACTGAGCAGAACTACCGAACACGTCTTTACTCTCTTGCTTCCATGAACAGACTCCAAAACTACAGGTGTCGCTTGGCTGGGTAACACCCAATAATCGTTTTCCAAACAAAAACTTAACAAAACAACTGCCTTTGCAATAATGACCCACAAGGTGGCAACCTCAACCTGTCAATACACAAGTCTATTACAGCACCCTGAGGCAATTTATGTGCATTTCTATGCACATGAGTTAAATCTTGTTTTATGTCACACATGCAAAGCTGTCTCTGAAGCCACAGAGTTCTTCAACATGCTGGAAAGTCTCCATTCTTTCTTTAGTGTCTTCCTTGTAAACCACCATAAGTTTGTGGACACTCAAAAGAAGTTAGGGTTGCAGCCAAGAGAACTTGTGCAGTTGTCAACTACACGCTGGGCATGCCAGCTTCATTCAGTGACTACAGTGATTGATAATTTCCCTGCTATCATTGAGGTCCTCTCCACAATCAAGACACCTACAGCAGTTGGATTGAGGGCAAAACTCAGTAAATTGTGTATTTGCTGATGGATTTCCACACTCTCCTGTCTGTAACAGCAGGTTTACACAGATACCTACAGAAGGAGACCATTGACATTGCCCAAGCAGTGACATACAAAAATGCAGTGACTGACACCATGAAGCAGAAACGCAGTGATACCACTGCTGCAGATCTGTACTCCAGAACAATAGCTATGTGTGAGGAAAACCAGATAGCAGTAGAATCATCCTCAGGACAGAGGCGGAAGACAAAGAGAATGGATGAATATTTTGTTCAGTCAACTTGTGGGGCAGGCAGTGAAACCTGTGGCTCTTCAGAGTCTGAAGATCTCAAGAGGAAACTTTTGTTTCCTTGTCTGGACCGAATGATCTGTGAACTTGAGAGGCGTTTTTTTGATGTGAATGAGGATGTGCTCAGTGGAATTCAGGCATGCAGTCCAACCTCAGGCCATTTCTTGTCTGAGCCTCATCTGACAGCACTGGCTCTGCATTACCATATTGAACTTAAGTCAGAGGAAGTGATAGTTGCAAAAAACTTTCTGAAGCACAAGAGTGAGGCTGGTACAGTTCAGAACATGCTAGCAGTGTACAAATTCCTAGATTCGGAAATGTTCCCTTCACTGAAAGCTGTTCTGCAGGTTGCCTTGACAATACCAGTTAGCAGCTGTACATGTGAGCGGTCTTTTAGTGCCTTGCGTCGACTCCATACATGGCTGAGGAGGACCACAGGCCAAAGCAGACTCCAGCACCTAGCTGTGATGTCTATTGAGAAGGAGTTGCTTGAAAAAATTGAACACCAAAGGGTCATTGACAGGTTTGCCACCCTCAAAGTGCGGCGACATAGATTAACTGTCACATGCCTGTCCTGTCTTGTGCTGCACATGGGTGTTTTGTTATTTTGAGCCATGTGCTCATGTCATTGTCTGGTCCCTCCCCCTTGTTATCTGATTATTGTTTGAGTTCTCCCACCTGTTTCCCCTTGTTTAGTTTCCCTTTATTAGTCCCCTCTTGTTTGCAGTCTGTGTCGGTTCGTTGTCTAATGTTTCTTGTTCCCCGTGATCCTTCAGTAAGTTTCATGTTCTGGTTTTGTTTTGTATTTACTAGTTATGTTTTCCCCCCTCGTGGGTTTTGTTTTGTGTTTGTTTTTTTTCTTTATTGTAAATAAACAATCATTCTCCTGCACCTGAGTCCTCGCACCTTTTTCACTCATCCCTACCGTGACATTAACTCTCCCAAAGTAGAGCCAAATGGGGATTCAGGGGAAGTACTTCAAAGAATTCCCTTTCTTTCTTTTTTTATATCTTTACTTTCTAAGTATTTTCAAGACCTCTGTAAATAATCTGGATATTTTGGACTTTTTGGTTTTACCCTCTTTTTTTTCTTTTTTCTTTTTTTTTTGCTCTTGATGTGATGAAGCTTGTTTTATTATTATTTATTGATGACTTATATTGGTTTATGAAAGTTCAGACAGGCGTGCAACCATGTATGTTAGAGATGGCAATTTGTCAATAATTTACAGAAGATGAATTACATTTTGTTGTCCGTTACTTTGTTCAATGACAATAAAGTTGAATCTAATCTAACCAATCTGATGACTGTTGATACAAAAGGAGGCACATGGAGTTAACGTTCAGGAAAACCAGCTGAGTGAAGAAGGTTTTTCAGGGGGCTGTCTGTGTGAACTCTCACAATTAAGCTGGTGTTCTGAAAAGGTCTCAAAAAAAAAGGAGGTGTTTTTTTCAACTTTGGAGTTAGTTGAACCAATGTTAAAATGATAAAATTATTTTTCAATAGTTTTTGTGTGAAAAGAGGGAGGGTGAGTGGTGGCAGTGGGGCTCATTGGGTGCTCAGCACCCCTAAAGCTCTGACCCTAGAATCGCCCCTGACCGACAGACAAGTGTAATCACAATCATTTATTTATTGTGAAAATGTCAAAAGCGCCACCAAAAGGCGTTCATTTGATGATGTGTCACAGTTGCAGTATGGATTCTAAAGATTTGGATTACAGCGAGCGAATAAAATTGATGTCTTTTGTGAATTTATGTTGTGTTTTGGTGTTATACGAGCGCATGGGACGCTCAGAGGGTTCGGGTAAGCACTAGTAGAAATGGTGGTGGGAGTTTCCGATTAGAAAAACTGGAGCAAGAGAGCAGAAGGGTTTTAGTAGGATTATTTCCTTTACAATGAACTTCTGCATGCTTTGCATTAATAATGATTATTATTAAAGAATATAAATAATGAGATTTGTATTTGTTAAATATATTATTTATATTAATCAATCATTTTGTTTTCAGGGATGACTGAGATCTTTCTACCTTTTGTGTTTTAAGTTGATTATTTGTTTTTGTGTGTGTGTTTTGTTTATGATTGTTGTTGTTTATTTATTTATTTTTTTTTATTTGTTTTAAATTTTTTTTTAAATCACAGCTTCATCGGAATGGTACGAAACTTGGTGACTTATGGCATTTGGAATGTGAACACACAAAAAAATTGAGGGCATGGTTCGAGCAGGCTAAGTGGTCATAAAAAATGTAGTCACACTTGTGCTCTTCGATCAAAAATGATCGACCATAGGAAATGAATGTGAAATCGACAAAAACACATTTGTACGATTTGTTCAATCTACAAATCGGCCACGATTCAGAAAAAAAGTGCTCAGCAATGAAGGGGTGAAACTCTAAAACATCAATAGTGCAAAACAGACACACCCACACCCACACCGGCGTACAGACTGGTGTGACTGTAATAGAACAAATATGTAAAATGAAATCAATAATTCAACCACAATGCAGTAAAAAAGTGGACAGCAAGGAAGGAATTACATTCTAAAATATCAATAGTGCAAAACAGATCCACCCACCCACACACACACACACAATTATACACACACAAATGAACTAGTACGGCTACTACCATACAGAAAAAATGAGTCAGAAGACTGAAATAAGAGGTTGAAATGAGATCAGATCCAGATGGATTAAGCTGTGATAAAGCATTCCTGTTTATTTTTGCTACATTTTTATTGAATTTTAATGTTATGTGTAACAAAATGTCTCTGTATTCAGGTTTGGCTGTAGTTATAATAATACAAAAACGTGTACACTTCAAATCAACATAAAAAAAGTATTATTTGATAATTTCTTTAAAAACAAAAACAAAAAAATATTCAAATCTTCATCTTAAAAGTAAGTAATTTTGTCCAAAAACTACTAGAGAATTCACAAGCCTCTCCATAGAGAGCTATACAGGCATCTTGTGGTAACACCATGCAATTACAACAGATGGCGCTAATCTGCCTTCAAAAATTGATTTAAAAGGCCTAGGCTGCGTCCGAAACCGCATACTTCCCTACTATTTAGTATGGGAAAAAGAGTAGGCGAGCGAAAAAGTATGTACGAATCCAAAAGAGTAGGCGAGAATTACCTGGGTGACGTACTAATTATCGCGAGATTCGGACTTAAGTGTGTTCGAATATGCCTACTTTCCTACTATATAGTAGGCGAAAACAGTACGTGAAGGAAGCAGTACGTTCGAAACATCAGTATTCATAAAAGAGTAGGCGAGAAGTTCCCGGATGGCTTACTGCTTCCGGACAGATTTTCGAGTGCTCGACCAATGGATACTCTTCTATCCCAGGAGGCCACGCGAGAGGATACGTCATTATAAAACATCGCAGAGATCGGCGACGCGGGTGCTTTCAAATGTGAGTAAACACGGGTCCTTGTGTTAAAATTGCATGTGTTGAACTACTGTAGAGTAAACTGTTGAATTGTTGAAGGTGTAAAGACGTTACACAGTATAGTATAGCTGTGATTTTGCTGTAAAAACACGTTTTATTATGTATAACGTTAGCTAACAGGGGAGCTCCAGTAAGGACATGTAAGTTACGTCTCTAAAGTGGATTTACATAAACCATATACATCCTAAAGACGCTTATTTTAAATGTCTATTTACATCTGACAGGAAAATCTTCAGTAAGTATTGCAGAAGAGCACATATCACAACATGAAATAGACATCTGAGTGATGAATCTGATGTGCTATTATGTAGAACAAATCTATAAAGTAACTAAACATAAGTTATCTATTTTATTTGTCCATTAGTACTGTTGATAAATTGAGGAACATTTATGTTGGATAAAAAGTTAAAACAAGCTCTGTGAATCTTGTCTGGATGTTGCAGGGTCAGATGAACAGATGTGTGTTTATCCGGTGGAGAGTGGCTCGTGAAGCTGAATGCTGCCATCAAAGGCTTTGAGTGAGTATATTACAGAAATGAATAACTACAACTATTTAAACCTTAAGTTGTAGTTTATTATAATTATTATTAATTATTGTAATTTCAAACAGAGCTATTACAGCACTTTTCTGATTCTTGATTTCTGTGCATTAGCTGCACAGCTTTTGTGGTGGAGCAGGACCTGCAAGGGAAGATGATGGCGGCATTTGTGGAAAAAAAGCGGTTTTGTCTTCTAAATAATACTGAAATCAAATGACATTGTGCGGTTAAAATGACTGCTTTTGTGTTATGTTTGTGCATTTTGTAGGATCTGAAATGTCAGTAGGCTGGTGTGAGCACTGAGGATGAAGAGCCCAGAGCTGAATCCTGGAGATGGTGCCATGGATGAGTCCCTCCATCACTCCACCTACCCTTACGAGACCCTCCATCACTCCACCAGCCCTTACGAGACCCTCCATCACTCCACCTGCCCTTACGAGTCCCTCCATCACTCCACCTGCCCTTATGAGACCCTCCATCACTCCATCTCTCCACCTGCCCTTACGAGACCCTCCATCTCTCCACCAGCCCTTACGAGTCCCTCCATCACTCCACCTGCCCTTACGAGACCCTCCATCACTCCACCTGCCCTTACGAGACCCTCCATCACTCCACCTGCCCTTACGAGACCCTCCATCACTCCACCTACCCTTACGAGACCCTCCATCACTCCACCAGCCCTTACGAGTCCCTCCATCACTCCACCTGCCCTTACGAGTCCCTCCATCACTCCACCTGCCCTTATGAGACCCTCCATCACTCCATCTCTCCACCTGCCCTTACGAGACCCTCCATAACTCCATCTCTCCACCAGCCCTTACGAGTCCCTCCATCTCTCCACCAGCCCTTACGAGTCCCTCCATCACTCCACCTGCCCTTACGAGACCCTCCATCACTCCACCTGCCCTTACGAGACCCTCCATCACTCCACCTACCCTTACGAGTCCCTCCATCACTCCACCAGCCCTTACGAGTCCCTCCATCACTCCACCTGCCCTTACGAGTCCCTCCATCACTCCACCTGCCCTTATGAGACCCTCCATCACTCCATCTCTCCACCTGCCCTTACGAGACCCTCCATAACTCCATCTCTCCACCAGCCCTTACGAGACCCTCCATCACTCCACCAGCCCTTACGAGACCCTCCATCACTCCACCTGCCCTTACGAGACCCTCCATAACTCCATCTCTCCACCTGCCCTTACGAGACCCTCCATCACTCCACCTGCCCTTACGAGACCCTCCATCACTCCACCTGCCCTTACGAGACCCTCCATCACTCCACCTGCCCTTACGAGACCCTCCATCACTCCACCTACCCTTACGAGTCCCTCCATCACTCCACCAGCCCTTACGAGTCCCTCCATCACTCCACCTGCCCTTACGAGTCCCTCCATCACTCCACCTGCCCTTATGAGACCCTCCATCACTCCATCTCTCCACCTGCCCTTACGAGACCCTCCATAACTCCATCTCTCCACCAGCCCTTACGAGACCCTCCATCACTCCACCAGCCCTTACGAGACCCTCCATCACTCCACCTGCCCTTACGAGACCCTCCATCACTCCATCTCTCCACCAGCCCTTACGAGTCCCTCCATCACTCCACCTGCCCTTACGAGTCCCTCCATCACTCCACCTGCCCTTACGAGACCCTCCATCACTCCACCTGCCCTTACGAGACCCTCCATCACTCCACCTACCCTTACGAGACCCTCCATCACTCCACCTGCCCTTACGAGACCCTCCATCACTCCACCTACCCTTACGAGTCCCTCCATCACTCCACCAGCCCTTACGAGTCCCTCCATCACTCCACCAGCCCTTACGAGTCCCTCCATCACTCCACCTGCCCTTACGAGTCCCTCCATCACTCCACCTGCCCTTACGAGTCCCTCCATCACTCCACCAGCCCTTACGAGTCCCTCCATCACTCCACCTGCCCTTACGAGTCCCTCCATCACTCCACCTGCCCTTACGAGTCCCTCCATCACTCCACCAGCCCTTACGAGTCCCTCCATCACTCCACCAGCCCTTACGAGTCCCTCCATCACTCCACCAGCCCTTATTGCCTCAGATTGTGAAGCACAACACATCACGCAACAACCTCAGCGCCTGTAGCCTACATACATGATTGTAGTTTGAATAAAGCTTTGTTTCATGTGTTGACTTGTATATGCATTTGTTTATTGTGTGATGGTGACTTTCATTCATTCTTTTACTAATTTATTAATATTTCTCATTGTTGTCAGTAAATACAATATAATTATTTAATTAATGTTTTACTTAATTGTTTGAATGCAAATGTAGATATGTTCACTATATACACATGTAGAGTGTATTCAATCCTGCATAGCTGTGTCATATGACATGCATTACATTTTGTTTGTTTTATTGAATTGAATATTTTCAGTAAAAAGTAATATAATTAAGTATTGGTCAGCATTTATCGTTGTTATTATTGTATGTTTTGGGGTGGGATAGCAATGCAATTCATTCTGGGGTAATATTAATTTTTAATATTAATGATACTTACATTTTTTTGAGTATAAAATCAACAGTTTTCTCCAAAGGCAAATCTTCGCACAGCTGCCCTTTGTGCAGACATTACAAACGCTGAGGAAAACCGTTCTAGGTAGGGCTGTTGAGTTACTGATGTTATGAGGTATATATATATATATATATATATATATATATATATATATATATATATATATATATATATATATATATATATATATATCATGGGTTTGCATACATAATATGAGATTTTTTACACAGGAAAAAAGAACCTAGTAAAAGGTTGAATATCTTAATATATTTTTTCTTAAATAATTCATTATAATACATTTAAAAAATACATTTATTTTATTATTATTTATAGGCCTAGGCCTGAGGGATGAAAGGAGAGTTAAATTGAACAAGAAAAAGAGGAAAACATAAAGCAGTTAGCCACTTTTGCTTGTGGATAAAAATGTTTGGATATAAAATAAAGAAATTAACAACATTCAAGAGATTACAATTTTGGGATTTCGTAATAAAAATAAATAATATCGTTAAGGATAAAACGGTGGGTCACATTAGTAGGGTTAAATATAAGAACTTTAATCAACCCTAAATGTATTCACAAAATAAATGGGCAGCAGTTTCTTCAAAAAGACCACAAAATGAGCAAGTTTAATCAATATCAAGATATTTACAGATAGATGAATTAAACAAATTAAACTTTTAAGTTGTTGCGCGTGTGATAACGCGTCGTAGGTCACATGATAACGTCAACATGGCAGATCATCAGATGTCCGGTTCGCATTCATACTCAACGATATTTGGCTATAAAGTACCTACTCTTTTAGCGCTCGTTAAGTAAGTACTCATTGAAATTAAGTACCTACTCATTGAGTATGCGGTTTCGGACGCAGCCCTAGTCTCTATATTAATCTGAAATACTGCATTAATTGAATTATTATTATATTTTTATTATTTTTTATTATTTTCAATGGCAAAAATGGACCATAATTATTGCATAAACATGAATAATTACCATCAAATCCACTCAAAATACAATTTTACAAATTTGACTAAATAAAACAATTTCAGGTGTTATTCAGGCAAACATTGACTGTGAATGAAGCGAAATATATATATTTTTCAAAAGATAAAGATGAATGCCAAAAAAAAAAAAAAAGTGCATATAACACTTACCTGAAGACTGTATGGAGCCGATAGTGTCACTGGCTTCACTCACTCCCACTTTACCCACTATCCTGTAGCGGATCGAGTACTGCTTTCCAAACTCCAATCCAGTCAGATTAAAGACTTCATCAGATGTGTTTATGATAATCCACTTTTTCTCAGTGCCAGAATCTGCTTTCACCCGCTGGTACTCCACTCTGAACTGCACAGTTTCTCCAGTTGGGGACTTCTGCAGTTTCAGGGTCACACTGTCCTCCAGGAACTTCATCACTTCTGGTGGAGGAGGCTTCGACACGGGCTGGAACTGTGTGTCTGTCAGCTTCCCTGATTCATATAGATAGATAGAGGAGCCAGGACTGGAGGGATCAGAGATGGCAGAAATAATGAATCGATATCTCTTTTCATCTTTATTAGCCTCTGAAAGACGTCTGAAAAGATATAAGTTCTTTCTCATCTTTGAGATGACATCAGGATCGTTGAACCCCTTTCTGACAGATGCTAACATGCTAGAATTGTGTTTCATTCCCACATCTAGCTCTTTAAACTCATCAGATTCCAGAAACTTCTTCATGGCTGAAAGATACGGGTCTTCATACTTCAGAGATGTGAAGGTCAAGCACACCACAACATCAATATCAGGATCAAGGAGGATGATGTTGAGACGGTTTGAGTCTTCAGTATTGATTCCCTCCAGCATCTTGGTTTGAAAACTCAAGAGGTTAACTTCAGCCTTTGCATGATCTAACCACTGGTTAAGCATGTCAGCACTAAAGGGGGAGCTGTAGTGGATCTTCAGGATGTCTTCCAATGAATGTTGCTCCATCTTTCCTCCTCGTATAGCAGGCAAGACCTTGGCCACTTCTTTCAGGAGCACCGTTTCGTAAGTGCTAAGAGAGCCCTGAAATAAACGGAGCCTCTCTTTGATGTCTTTGAAAACATTTACCATTGGTTTACTAGACAGGTCGTTGCATGTCCTCTCTACTTCTCCCAGCCCCTCTATTATATCTTCAGTGTTGGAAACCAGACTTGTGCTAATTTCTCTCTCCAACTGAGCAGCTTTTGTATCCAGTAGAGAAAGAGGATAGAGCCAGACTTTTATTGGAACTGCATTCTGTGGATTCTCCTTCAGTATAGTGGGGAGCTTCTTGTACACCTCTAGGGCCTCCATGTAAGTGGTGGGGTTCTGCTCAAGGCGGACGTCACCATGAAATGTGCAGGTAGTCTTCTCAGCCACTTTCTTTTGACCATCTGTCATTTTTATAGCTCCTTGTCCCTCAATGGAAAATTGAGGAATATTCTTGACCATGACATTCAGTTCTCCCTCAATCTCCTGCTTTTCTTCCTCTTCTGAAAATGTCCGATCAAACACCATGAAGGCCTGAGCTCCGTATAGTACACCTGTGACCACATGAGTTGCAGTTTTCTGGTCAAAGACCTGAGGGTAGGTGATCTGTCCCAACTGAGTCATAGTGAGCTGTTCGAATCTTGAGGTTTCCCTGTAATACATTGTAACTCTGGACTGTTGGTTTGAGGATTTGGTGTCACGCAGGAACTTGGCAGATCCTCCCACCTCCACCAGCCCTCCCAAGAAGCTGGCCTTCAGGGAAGCACTCACACCCAGGAGACTGGACTTACTAGAGAGAGAGTCAGAGCTACTGAACTTCACATCTGTCCTTGGCTGTTGACGGCTGTCCAAATCTTCTCTCAATGATTTCTTATCCCACAGAGTGACACCTGAAATGATAAATTACTTTTAGAGTTACTAGTGCAAAATGCCCATGCAAAATAATTTTTTGTGTGTGTGTTTAGTAATTGTTGGTTTGGTGTGTTTGAGTGCTCATTGTTACAATTACACAGCAAAAGTTCAGTGACATTTTTATTTGTGCATGATAGAAAGCACAACGTGAACTCCAAGAAAACGCTATGCTTGAACAAACAGTTTTTGAATAGGCTACTACAAATGATGCCTGTGAAAGAGACTGTACGCATTGAATAGGATATGTTTAGTTGGTGAATACCATAGGCTACTATTACACAGTAGCGATAACGTTAAGCGCACCAGAGTTAAATATAATATTCAGAAATAAACAGCATAGCTGACTTACAGATTCAGTTAACATCCACAAATGAATAAGTGCGTCGATTCAGGGAAGCAGTGCAAAGTGCCCGTGCAAAATCAGTTTTTGTGTGTTTTTAGTAATTGTTGGTTTGGTGTTTTTGAGTGCTCATTGTTACAATTACACAGCAAAAGTTCAGTGACATTTTTATTTGTGCATGGTAGAAAGCAAATACTGATACTGACATAATTGCATACAATAAATGTGGAAAATTGAACTACACGATTCAGGGAGCAGGCTACACAGTGAACTCAGAGAAAACGCTACTTAAGCTCCGCTGCTTTCTTCGACCCTCTCTGTCTCTGGTCCTGGGCTGTGCTCACTCAGAGTGTGTGTGAGAGAGGGAGTGGCCAGCTGTGCTCACTCAGTGTGTGTGTGAGAGGGGGAGTGGCCAGCTGTGCTCACTCAGTGTGCAGTGTGAGAGGGGGAGTGGCCAGCTGTGCTCACTCAGTGTCAGTGTGAGAGGGGGAGTAGCCAGCTGTGCTCACTTAGTGTGTGTGTGAGAGAGGGAGTGGCCAGCTGTGCTCACTCAGTGTGCAGTGTGAGAGGGGGAGTGGCCAGCTGTGCTGACTCAGTGTGTGTGTGAGAGGGGGAGGGGCCAGCTGTGCTCACTCAGTGTGCAGTGTGAGAGGGGGAGTGGCCAGCTGTGCTCACTCAGTGTCAGTGTGAGAGGGGGAGGGGCCAGCTGTGCTCACTCAGTGTGCAGTGTGAGAGGGGGAGTGGCCAGCTGTGCTCACTCAGTGTGCAGTGTGAGAGGGGGAGTGGCCAGCTGTGCTGACTCAGTGTGTGTGTGAGAGGGGGAGGGGCCAGCTGTGCTCACTCAGTGTGCAGTGTGAGAGGGGGAGTGGCCAGCTGTGCTCACTCAGTGTGTGTGTGAGAGGGGGAGGGGCCAGCTGTGCTCACTCAGTGTGCAGTGTGAGAGGGGGAGTGGCCAGCTGTGCTCACTCAGTGTGCAGTGTGAGAGGGGGAGTGGCCAGCTGTGCTCACTCAGTGTCAGTGTGAGAGGGGGAGGGGCCAGCTGTGCTCACTTAGTGTGTGTGTGAGAGAGGGAGTGGCCAGCTGTGCTCACTCAGTGTGCAGTGTGAGAGGGGGAGTGGCCAGCTGTGCTGACTCAGTGTGTGTGTGAGAGGGGGAGGGGCCAGCTGTGCTCACTCAGTGTGCAGTGTGAGAGGGGGAGTGGCCAGCTGTGCTCACTCAGTGTGTGTGTGAGAGGGGGAGGGGCCAGCTGTGCTCACTCAGTGTGCAGTGTGAGAGGGGGAGTGGCCAGCTGTGCTCACTCAGTGTGCAGTGTGAGAGGGGGAGTGGCCAGCTGTGCTCACTCAGTGTGTGTGTGAGAGGGGGAGGGGCCAGCTGTGCTCACTCAGTGTGCAGTGTGAGAGGGGGAGTGGCCAGCTGCGCTCACTCAGTGTGCAGTGTGAGAGGGGGAGGGGCCAGCTGTGCTCACTCAGTGTGCAGTGTGAGAGGGGGAGGGGCCAGCTGTGCTCACTCAGTGTCAGTGTGAGAGGGGGAGGGGCCAGCTGTGCTCACTCAGTGTGTGTGTGAGAGGGGGAGTGGCCAGCTGCGCTCACTCAGTGTGCAGTGTGAGAGGGGGAGGGGCCAGCTGTGCTCACTCAGTGTGCAGTGTGAGAGGGGGAGGGGCCAGCTGTGCTCACTCAGTGTCAGTGTGAGAGGGGGAGGGGCCAGCTGTGCTCACTCAGTGTGTGTGTGAGAGGGGGAGGGGCCAGCTGTGCTCACTCAGTGTGCAGTGTGAGAGGGGGAGTGGCCAGCTGTGCTCACTCAGTGTGTGTGTGAGAGGGGGAGTGGCCAGCTGCGCTCACTCAGTGTGCAGTGTGAGAGGGGGAGGGGCCAGCTGTGCTCACTCAGTGTGCAGTGTGAGAGGGGGAGGGGCCAGCTGTGCTCACTCAGTGTCAGTGTGAGAGGGGGAGGGGCCAGCTGTGCTCACTCAGTGTGTGTGTGAGAGGGGGAGGGGCCAGCTGTTTTTACTCAGTGTGCAGTGTGAGAGGGGGAGTGGCCAGCTGTGCTCACTCAGTGTGCAGTGTGAGAGGGGGAGTGGCCAGCTGTGCTCACTCAGTGTGTGTGTGTGTGAGAGGGGGAGGGGCCAGCTGTGCTCACTCAGTGTGTGTGTGAGAGGGGGAGGGGCCAGCTGTTCTTACTCAGTGTGCAGTGTGAGAGGGGGAGTGGCCAGCTGTGCTCACTCAGTGTGCAGTGTGAGAGGGGGAGTGGCCAGCTGTGCTCACTCAGTGTGCAGTGTGAGAGGAGGAGGGGCCAGCTGTGCTCACTCAGTGTGTGTGTGAGAGGGGGAGTGGCCATCTGTGCTCACTCAGTGTGTGTGTGAGAGGAGGAGGGGCCAGCTGTGCTCACTCAGTGTGTGTGTGAGAGGGGGAGGGGCCAGCTGTTCTCACTCAGTGTGCCGTATGAGAGGGGGAGTGGCCAGCTGTGCTCACTCAGTGTGCAGTGTGAGAGGGGGAGTGGCCAGCTGTGCTCACTCAGTGTGCAGTGTGAGAGGGGGAGTGGCCAGCTGTGCTCACTCAGTGTCAGTGTGAGAGGGGGAGGGGCCAGCTGTGCTCACTCAGTGTGCAGTGTGAGAGAGGGAGTGGCCAGCTGTGCTCACTCAGTGTCAGTGTGAGAGGGGGAGTGGCCAGCTGTGCTCACTCAGTGTGTGTGTGAGAGGGGGAGTGGCCAGCTGTGCTCACTCAGTGTGCAGTGTGAGAGGGGGAGTGGCCAGCTGTGCTCACTCAGTGTCAGTGTGAGAGGGGGAGTGGCCAGCTGTGCTCACTCAGTGTGTGTGTGAGAGGGGGAGTGGCCAGCTGTGCTCACTCAGTGTGCGTGTGAGAGAGGGAGGGGCCAGCTGTGCAGTGAGTGCTACTTTTACTGATATATATTTACGATATCTTTTGCATTTCTAATCCAAACAACGTCAGACTTGGCACTGCACTTGCTCGTCCCCGTAGCAAGACACCTGTCAAGTTTGAAATCCATTGGACTAACGGTTCGAGAGATATGCGAATAACACACACACACACAGACACACAGACACACACAGACTGACAGACAGACATTGCTGTAATTTATAGATAGATGTACGAGGAAGTGATGTACTGTTGAAGAAACATGCAGGTTTTATATTGTTGTTAAACAAGGACTGGTAATTAGTAATGCAATATTTGATGAAGAGGGGAAAATAAACTTTTATTTATTTATATATTTTAGGTTTGTAAAGCACCTGGAATGAAGGTATCCTTGCGGCAGTCATACAGCATACCAGGAAACAGAGGTCTTCCTAGAGCTGCCACTTCAATGGGCTGTGATGCCAGGGCTGCAGTAAATAACAAATAAAAGGTATAATTTATACTTAGAATATTTATAATATATTAACAAAAATATATCTGATTGTAATGAATACTGTTTAACCCTTTACCCGCCAGCATTTTTGAAAAAGTTGCTAGCCACTGCCAGCATTTTTTCAGCGTTTTGCTGGATTTTCTTCACATTGTAGCACAATAAACTTAAATTACTCCGTCATTTATGGTCATACAGAAAAAAGAAATATTTCTAAGAGAAATATTACATAAGATATTTCTACTTTTGTATGTGTCCACTTACAATCAAATCAAAACATTGTGCTTTTGTAAAATAAAGAAAATAAACAGGGTGTGCTTTCTGCCTCCCTGTCGCGGTGAACTTTTTTTTCTTGAGCACGTCTATAAACTGAAACAAAACTCAGCGAATACTTGTCACACATTTATGAGCCATATACCTTTATAAACATTTAAGTGTGTACTTTTAAATGATCGGATTCAAACTGAAAGCAAATATTCTCTGTTTAAGTAATTTGTATAAAACCAACAAGATGTCCAGCTTCTCAAACGCTTCCTAATTATTTTTAATTTGACCACGCCCACACGCGCAAAAGAGATTGACATGCAAATCTCCACATGGAACGAGAACGTTACCTCAAAAACTTCACAAGTCTCTGCTTTTCATCGAGTTTGAAATACGTGCCGTGAGCTTACATTGGATTTATCTCAGAAGAAGAAGAACGCGATTTGAAGACAAGAAAGATGTAAGGTAAGAAATTCTTACATATTAGTTCATGTTATTGTTGCATAAATTTCACATTGCAGTTGAACTGTTGCTAGATATATGGTGAATATTATAATATTTAGACCCGTGTTTACTGTTACTGTGTTTGTGGATATCTGCTCAAACATAGATGTATATGGTAACCATAATGTTTTATATTTGAGCGCGATCACGTTTGAATGTTTGATATTTTGGATCGCGATCGCGTTTGAAAAGCAAAACGCACCAAACGGCTTCATGTTTTTACTATTATCTCATTTCATATCATCATAAGGAATGGAAACATTTGAAGTAACATGATAATCAATATATTTTTCTCTAGCTTAGTTGTTACTGAAATCTTTTGGAAGATTTATAGGCTGCTATAGGTTATTGTTATTATTATTTTATGCAGCACTGCCCATAGCCTATGCTTACAAGGCACAACAAACCTGGTGTTCATTATATTATATATTATTGGAAACATTTGTGTGTGTGTGTGTATTCTGTGAATTTTAAAAACCAATTTTAACCAGAAAAATCTAAAATTTATTCCCAAAATCATGCAGGCCTTTCTCTTGATATCAGTATGTTCACTTTTTTTCTTTCAGGGCCCAGATGCCACTGAGTCCTGCTGACTTCAACATTCACATGAGTCTCTGTACATGAACATGGTAAAGTGAAAATCAAACTTGGAAATGAAAGGTATGTACAATGTTTTTAGGAATGGCAGAAAGGTCTCTGTCTTTGGATCATTGTTTTCAATAAGTGCTTTTTTGTCATTTGTTGTGTATCTTTGGATTATGTTGTGTTGTAAATAAATCCAAACAATCAAAAAGACATTCTTTTTTAAATCTCCTCATTCTTTGTGAAAGGTTGCTCAGAATGATAGGGCCTGATAGCTCCTAATAGGGCCATTAGGGGAGAGTCTTTGTCTTTCTCAGGTGTGAAAAAGCTTTCTCACACAAAACACGTCGTACAAATTTTAAATCAATATATTGTCTTCTCTGAATGAGCAGTCAGGGTGATTTTCACATAGTTTTGGAGCAAATATTCTAGGCTATGTGATACAATTTTCAAAAGTCTTGTGAAGAAATAATCAGTAGGGGTTTCATGGCCTTATTTCAGTGACCATTTTTTTTTTGTATTTTCACAAACCATACATAAATGTCGTTATCTCAAAACTACAAACTTTTACATACATGCTGCTGATATATTATTGTAGCAGAGTTTGTGCTGAATACAGTGTAATAAGACTTTAGCCATGAAAATGTCACAAGTAACAGAAATAACCACAAATGTCAGAGCATGTCAGAACACCTCCAGGGCCCAGAAAACAGCTCAGACCCCAGAGGGTTAAAAAACAAAAAGATTTTATTCTAGCTTTATGCATTTCCTTTTTAAGTAAAAAAAAAAGCAACAATTTGCGATCTGAAAAAAACACGTTTTTGTCAAAGACTACATCTAGATCTAATTCAGAACGATGATCAAAACATAGATGGATAGAGTAGATTGAGTCAACACCCTCAAAGCTTGCACAGTCCTATAGCTTGTCCTGGGTCGACTTTTCATTCGGTAACATTAGGCAGTTTGATTAATGAGGTTTAATGTTGATGAATGAATGTTTCTGCTTCTTTTTCACCTGTGTTTTGATCAGGTAAAATTCGGTACTCTTTCAGAAGATGCGTAATAGTGCCCCCTACCGTAAAACAGTGAAAACACGAAATGCCGGAAATTTCCGTCAATGGCGGGGAAGCGTTTTGTCACAAATGATGGAAATTTCCGTCAATGGCAGGGAAAGAGTTAATCCATTTTAAAATAAAGATGCAAGCAGTAATATGGGGTCAAGCAAGCATTGAAGCCATAGCAAGCACATGGCATGGCAAAGAAAATGGTCATAGGAAATACAGAATTAAACTTTTGACCTTCAGGTCAGTATAATTATATCATACTGTATAAATGCTTTATTTGCATGTACACATTTAAAAGACACTTTTATCCAAAGCAACTTACAGTAGAGTCTCGTGTTTTCAATGGGGTCCATATGGGAGTGAAAGTACAAAATATGCCAGCTAGGATATTAATATGAGCAAATAAGACACAAATCATTATTTGAACAGGGTGTAATGAGCTTAAGTTTTCACATATTTTAGATTCTAATGTTAGGCTATAACCCCTACAGCTTACTATTCATTTTCCAGATATTTTCTTGAATGTGAAATATTATTTACAATTACAGTCTGCATAAGATTAGAGTGTATAATTATGTTTATTGATTTGAGGGTACATCCTTTGCTCATTATCACCAAAAGTTCATTTTCATCAAACTTGTAGGATCAACCAATCACGGCTTTTGAAATGATGACTCATACCTAGCAACGGGGTCAACCACACCTCCTCACTAAGATAGGATTTTCCATCCATTCCTTGCTCAGAGTTCACTGAAAATGTTCTGGAATCACTTCTAAGCTAAAACTCCTGGCAAGGAATTTTTAGGTTAAGTTAGGAGCTCTCTGAGAGGATTCTCAGAATCTTTAGGGATACGGGCCCAGGTATTTAGAGTGTTCTCAGCTGGGTTTAAAATCCTTCCATCGAGACACTGTTTGTTGTTGTTTTTTTGTTATTTTGCCTTTCTTATTTTTGAAGGTTATTCTGGGTGGAGGTTTTAAATCTCTGTTGGGGGTACGCTTCGGGCTTTTGGTTTGGAATGCCAATTGTCCTTGAGTTCAGCGTTTAAATACCGCCCCGAGTCCGGTACACCTTTGAAGATTAGATTAGGTTTAGTTAGTTTTGCTTATAGTTAGGAACTGGAGTCTCTCATTTTCATTGAAAGTGACACTTTGTTGTTTTTCTGTATCTGCGTATTTGATGCCTGCTGAGTATGAGGATAATTTGAGGGATGACTTTTGGTAAGTCATTGTTTATCTCATAACCAAGGTGCGGGTTGCATCTAGAGCGTGTATGTGTGACAATTCCGGGCGAAGTGGCTGATGGGATTTGTATTTCTAATGCTCTAGTTTAGCGCGGCGTCTCACGCTTGTTGTTGTATTGCTGTTGTGTTTCTCTGCTGCTTCTTTTTTTTTCATAGAAATGTCGTCGGTGATCGAGGATTTCTTCTCATTTCCTTCGGAGATCTTATTGGAGAGATGCACGAAGGAAGAGTTGTTGCAGATTGCCGAGCGCTTTGATGTGGAGGTAACAAGTAATGATAAGAAGCTTAAAGAAACACTGGTGAAAGTTGTGAAAAGTGCACTTTTTGAGCGGGGCGTTTTAGAGGTAAGAGCTCAAGATATTGATCCTGAAGAGTCTTTAACCTCTCCTCTTTATGCTGCTGATCGAAATGTGAAGTTTGGTGAGATGTCTTTGCAAGAGAAACAGTTAAGTGTTGATGTGGAAAAATTACGTGCTGAGCGTGATGCTTGTGCACTGAAAGAACGTGATTTAGAAATGAGAAAACTAGAGTTACAACAGAAACTTGAGTTACGTAAACTGGAGTTGCAGTCTGAAAGGGAGGAAAGAGATTTTCAGTTGAGGAAATTGGAGTTAGAATTGCATGCCCAAACAGTTGAAACTCCACGTCGCGTATCGTCTGTTGAAACCTTGTTTACTGCACCTGTTTTTGATGTTTACAAAAACATTAGACTTGTGCCATTGTTTTTAGAGAAAGAAATAGAGAAGTATTTCCAACATTTTGAGCGTGATGCTGAGTCTTTGAAATGGCCAAAAGAATTTTGGACCTTACTGTTGCAATGTGTTTTAGTAGGAAGAGCTCAGGAAGTTTATTCAGCGCTGACTATGGAACAAAGTGGTGATTATGAAATCGTTAAGTCTGCTATTTTGCATGCTTACGAATTGGCACCTGAAATTTAGAAGTCACTTTAGGGCTGAAAATTGTTCATATCTTGAGTTTGCTAGAGAGAAAGAAAATTTGTTTGACCGCTGGTGTACCTCAGTAAAAGTGACCACCAAGGAACAGCTTAGAGAATTGATTCTTTTAGAGGAGTTCAAAAACTGTGTTCCAAATGCTGTTGCTATGTATCTCAATGAGCATAAAGTGAGTAAAATGTCTGATGCTGCTCTTATGGCAGATGAATTTGTTCTTACTCATCAAATTTCTGTTAATCACTTCAATGATTCGAGCAGGTCTAAGGTGAGCGTTACTGTTAGACCTAAAAAGATGTTTTCACGCCAGAATACTGTGTCAAGTTTTGCTGATAATACTCCACGTATGAAAGCTGAGATGGTTTGTTTTTACTGTAAGAAGGCAGGACATAAAATTTCAGACTGTATTGCTCTCAAAAAGAAAGAGAAAGGTGTTAAACCTGTGGGTTTAACCCTCTGGGGTCTGAGCTGTTTTCTGGGCCTGGAGGTGTTCTGACATGCTCTGACATTTGTGCTTATTTCTGTTACTTGTGACATTTTCATGGCTAAAGTCTGATTACACTGTATTCAGCACAAAATCTGCTACAATAATATATCAGCAGCATGTGTGTAAAAGTTTGTAGTTTTGAGATAATAACATTTATGCGTGGTTTGTGAAAATACAAAAAAAAATTGTCACTGAAATAAGGTCATGAAACCCCTACTGATTATTTCTTCACAAGACTTTTGAAAATTGTATCACGTAGCCTAGAATATTTGCTCCAAAACTATGTGAAAATCGTCCTGACTGCTCATTCAGAGAAGACAATATATTGATTTAAAATTTCTAAGATGTGTTTTGTGTGAGAAAGCAATATGCGAAGGGGCGGATCACCTCATTAATATGCAAGCTTTTCACACCTGAGAAAGACAAAGACACTCCCTAATGGCCCTATTTTAGGAGCTATCAGGCCCTATCATTCTGAGCAACCTTGCACAAAGAATGAGGAGATTTAAAAAAGAATGGCTTTTAGATTGTTTGATTTATTTACAACACAACATAATCCAAAGATACACAACAAATGACAAAAAAGCACTTATTGAAAACAATGATCCAAAGACAGAGACCTTTCTGCCATTCCTAAAAACATTGTACATACCTTTCATTTCCAAGTTTGATTTTCACTTTACCATGTTCATGTACAGAGACTCATGTCAGTGGCATCTGGTCCCTGAAAGAAAAAAAAAAGTGAACATACTGATATCAAGAGAAATAGGGAATATAGTAAAAAAAAAAAAAAAAGCAATTTTAATCAGAAAAATTAGATTTTTCTGGTCAAAATTGCTTTTTAAAATTCACAGAATACACACACACACAAATGTTTCCAACAATATATAATATAATGAACACCAGGTTTGTAGTGCCTTGTAAGCAGTAGGCTATGCACAGTGCTGCATAAAATAATAATAACAATAACCTTTAGCAGCATTTAAATCTTCCAAAAGATTTCAGTAACAACTGCGCTAGAGAAAAATATATTGATTATCATATGTTACTTCAAATGTTTCCATTCGTTATGATGATATGAAATGAGATAATAGTAAAAACATGAAGCCTTTGTTTGGTGCGTTTCCAAATATGATGCATTCAAACGCGATCGCGCTCCAAATATGATACATTCAAACGCGATCGCGCTCCAAATATGATACATTCAAAACCAGAGCTCTCTCCAAAATATGAAACATTATGGTTACCATATTATACGTTTGAGCAGATATCCACAAACACAGTAACAGTAAACACGGGTCCAAATATTATAATATTCACCATATATCTAGCAACAGTTCAACTGCAATGTGAAGTTTATGCAACAATAACATAAACTAATAAGTAAGAATTTCTTACCTTACATCTTTCTTGTCTTCAAATCGCGTTCTTCTTCTGAGGTAAAGCCAATGTAAGCTCACGGCACGTCTTTCAAACTCGACGAAAAGCAGAGACTTGTGAAGTTTTTTCGTGCTTTGTTTTTGAGGTAGGCTAATGAGGTCGCGTTCCATGTGGAGATTTGCATGAGAATCTCTTTTGCGCGAGTGGGCGTGGTCAAATTAAAAATAATTAGCAAGCGCGTGAGAAGCTGGACATCTTGTTGGTTTTATACAAATTACTTAAACAGAGAATATTTGTTTTCAGTTTGAATCCAATCATTTAAAAGTACACACTTAAATGATTATAAAGATATATGGCTCATAAATGTGTGACAAGTATTCGCTGAGTTTTGTTTCAGTTTATAGACGTGCTCAAGAAAAAAAAGTTCACCGCGACGGGGGGCAGAAAGCACACCGTTTATTTTCTTTATTTTACAAAAGCACAATGTTTTGATTCGATTGTAAGTGGACACATACAAAAGTAGAAATATCACAGATTCTTTTTTCATATTTCTTTTTTCTGTATGACCATAAATGACGGAGAAATTTAAGTTTATTGTACTACTATGTGAAGAAAATCCAGCAAAACGCGCCGGCGCGTTTGTCGACCTCAGAGGGTTAATTTCTACATCGAATGTGAATCATACTCCTGCTCGATTTAATGAACAGATTGAACGGGTAGATATTACTGAGATGGAGAGTGTTAAAAATAGTGTTGATTTTGCACCATTCCTCACTGAAGGGACCGTGGCTTTGCCTAATTCGGATGAGACTGTCCCTGTACGCATCCTACAAGATACTGGGGCGGGGCAGTCCTTTTTGTTGGGAGGACTTTTGCCCTTGTCTGAACGTACTGATACGGGAACACATGTACTGGTTAGAGGACTTGAGATGGGGTTCATGGAAGTTCCTCTACACCGCATTCATCTTGAGTCTAAACTCGTGTCAGGTGAGGTGGTAGTTGGAGTTCGTGCTATGCTTCCTGTCTCAGGTGTCACTTTCATACTTGGCAATGATTTAGCCAGGGGAAATGTTTGGGAAAAGTCAGACGCTGGTGTTCCACCAATAGTAGCTTCTGCTGTTGAGAAATTAGATGGATCTTGTGACTGTCCGAATTGATACC
The DNA here is from genome assembly GCA_021464565.1 of Rutilus rutilus. NCBI lineage: Eukaryota > Metazoa > Chordata > Actinopteri > Cypriniformes > Leuciscidae > Rutilus > Rutilus rutilus. The sequence continues at coordinate 1,165,153 of JAJAQA010000001.1, read as the reverse complement.
CTGCATGTGCAATAACTCGAGCGATGGCTAAGAAAAGTATGCCAGATGAAACTGAAAACATTCTTTGTGATACTTTTATTGTTCTTGAAAATTCCTCTCAGCCAGAACCAAGTACTGTGTATACAGATGTGGAAGATGTGATCCCTGTGCATGATTTACATGCTGTTGATGACCATAAGTCTGATTCTCTGTCAGAATGTCCATTTATTTGTGATGACCCTGTTAACACATCTTGTTCTTTATCTCCGCTCTATAGTGTGACTCGAGATGATCTTATCAAAGCACAGCAGGCGGATGATACTCTTCAAGAATTGTTCTCTTTAGCTCGTGAAGGAGGAGACAAGACTTCATCTTCCTTCTATTTTCTTCAAGATGGATTGCTTTATAGACGACAACCTATGAGCTTTGACTTCTCACTCGATCCTAGGATCCAAATCGTTGTTCCACTTAATTTCCGTCAAGATTTCCTACAACTATCACATCAGGGCATGGCTGGTCATATGGGGGTACGAAAGACCTATGATAGATTTTTGAGGAAATTTTATTGGCCTAGGTGTAAGTTTACACCTATTGCTGAAGTTACAACACCTTTTGCACACTTGACTATTGATTGTGTTGGTCCTTTACCACAATCTAAGGCTGGACATGCATATCTACTCACTGTAATGTGTCAGACTACACGTTACCCCGCAGCTTATCCTTTGAGATCAATAACCTCCAAAGCTATTTTAAAGGCTTTAACAAGTTTCATGTAAATTTTTGGCATTCCAGAAACCATTCAGTCTGATCAGGGCTCAAATTTTATGTCCCGAAACTTTTCTAAGGTCATGTGACAACTTAAAGTTAAACATAATATATCAAGTGCTTATCACCCTCAAAGTCAAGGATGTCTTGAAAGATTCCATCAGACTCTTAAGTCCCTTTTGAGGTCTTATTGTGTCGAACTGGACTGTGACTGGGAGGAAGGACTTCCTTGGATGTTGCTCGCTATTCGTGAGGTTGTACAGGAGAGCATAGGTTTTAGCCCTAATGAGTTGGTGTTTGGACACACTGTTAGGGGCCCTATTGCTGTCTTGGCGGATGAGTGTACGAATTTTGACCCTCCTGAGAAAGTTTTAGACTATGTAAGTAGTTTCCGTTATCGACTCTACGAAGCTAGAGCTATTGCTCTTCGGAAGTTAGCCAAATCTCAGGGAAAGATGCAGAGGTTGTTTGATCGCAAAGTCAAGTCCAGACATTTTCAAGCGGGTGATCAAGTGCTGGCGTTGTTACCTGTGTCGACTACTCCTTTCCAGGCTAGGTTTGCGGGACCTCATACGATTGCGAAGTGTTTTCCGAATAATAACTATTTATTAAATACTCCCGATCGTCAAAAGAAAATACAGGTGTGTCATGTTAATTTACTAAAATCTTATGTGACTCCTGTTCTTTCTATGTCTGTTGATGTGACAGCTACTGAAACTGCAGATCCAAGTGTTTCGGAAACATCTGTAGAGATGGATGACCATCTAGAAGAGATGAAAGGTCCTTCTCGAGGAGAAGTAGAAGGGCGGTTGAATAATTCTGAAGTTCTTGCTAACTTGGCTCACCATTTGTATCACTTGTCGGAGTCGGAGAAGGCTGATATAATTGAGTTGGTAAGCTCGTTTCACTGTCTCTTTTCTGATGTTCCTACTCGAACTTCCGTTGTTGAGCATGATATTGATGTTGGTACGGCTCAGCCAGTGAAACAACATGCATATCGTGTCAACCCTATCAAAAGGAAGTTACTTCAGAGAGAGGTGGATTATTTACTTGATCATAACTTAGAAGAACCAAGTTTTAGTTCCTGGAGCTCCCCATGTATCTTAGTGAGTAAACCTGATAATTCATATCGTTTTTGCACTGATTACAGAAAGCTCAATTCTTTGACAAAACCCGACTGTTACCCTCTACCAAGAATCGATGACTGTGTTGACCGTGTTGGCTCTGCGCAATTCGTTAGTAAATTTGACCTCCTGAAAGGTTATTGGCAAGTGCCGTTGACATCACGTGCTAAAGAACTATCTGCTTTTGTTACACCTGATAGGTTCCTGCAGTACACAGTTATGCCTTTTGGGGTCCGAAATGCTCCCGCTACATTTCAGCGGTTGATAAATCACATGTTGTCTGGGATGACTGGTTGTGAGGCCTACCTGGACGATGTTGTTCTGTATAGTTTGTCTTGGTCTGAACATCTTGATCAAATTAGAGAGCCCTTTGTGCGTTTGGCCAAAGCCAACTTAACTGTCAACCTTTCTAAGTGCGAATTTGGAAAGGCCACTGTGACATACTTAGGAAAGGTAGTTGGCAGGGGTTGTGTGAAGCCGATTCATGCTAAAGTGAAAGCAATCTGTAGTTTTCCCAAACCAGCTACCCGTCGTGAGTTAGTAGAGTTACGACGATTTCTTAGGATGGTGGGTTACTACAGGGGGTTTTGTCATAATTTTGCAAGTGTAGTTACCCCTCTGACTGATCTGTTAAGAGATCCTTTCAATGGTCAGAGCAATGTCAGTGTTCCTTTGAGAATGCCAAATCTTTATTGGCAAATGCTCCGGTGTTGGCTACTCCTAATTTTGAGAAGCATTTTCTACTTGCGGTTGATGCAAGCGCTTATGGTGCTGGCGCTGTTCTTTTACAAGAGGATTCGAATGGAATTGAACATCCAGTCAGTTATTTTTCGAAAAAGTTCAATCGTCACCAACAAGTGTACTCTACGGTGGAAAAAGAAGAATTAGCCCTTATTTTAGCCGTTCAACATTTCAAGGTCTATTTGAGCTCTGTATGTGGTCCTATTACGGTATACACTGACCATAATCCGTTGACTTTCTTAGATCGCATGCGCGGTAAGAATCAGAGAATAATGAGGTGGAGCCTTATTCTTCAACCTTTCCACTTACAGATTAAACACATACGTTGCAAGGATAACATAATTGTGGATGCTCTCTCGCGTATGTACTACTGTCCCAGTAGTGTCTGGTATCTCTTCTCTCTCTCTCTCTCTCTCTCTCTTTCTCTCTCTCTCTCTCTCTCTCTCTTCTTCTTTCTCCGTTTTATCTCTGACGTCCTAGGGCCCAGGATTCCAGGATTGAAATGGAGTGAGATTTATGGAGATGAGTATTAAAGTTATTGTACATTCACATTTAAATGATTGTTTTTGCATTCGTACCATTTTTTTTGTTTTGTTTTTGGTTCTTTAGAGAACCTCTTTTTAGAGTGGGAGGTGTGACGTCCCTGAGTCTCCTGATCCTATTGGTCCTGGACGTGGGAGTTCCTGATGCGGCTTGAGCTGGTCGTAACACTTTTAAGGTGGCTCTACTATTTGCATTGGCATTGCTCAAAAGAGTAGGAGATCTGCAGGTCCTGTCCGTAGACTTTGCCCCAGGTATGATCAGAGCTATTTTGCACACCTCCTGTAACCAGCCACCCGGTCGTACTTCCCTTCGCCGCATGAATCGCCACAGCAATAGAGAGGCTGCATCTACTATAACCAATCCAGGCTCTTAGGATTTATGTCGGGCCAGTGGCGTACATTCTCCCAGTTTTTTGCAAGTGTGGATATCTGCATGTTGGAGTAATGAGCATGACAAAAGGTTGGGGCATGCCGAATGGTAGGGGCGCGTAGAAGGGTCTTTATTATTGGTCGTGAAAGCTGTCAACCAAGGTGTGCAGCAGGGTTAGTTTCTGTTGCAGCAATTCACACCTCCAAAACACACCTCCTTTCTGCACACCCATTGCTCCAGCCTGCAGCTACCAGTCTTGTTTTCTGGTCTGCTTTAGTAACACAGTCACCAAGCATCATCTTTCCCATTGGATTATAGATGCTATCGCTCTGTCCTACGAGGCTCTCGTAATGGCTTTGCCTCTGGAAATCCACAAGGAGTGTAGCATCTTCTATAGCTCTATCTAGGGGTGAGCCCTTACATAAGGTTTGTGCTGCAGCCAGCTGGCCCTCTCCGCACACATTACTCAGGATTTACAGTCACCCCAGGGTCACAGGTCCTTCAGGGTTTACCAAGTCATGTCTGCATTCAACAGTTGTCTGTGCCAGTATTACACAGCCTTGTTAAGCAGACAATCTTCCTCAGTGTGGCAGCGTTGGTAATGACATTCCCATAGTGTCAATGCCATGACAGCGTTGAGTTCCGAAAGGGAACCTTTCTGGTTTTGCATGTAACTTGGTTCCCTGAAAAGGGAACTGGATGCTGTCATGGTGTTGACACTGGAAATGTCACTACCAACCCCTCTTAAGGAACCAGGTTATATACGTAACCTGAGACAATTTTTCCTTCAAATGATTTTGAATCTGTCCAGTGATATTTTTGATAGCACATTCACATTTTGTAACAACATTTCAATCTTACCTGGATGTTTTTTGTTTCCTTCGTCTGCTAAGAAATGAAGTCCGCTGGTGTCTTTATTTAAAATCTGAAGTTCATCAGTTTTGGGTTGTAATACTTCCTATTTTTGAGGGAATGGTTCATAAAAATAAATAAAAATAAAAAAACATCCACAAAGGTTTTTTATCCTTAATCTCATGAAATACATCTGGTTACACTTCCACATTTTGTCTGAGGGAGTGCACTTACCTGTGCATTAACCATAGCTAGGGTCGCCAACCATAGATATGTACAGTAGATGCAGCTCGGCTGCTTCAGGTACGTCAAAACTGCCGCCATCTTGGAATCGTCAACAAGGAGACCTGTTTGAAAGTCAATGTGAAGGAGATGCCTGTCATGACCTTGTCTTGTTTAGTTTCATTGTCATATTCTGCTTAGTTTTCCCTGTCACCATTTGTTTCTCGTTCTTTGTTTGTTGTTTCTTAACCCTCTGAGGTCGACAAACGCGCCGGCGCGTTTTGCTGGATTTTCTTCACATAGTAGTACAATAAACTTAAATTTCTCCATCATTTATGGTCATACAGAAAAAAAATGTGATATTACTACTTTTGTATGTGTCCACTTACAATCAAATCAAAACATTGTGCTTTTGTAAAATAAAGAAAATAAACGGTGTGCTTTCTGCCTCCCCGTCGCGGTGAACTTTTTTTTCTTGAGCACGTCTATAAACTGAAACAAAATTCAGCGAATACTTGTCACACATTTATGAGCCATATACCTTTATAAACATTTAAGTGTGTACTTTTAAATGATCGGATTCAAACTGAAAACAAATATTCTCTGTTTAAGTAATTTGTATAAAACCAACAAGATGTCCAGCTTCTCAAACGCTTCCTAATTATTTTTAATTTGACCACGCCTACGAGCGCAAAAGACATTCACATGCAAATTTCCACATGGAACGCGAACGCGCTCATTACCTCAAAAACAAAACACCAAAACACTTCACAAGTCTCTGCTTTTCGTCGAGTTTGAAAGACGCGCCGTGAGCTTACATTGGATTTAGGCTACCTCAGAAGAAGAACGCGATTTGAAGACAAGAAAGATGTAAGGTAAGAAATTCTTACATATTAGTTTGTTATTGTTGCATAAATTTCACATTGCAGTTGAACTGTTGCTAGATATATGGTGAATATTATAATATTTAGACCCGTGTTTACTGTTACTGTGTTTGTGGATATCTGCTCAAACGTAGATATGTATAATATGGTAACCATAATGTTTCATATTTTGGAGCGAGCTCTGGTTTTGAATGTATCATATTTGGAGCGCGATCGCGTTTGAATGTATCATATTTGGAGCGCGATCGCGTTTGAAACGCACTGTGCATAGCCTACTGCTTACAAGGCACAACAAACCTGGTGTTCATTATATTATATATTGTTGAAAATATTTGTGTGTGTGTGTATTCTGTGAATTTTAAAAAGCAATTTTAACCAGAAAAATCTAAAATGTATTCCCAATAAATTTTAGAACTATATTCCCTATTTCTCTTGATATCAGTATGTTCACTTTTTTTTTCTTTCAGGGACCAGATCCCACTGACATGAGTCTCTGTACATGAACATGGTAAAGTGCAAATAAAACACCTTGGAAATGAAAGGTATGTACAATATTTTTAGGAAAGGCAGAAAGGTCTCTGTCTGTGGATCATTGTTTTCAATGAGTGCTTTTTTGTCATTTGTTGTGTATCTTTGGATTTTGTTGTGTTGTAAATAAATCAAACAATCTAAAAGCCATTATTTTTTAAATCTCCTCATTCTTTGTGAAAGGTTGCTCAGAATGATAGGGCCTGATAGCTCCTAATAGGGTCGTTAGGGAGTGTCTTTGTCTTTCTCAGGTGTGAAAAGCTTACATATTAATGAGGTCCCGCATAAAGCTTTATCACACAAAACACGTCTTAGAAATTTTAAATCAATATATTGTCTTCTCTGAATGAGCAGTCAGGATGATTTTCACATAGTTTTGGAGCAAATATTCTAGGCTACGTCATACAATTTTCAAAAGTCTTGTGAAGAAATAATCAGTATGGGTTTCATGACCTTATTTCAGTGAGAATTTTTTTTTGTATTTTCACAAACCACGCATAAATGTTATTATCTCAAAACTACAAACTTTTACACATATGCTGCTGATATATTATTGTAGTAGAGTTTGTGCTGAATACAGTGTAATCAGACTTTAGCCATGAAAATGTCACAAGTAACAGAAATAAGCACAAATGTCAGAGCATGTCAGAACACCTCCAGGCCCAGAAAACAGCTCAGACCCCAGAGGGTTAAGTGTTCCTTTCTAATCATTTATAGTTAGGGTTAGGGTTAGGGCTGCCTGCATTTTTCTTATAAAATAAAGGTAAAATTATTATTTTTATTACTATATTATATTTATTATTAAATACTGTAATTTTATAATAATGAAATAGTGCAACCCTAGAAGTAGGCACAATGTGAATGTTAAATCGCAATTTGAACCAGAATTTAACCAGATTTCCCCCTAAACTGTGCAGCCTTATTTGCTCCTGATTTCAGCATGTTCACAGTTGTTTTTGTTTTTTTTACAGGGACCAGATGCCACTGATTAGTCCTGCTGACTCCTCCTAACCTTCTCTGATCAAGTCGAGTCAACCTTTATTTTTATACAGTTGTTACTCAACCAGAATAATACTTTTACCGCCGCAGGAACGGAGCACGGAGCTTCAAGTGATCCGAGATCGAATCTTATTGTAGCCTACATGCTGTTAACCGATGTTGTCCAACAGCTTTTATGTTTTACCGTTCTTGATGCTTAAATAGGTAACTGTTTATTAAAGTCAAGCGTTTTGTTTAATTATCAATGGCACATTACAAAATAAATTTGCTACATTCCAGTAGAGCCGCTGCACAGACGACAAATCTGATGAAGGAAGATTGTCAGCCAATCGCACCAGAAAATGAAGATGATGAAGCTCGTCTGCTAAATTATTGTTTTGTGAATTATTCACGAAATTGAGATGACTGACAGTGATACCCGGCCAAATCAATGGAATAAATTTTTCAAAACCATCCATACATTGAACAAATCAGAAAAAATCTGATTTTGTTGACTTGGCTACACAAAATATTTCTCTAAATAGTAGCCTATTGTTTTCAATATAAAAACCAATGAAAATGTAAAAGAACATTAAAATTAATTAAGTTTGAAACCCCATCGCACATTTCAAGGTATAAATAAAGTGTCAGGACAGTTTATTTATTTAAAACAGGGTTGCATCGAGTTTAGACTTTATTTCCTTTGCAATGCAAAATAAGAAACACAGAACCTTATTCTTGCGACATTTTAAATTTTTATTGCCACAGAAAATGCAGCTATTCAACAATTACAACAGTACAAAACGAAAATAGTTCAAAGCAACATGAATTAAGAACATGCATTTTTCTTTGCCTCTCTCTCATGCTGGATCTCTTTTTAGCAAGTTTATTTTGTATCCCTCATTGCGCGCACCGGGTCTCTCTCGAAATTACATTTCAGGGTAAAATCACATCATACAGGCTAATAAAAATACTGTATATGTCGCTGCATGTCATCCACACAAACCACAAAAATACTGTAACAAATGATTTAGCCTTTGTTGCTTCAAAGACACAGCATTGAATTCACCTTACAATAAAACGAGGTTGATCGTGAATTAAGCGCTCTGTATCTGCTGCTCTATCCCATTCGTTTCGTCAACAGTTCATGTTTAGATAATGCCAGATTGTTAACAATCATACACACTGCTCAAACATTATAAAACTCTACAAAACCAGGTGAAACAACTGGATTGAACACTTCAATTTAAATTTTGTGTGAAAAACCTTTAAATACAATAAATAAAACTACAATATTTGTAATTTAATAAGATATAGGGCCTACATTTGGACACATCGAGAGAATTATCCTTAAAATAATTTTGCCTTTGCCTGCTCATCTGGGGTGCTTTTCCCAAAAGCATCGTTAGCCAACTTTGTTCGCAAGTTCTGTCGTTATTAGCATAGTTCAACAAGTCAGTGTTTTACGAAACCATCGTTCTAACTAACATTCGCGAACAGCATTGCAGAGTTTGTGTAGTTGGAACGACAGCTCTCGACCTGTGGTTAGAAGCAGAGTTTCTAGATTGCATGACATGTGGACTCAATAAATCCTTATCTTGAGCAAAATAAGCAAGCTGACATTCAGTACAACCTGTGTCTTATTTAGAATACATACAACTGTCATTTATGTCTTTTAGTTTTTAATGAGATTTAAAGCACGTTTTTTTGTAGAGTGTGCATGTGCGAACGAGCTCTAGGCTACTATGTAAGAATGAGTATGATTGAATCTAGAAATAAAGCAAAATAAATTAGAAAAATTTGAAATAATCCTCAGATGCCATGTCTGTAATTTATAGAAAAAATCTAGCATTAATTCAATCTCAAACAGATTAATTAAAATAAGTTATTACTCCACCACCTGCGTGACGTCATAAATCAACATGGTTGAACAACCACTTTGCAACAATACGGTTTCGGGGAACAGTCATGACTAGCTAGTTGGTTTCTTCAATGATGCATCGTACTATGGTAGTTAAGCAGCGAGTTACGTCATTGTTCGGGAAACGCACCCTATCCGACACTCTCCACATGAAAGACGGAACATTAACACCTATTGTCCTAAAGCAACTGAACTGCCTTCTCCAAACCCCCCACAGGCTATCTGAGTCTGAGACTGACTTAAAACGAAGAGAAGTCGCAATTCACACTTAAATCTCTATTCTAGACATTAGCATTAGACTATTTAAGTGTTGATAATGAAGGAATTAAATAATTTAGGCTACATGTAGGCTTGTGATATTTCTGTCATAAAAGGTTATTACTAAATATTTCATTATTTCAATAATTGAAGAATTAAAACGATACTTCGTTTTTTGCCAGCTTTTTCCAAACAAAACTAAATACAATCTTCAAACGCATGTTCATTAGTAAAAAAAAAAAAAAAAATCAACTCAATATTAAATTCCATAGGGATTCTTTGGCTCCTTACAACCAGGGTGCGATTTGAGATTTATTTATTTATTTATTTTAAATAAATCTCGAACCACAGTGCTTTGTGGTGCTGCTGTTAAACTAAATTACATTTATAGAATAATTATGAACTTAAATGAAACAATACTCTGTAATGCCACTTTATAATAATGCCTGACCCGCCCTGGTCGCCTGCACAGCCTGATCCGCCCTGGTCGCCAATACAGCCTGATCCGCCATGGTCGCCTGCACATGGCCGTCTTGCCGCAGTCTCCAGGTCCTCTTCCACTTCACGGGCCTGGCCCTCCATCCCGCCCCCGGGTCCTCCTCTGCTCCACCACCCTCCTGGACTGTTTTTCTGAGCGTCTGGAATCCGCTCCTTAAAGGGGAGGGCTATGTAACGGTCACCAGCTGGAGTGCCCTTGAGAGCCACCAGAGGGCACTCCACACCAGACTCTCACGTTCACTCACAGACTACATCTCCCATCATTCTCTGCCTGGACTCATCAGCACTCATTATCACATTCACCTGTATCTCATTATCTTATTTAGTTCACCCCATATAAGCCTGGTTCACCCCTTCACTCACTGCAAAACTTTGTATGTTGTTGCACTGCATCTATGAGCGTTTTCCCTGGTTTCCTGTTTCTTGGTTTTTGGATTTCTTGCCTGTTCCGTGGACTATTCTCTTGCCTCTGACCCCTGCCTGTCTTGTCTTGTCTTGTCTTGTTTTGTTTTGTTTTGTTTGTTTGTTTGGACTGCCTACCTGTGTTTTGACCCACTGCCTGTTTATTGGATTACATGTCTGGATTGCCTCTTAACCCTCTGAGGTCTGAGCTGTTTTCTGGGCCTGGAGGTGTTCTGACATGTTTTGACATTTGAGCTTATTTCTGTTACTTGTGACATTTTCATGACTAAAGTCTGATTACACTGTATTCAGCACAAACTCTGCTACAACAATATATCAGCAGCATGTGTGTAAAAGTTTGTAGTTTTGAGATAATGACATTTATGCGTGGTTTGTGAAAATACAAAAAAACAATTGTCACTGAAATAAGGCCATGAAACCCCTACTGATCATTTCTTCACAAGACTTTTGAAAATTGTATCACGTAGCCTAGAATATTTGCTCCAAAACTATGTGAAAATCTTCCTGACTGCTCATTCAGAGAAGACAATATATTGATTTAAAATTTCTAAGACGTGTTTTGTGTGAGAAAGCTTTATGCCAAGGGGCGGATCACCTCATTAATATGCAAGCTTTTCACACCTGAGAAAGACAAAGACACTCCCTAATGGCCCTATTTTAGGAGCTATCAGGCCCTATCATTCTGAGCAACCTTGCACAAAGAATGAGGAGATTTAAAAAAGAATGACTTTTTGATTGTTTGGATTTATTTACAACACAACATAATCCAAATATACACAACAAATGACAAAAAAGCACACTATTGAAAACAATGATCCAAAGACAGAGACCTTTGTGCCATTCCTAAAAACATTGTACATACCTTTCATTTCCAAGGTGTTTGATTTTCACTTTACCATGTTCATGTACAGAGAGACTCATGTGAATGTTGAAGTCAGCAGGACTCAGTGGCATCTGGTTCCTGAAAGAAAAAAAAAGTGAACATACTGATATCAAGAGAAACTATAGGGAATATAGTTCTAAAATTTATTGGGAATAAATTTTAGATTTTTTCTGGTTAAAATTGCTTTTTAAAATTCACAGAATACACACACACACAAATGTTTCCAACAATATATAATATAATGAACACCAGGTTTGTTGTGCCTTGTAAGCAGTAGGCTATGCACAGTGCTGCATAAAATAATAATAACAATAACCTTTAGCAGCATATAAATCTTCCAAAAGATTTCAGTAACAACTACTCTAGAGAAAAATATATTGATTATCATATGTTACTTCAAATGTTTCCATTCGTTATGATGATATGAAATGAGATAATAGTAAAAACATGAAGCCTTTGTTTGGTGCGTTTCCAAATATGATACATTCAAACGCGATCGTGATACATTCAAAACCAGAGCTCGCTCCAAAATATTAAACATATTATACATATCTACGTTTGAGCAGATATCCACAAACACAGTAACAGTAAACACGGGTCCAAATATTATAATATTCACCATATATCTAGCAACAGTTCAACTGCAATGTGAAATTTATGCAACAATAACAAACTAATATGTAAGAATTTCTTACCTTACATCTTTCTTGTCTTCAAATCGCGTTCTTCTTCTGATGTAAATCCAATGTAAGCTCACGGCACGTCTTTCAAACTCGACGAAAAGCAGAGACTTGTGAAGTTTGTTGGTGCTTTGTTTTTGAGGTAATGAGCGCGTTCGCGTTCCTTGTGGAGATTTGCATGTGAATCTCTTTTGCGCGCGTGGGCGTGGTCAAATTAAAAATAATTAGCAAGCGCGTGAGAAGCTGGACATCTTGTTGGTTTTATACAAATTACTTAAACAGAGAATATTTGTTTTCAGTTTGAATCCAATCATTTAAAAGTACACACTTAAATGATTATAAAGATATATGGCTCATAAATGTGTGACAAGTATTCGCTGAGTTTTGTTTCAGTTTATAGACGTAAAAAAAGTTCACCGCGACGGAGAGGCAGAAAGCACACCCTGTTTATTTTCTTTATTTTACAAAAGCACAATGTTTTGATTCGATTGTAAGTGGACACATACAAAAGTAGAAATATCACAGATTATTTTTTCATATTTCTTTTTTCTGTATAACCATAAATGACGGAGTAATTTAAGTTTATTGTGCTACAATGTTAAGAAAATCCAGCAAAACGCGGCGGCGCGTTTCTCGACCCCAGAGTGTTAATAAAAGCTGCATTTGGATCCTCTACTCTCATGTCTCGGAGCACTTCCATAACACTTTCGACAAATAAATGATTTGATCTGTTTTTACATTTTAATTCAGGGCGATTTAGCCTACATTTAATTAGAGCGAGATTTTCACCCTTGCCTTGTCCTTTCCTCATTGGGAAGCGCTCACATGATAGCTAAACATGTTTGAGTAGATCCTCTGTACCTCTCGGTTTCATATGGATTACATAATCAAATAACATTTATTAAATATTTAGACATTTAAAGGCTTTAGACATAGCTAATTTCTTATCGTGACTTACTGGGGCGAGTGGCTTTCGGTTCATTTTTGTGACGCGCAGTTCCCGGAGACAGAGACGACAGACAAACTTTTGTCATTAGCCTAATATGAATAAAAGTTTACCGTTTTGAACGATGTAGGCTATACTCTACTCTTATCTGTATGATCGAAAAATTACGGAGTAGGCTAGCCTATTAAGTTATTTTAGCTGTTATGAGAAAAAATAAATCCAAATGAACACGCCGCCACGTTTGTCGAACACTAATTCAACATGCCAGATTAAAACCCAACTTCAGAACAATGCATAGCGCCGCTCGGCGTGGTGTGCCAAAACACTTAATTATAAACTTCAATACTTCATTCAAAACAATCTCAAAACGCTTTGTGATATTTTGAAAAGCCGTCCATCATGCATTATGGCCACTGGAACCACCAACTTAACTGAAATGTTGGTTCTGATTTTATTGTTTGTCGTTTAAACGTGTTGCATATCTTCATTTTATATAGCCTATTTGATGTGGATCGATTGGTGAAGTAGCCTATAGCATTGATTTCTTTTTTCTTTTACAGAACTGCTTTTGTAATTACGATTGGAATTATTATACAGATGTAAATTCATTCTGTTGGATAATATTTGTTCCTTAGTGTAAAATGTAGGCTATATGCATGGTAATTTTATTTTTATAAAAATAAGCAAAAAACTAGGCTATATGGTTAAACAGAGTTTTAGAACTAGGCAAATCTCTCTGCATTAATAATAGGCTATAAAATGCATATAAAATTTACAGTAGTCCATGTTTGTTCGGAATTTGAACCCGTGTCATTTAAATGATCTCACTCACATGAACGAGAGGCGCTCTTCTTTCGTCTCTTCCTCAATAGAATAGTAAAAATAATTAGCTTCATTGCACCTAATTTATTTTGGTTTGTTATTCATTTTAGTTTTTTTTTGTTATCGCGCTGCTCGCGCTGCTCGCGCTAGGCTCATGTCGCCAACCGACGTCATGACCTGCAATATGAAATATAGGCTATATTGTTCTCGTCTCTATTTTTAACTTTTAATTCTATTTTTCTGTCCTAAAAAATATATTCTGAATATAAATATATATTCTGTTTACCATAGTTGTATGTCATTCTTACTGTTAATTGACATTAACCCCACTTACATTTCAAAATGCGGAAATTTCTGCTGTTTTCCACAATATCCCTTTGCGCCACCTGACGGTTATTTCGCAAATAGCTTTGAAATCTGGTCTGGTTTATTTTTGCTGCAGTGATTTGGCCGCGGCGGTAATAGGCATTCTGGTTGGCTACCTACTGTAGCATATTTAAAAACAGCAGAAGTTGACCCAAAGTGCTTTACAGATCAAGCAAGAATAAACTTTTTTTTTTTTTAAATACAACATCATACATTCTATCAGCTTCAAAAACCAATTTCATGATCTATTCAAAGTCAAAGAAAACAGTTTTTAAAGAAGACTTAAAAATGGCTAGCGATGAAGATGACCTCACATGGAAAGACTATTCCATAATTTCGGACCCTTCACCAAAAAGGCACGGTCACCCTTAGATTTATAACAGCAACGAGGAACCGTCAATAGCAATTGGTCAGAAGACCTGAGTGCTCTAGTTGGAGAGTAAGGCTGGGCATATACACTGTGCGATTTTCGTCCGATTTTGAGCCGAAATCTGACTCGTGCGACTCTTTTTCGGGTTTGGCCGATTTTCAGCTTTGTCGTGCATACTTTATCGTGCAGTGTACAGGGGGAAACGAGAGGCGATAAACCTCTCCCGACCGGCAATCGGCTGGTCGGATGAATTTCTGGCATGTCAGACATTTTAGTTGCTCCTCGTGACTATATTGCACAGTTGAAGCAGAGCTACGAACCGATTGCCCTAAACTCAGTGTTTTTTCCCTCACTGCGCCTGCGCGAAAACATAAGTTTAACCATTTCATCTTTAATGTAGCAAGAAAGAAAACGAAAAGAGGGAGATCTTTAATTTATGTAGATATCAAACTAGCTACAAATTACTGTTGCTTACCTCCAGTTTGTGTTGCAAAATGGATAAACCATATTACCCACGTCTTTCAAGCCACCTGTGATGTAGCTACACCCTTCCTCTTTTATTAATTTGTTAAACAATGTTCATGTTACACAAGCTGTTTTTGAAATATGTTTTTTTGTTGAAAAAAAAACAAAAAACTGTTTTTGTTTTTAATTTTCATTGGTGACTGATTATTGCAGTGTTTGGAAATATTATAGACTGTTAATAATTTTAATTATAGGCCTATTATTCAAAGTAATCGACCTAAATGTTTTAGACAATTTTCAATGAGGAGGAGTAAGCTTCTATGTAATCTTGTATTATCCCCACAGCATGTCGGTTATGCGGTGATGCACTATGAAATTATTGCGTAGCAAATTAATTATAATAGCCTATCAATTTAATAATAAAAGTGTGCCATCCCGAATAATAATAATACAATAATACTACTAATAATTTAACACATAAATTGGAAATGCTAAATCCTCTTGATATTGATAGCTGATGCTTGTTTTGACAATATCTCTGGATACACGATATCATGGTCTATTGGCGCAACCCGGCATGGCGGTTTATCGCACATATTTCACACGTATAGTGTGAGCAGTCAGGTCACAGCTCGATGATCGGACCGTATACTGTGAGCACATAAAACGTGAGCTTTGGTTTTACATCTACTCGTTCAGTTCAAATCGCCAGAATTCACACAGTGTATGCCTGCCTTAAGGGTGTAAAAGGTCACTAATATATTTGGGTGCGAGACCAAATAGTGCCTTGTAAACAAAAGTCACAATTTTTTAAATCCACCCTGAATTTCCCCGTGGGCCAGTGTAGAGATACCAAAACCGGGGAAATATGATCCCTTTTTCTTAATCCTGGATGCCCCCCATACATTCTAAACGATTTAAAAGACTATAATGGTCGATTGTATCGAACGCAGCACTGAGATCTAACAAAACTAGGACAGGAGGTGAACATGAGTCCATGGAGAGTAGAATATCATTTGTGTCCTTCAATAATGCAGATTCAGTGCTGTGCAACACATCTGAAACCAGACAGAAATGTATCCAAAATGTTAAATGTATTTAGATAGGAGTAGAGCTGGGAATAAACAACTCTCTCCAAAATCTTTGACATGAAAGGCAGTTTGGAGATCGTTCTGTAGTTGTCATGAATTGCCGGATGCAGAAAAGGTTTTTTTAACAAGGGATGTAAGATTACATGTTTAAAACTGCTAGGAACAACTCCACTTGCTAATGAGCTGTTAATTATAGCTGTCACACTGGCACCGAAAGTCAAAAAAACGTCTTTAAAAAGACGTGTAGAAAGAGAATCCAGCTTATAGGTAGAACACTTCAACTTGGAGACTACATGTGCTAATTGTTCCGATGTAACTAGTTCAAAATCAGTCAAGAGAGCTGGATAGTGGAGTAATTTGTGGTTGATCAATTGGAGCAAGTACAATTCCACATTTAATTTGCTCAATTTTGTGAGTAAAGGAGTACAGAAATGTTTCACAGTTCTCTTGTGTAACATCCAGAACAGTATTTTTGGTTGGGTTTAAAACAGAATTAATTGTATTGAACAAAACTTTGTTTATTTGCATTTTCAGAGATTAATGTAGAAAAAAAATGGCTTTAGCATCCTTTACAGCTCGCTGATAATTTGTTAAGCAATCTTTTAAGATGCCATGAGAGACCTGAAGCTTGTATCGTTTCCACTTGCGTTCAGCTTATCTGCACTCTTGTCTGAGAGTGCGAGTGATGTTGTTTAACCAAGGCTGTGAAACACCCTTGACCCTCTTAAACTTAAGTGGAGCAACATTATCAAGTGTGAACGTACAAGACTTATTATAAGCTTCAACCAGTGATTCAGTGTCAAGCCCAGTTGAGACATCATCTGAAAAATGCATTAAATACAATTCTGAAAAGAGATTGGCAGTAGACGAGTGAATAGACCGGGATTTGCATAAAGGCTGAGTGTATGTAGGGCGAGGGCAGGTAGACACAGACTCAAATATGATTGAATAATGGTCAGAAATGCCAGTATATAAAATCTCTAAATTGAACACAGAAAGACCATATAATAATACCAGATCTAATGTATGACCCTTGTTGTGAGTAGGATCAGTGATGTGCTGTAATAATAATAATAATAATTCGTTACATTTATATAGCGCTTTTTCTGAGACCTCAAAGCGCTTTACATAGATGGGGGAATCTCCTCAACCACCACCAATGTGCAGCATCCACTTGGATGATGCGACGGCAGCCATATTGCGCCAGAACGCCCACCACACACCAGCTTACTGGTGGAGAGGAGACAGTGATGAAGCCAATCAGTATATGGGGATGATTAGGCGGCCATGATGGACAGAGGCCAAGGGGCAAATTTGGCCAGGATGCCGGGGTTACACCCCTACTCTATTTCGAAGGACATCCTGGGATTTTTAATGACCACAGAGAGTCAGGACCTCGGTTTAACGTCTCATCAGAAGGACGGTGCTCTTTTGGCAGTATAGTGTCCCCGTCACTACACTGGGGCATTAGGACCCACACAGACCACAGGGTGAGCACCCCCTGCTGGCCTCACTAACACCTCTACCAGCAGCAACCTGGTTTTCTCAGGAGGTCTCCCATCCAGGTACTAACCAGGCTCAGCCCTGCTTAGCTTCAGTGGGCAACCAGTCTTGGGCTACAGGGTGATATGGCTGCTGTACAAGGTTTAGTGACTCAGTGAGCGAGATAAATTCATTTACCAGCAGTTTCGATGGACAGCATACATGGATAATAAAATTCCCAAGATTGAGGAGTCTGTCACCACGAGACACCAGTCCAGAGCAGTGATGGGAATAACGGCGTTATAAATAAACGGCGTTCAGTAACGAGTAATCAAACTAATTACTGTTTCTTCAGTTACAATGCCGTTACCGTTACTGTCAATAAAAATGCGGCGTTACTATAATTGAGCTCACTGAAGTGGTTTTCATCCGAGTAGGCTCTCTCTCAGCCATATGAGCTGCAAAGTTTTTCCTCTGGTGTGTGTGTGTTTATGAGGCGCCGGACTGGACAAAAGCGAGGCGAATGCCGCGAGCGCGCTCGACAGTGCGCGAGAGAGACCGAGTGTGTCCGAGAACGCGCTCGACAGTGCGCGACAGAGACCGAATGTGTCCGAGCAACGAGCATAAATACTTTATTTATAAATAAATTACACATTTCAGCATTAGAATAATCTCTGTAGCATATTGGTATCATATGCAATGTTTTATTTAGTTTATATAGCCTAACATAAACTCCAAAATAACCTGCAGGGAACGTTCAAACATAGGCTATTTGTTTGACCGGTTGTGAACACGTGCGGCAAACACGACTAGAATTTGGCTAAAATAACCTCTGATGATGACGTTCTCTGTAGGTTATAAAAATAAACCCCCAAAAGATTATATTTTATTATTATTATTTATGTTGGTACATTGTTCAGTATTATATTATTGAGAGCACTTTTTGTTAAACTTACTATTGCGAGGAAGAAAATACTTCAAGTAGGCTATACAGAATGTCTATCAGTTGTAAAGGTGTGTGAGTTTTATCATTTTAATTATATGCACTAGTGTATGTGTATGTAGGCTATATTTTCTATTACTATTTATTTATTTATTTTTGGTACATTTCTTAAGAAGCATGATTTATTTTTAGACTTATTTGTTGGCCAGTTGTGGTCTGTGCAATAAATATTAATCTAAACCATCTATTGTGTTTTGTTGTTCCATATAGTATTATTTTTTTTATATATATATATAAGTTAATAGTCGTCTCTCACATTGTCCCACAGCAACATTAAAATAGTGTAGATTAGTGTACAATGTTTTATAATAATAAGATGTTCTATTTAGTGTCCATTTAATTCATTTAACATTTCATATTGGGGGTATCCAAGAAATTTCTTATATTTAAACTTTTTTTTTTTTTTAAAGTAACGCAATAGTTACTTTCCCTGGTAATTAGTTACTTTTGTAATGATGTAATTCAGTTACTAACGCAGTTACTTTTTGTGAGAAGTAACTAGTAACTATAACTAATTACTTTTTTAAAGTAACTTACCCAACACTGGTCCAGAGAGGAAGTCCGAAAATTGTTGAATAAAATCCTTGTTAAATTTGTGAGGTCTGTAGACGAGTACGCAGAAAACAGGACCCAAGATGTCGTTTTTTTTTACAACTGGCCTCAAAACTGGAATACGTGTCCATATGCAGCGTTCTGCATTTAAAGGAGTTTTCAAAAACAGTAGCGACGCCACCGCCGAGTCCTGAAATCCGTGGGGAATTTAGAAAGTCGCAGCCTGGCGGTGTTACATCCCCCAAAGCCATTTGTTCGCCGGGGTTCAGCCACGTCTCAGTGATGAATAAGAGATCCAAAGATTGTAATATAAAAAAGTCATTAAGAATAAAGGACTTGTTTGATATTGAACGAGTATTAATGAGAGCCATTTTAATATTGACACTATCCATGTTTTGTTGGGGAGAGATGTGCGTTTCAGTATGTCAAGATTGCCACCCCGCTTCATTATTACTTTCACTAATCGAAGAATGACGGCATGAAGACCAGATGGCAGGTATTTGGTTGTTATCAGGGTGGTCGATCTGTAATCTGCAGAGATGTCGTTGTTTTGACCCTCGATGGACATAACAGCGATGCGCAATTCCAAGTGCAGTGCAATGATTGTATACTCCGTCTGACAAGCGATCCTAGGAATTCAAACTCTGTAACTTCAGAGATGAGTAGAATAGGACCATATCAGACAAGCAGGGAGCTCTCTGTTGAAGTTGGCGAGGGCAGACAGTAAAATTCCAGAAGGCCAGACTAAGCAACAGAAGGCAGATCATTCTCAATGCATCCACCAGAACAGTTCGGACTTAAAATCCACACGCTCCAGCCCCACTTGATTTTGACAATGAACAAGGAAACAAGCAGCCTATTTTAAGACTTCACGTAACGGTCACAGCAAAGGTGAGTGCATTAATGCTAATTTCCTTGAGGTAATCCAGTCAAACGTGAGGTGTAGCGTAGATTTCAAACACAAGAAAAGTCACTAATCCATACGATTGTCTGTAGAGAAGGTAATATTTGAGGTTCCTAAAGTCATTCATACAAAATGCCACTAAGACGAAAACCTGGAGAGCAGCGGCAGACAGTGTCATGATAAATCACTGGAAGCAAATGCGGGTGAACTAGTGTTTATTAGAACACAACACTCAAAAGAATAATATCACTCAAAGTCAATGAGGAAGGTTCTCTCAGGGGAATAACTCGAAGACTCTCTCAGGAAGGACAAACAGGCTCTCTCAGGAGAAGACGATCAGGCTCTCACACGCAGGGACTTCGATGGTCTGGTGCAGCGGTGCTCGGGTGCGGTGAAACAAACAGGAACATCCACAGACGACGACAGGACCCGGAAGAACGGCACGAACACACATGAACAACTGCAAACAACGGATGGACACTGGAACGGAGAGATGAATGAGTATATATAGAGAGCGGGAATGGAAAACAGCTGAAGCGGGGAATTAGAGTGATTGCTGACAGCTGGAGCACTGAACAACCACGCGAGCGGGACAACGCCCACTCGCGCACACTCACAGACACGTAAACAAACAGTGACACGAGACACAAAGGAAACAATGCATAAATCAACCGTGACAGACAGACACGCCAGCGTTCACTCTACCGGAAGTCTCTTTCTTTCTTAAAGAGATGATGACAGGGTAAATGACAGGTATGTTGGACAGGAACTGTTTTAGGAATGGCACCAATGTGTTTAGATCAGTTTGTTCAGCAATGTGCCTTTTTGTCCTTTGTTATGTATATTTGGATTGTGTTTTGATGTAAATAAAATAAAAACAATCAAAAAGCCATTGTTTTAATCTCCTCACATTCTTTCTCCAAGTCCCATTCAGATGATAGGGCCATTGAGAGAGGAGTCTCTGTCTTCCCAGGTGTGAAATATTCATGATGATTCACCGTGGCCGGCCTAGGCTCTGTTGCTGCCCTAGGCGAGATTTAGATTGCGCCAACCACAAGCCAACTAGTAGTTATAAATAGTTATAAGATTGTCATCACTGTCCCACGTTCTCATTGGTTTACGCTCTGTTGTTATGTATCGTCATCACTGTCCCGCGTTCTCAATGGTTTACGCTCTGTTGTTATGTATTGTCTTCACTGTCCTGCGTTCTCATTGGTTTACGCTCTGTTGTTATGTATTGTCATCACTGTCCCGCGTTCTCATTGGTTTACGCTCTGTTGTTATGTATTGTCATCACTGTCCCGCGTTCTCATTGGTTTATGCTCTGTTGTTATGTATCGTCATCACTGTCCCGCGTTCTCACTGGTTTACGCTCTGTTGTTATGTATTGTCATCACTGTCCCGCGTTCTCATTGGTTTACGCTCTGTTGTTATGTATTGTCATCACTGTCCCGCGTTCTCATTGGTTTACGCTCTGTTGTTATGGATCGTCATCACTGTCCCACGTTCTCATTGGTTTACGCTCTGTTGTTATGTATTGTCATCACTGTCCCGCGTTCTCATTGGTTTATGCTCTGTTGTTATGTATCGTCATCACTGTCCCACGTTCTTATTGGTTTATGCTCTGTTGTTATGTATTGTCATCACTTTCCCGCGTTCTCATTGGTTTACGCTCTGTTGTTATGGATCGTCATCACTGTCCCACGTTCTCATTGGTTTACGCTCTGTTGTTATGTATTGTCATCACTGTCCCGTGTTCTCATTGGTTTACGCTCTGTTGTTATGTATCGTCATCACTGTCCCGTGTTCTCATTGGTTTAGGTTGTGTTGTTATGTATCGTAATCACTGTCCCTGTCATGAGGTTGAAGGAGAGTGTCACGGTTGTTGAATGCATTGTTTCCTTCTTGTCTCGTGTCATTGTTGTTATGTGTGTGAGTGGGCGTTGTCCCGCTCACGTGTCTGTCAGCGCTCCAGCTGATCATCATCATCTCAATCACTGTTCACAGCTGCTGTTCATTCCCATTGCCTACATATACTCACACCATTATCTGTTCCAGTGTCGGATTGTTTGTTGAGGTCCTGTGTTGCTGTTCCGTGTTCCTGTGAAGTCGCCGTCCTGTGAAGTTGCCGTGTCTGTGTTTCGCCTGCCTTGTCTTCTTGCCGTCTTGTTCCTTGTCTTTGGATACACCGCACTTCACCGGGATCGGGATTCTGCACATCACAGCACCAGAGCACCACAGACCATCTTAAGTCCCTGCACGAGCCTGAGTCGCCGCCCTTCTTTGTTCCTGAACTGTTTTCTGACCATTTGAGATATTAAACGTTTTTGAGCACCTGCAAACTGTTTCCTGTCTGTTCTATCATGACAGAACAATCCGACCAGTTGATGGAAGCAGCAGGTGGCGCCGCAGCTACAATGGATGACTTTGTTCGTGCAAGTATTCAAAGGATGGACGCCCAAGACCGTCAGCAAGGGGATGCGGCGCGCGCGATTCAGGCTCTCGTCACGCAGGTGTCCGAGCTGACCCAGCGTTTTCAACAGCTGCAACCTCCCGTCCCTCCCACACCACCGATGACCGCCTCCCAGTCGGAGCCACGCCTTCCTACGCCTGAGCCCTATTCTGGTGAGCCTAACTTTTGCCGGCCGTTTTTGACTCGATGCAGCATGCACTTTGCTCTCCAGCCACGGACATTTGAGAGGGAAGAGACGAAGGTGGCCTTCGTTCTCACATTATTGACTGGGAGAGCGGCACTATGGGGGACGGCGGTGTGGGAAAATCAAGAACCATGCTGTTCCTCGTTCCAGGAGCTCTCCTCGGAGATGAGGAGAGTTTTTGACCGCGCGGTCGCGGGAAGAGAGGCTGCCAGGGTCTTATCAGAGCTACGCCAGCAAGAGCGTTCGGTATCTGATTATGCCATCGAGTTTAAGACCCTGGCGGCCGAGTGTCGCTGGAACGAGGAAGCGCAGTGGGATAGGTTCCTGCATGGGCTGGCTGACCGCGTCCAGAGGGAGATCTACGCCCTGGATCTACCCCCCTCACTGAATGGACTTATCGATCTGGCTCTGAGGGTGGACGCTCGACTAGCCCGGGTCGGACCACGCGCTCCACCCAGCCTGCCTCGTGGGGGGGGGGAACATCAGCGATCCAGCGGCATGGACGCGGTCGGTCCCTCCGATCCCGAGCCCATGCAGGTGGGTCGAGCTCGGCTTTCCCGGGAGGAGAGGGAGAGGCGGAGATCCCTTGGCCTTTGCCTGTACTGCGGGGGAGCAGGACACTTTGCCAACAACTGCCCGGTAAAAGGTCAAGCCCGATAGTAAGTATGAGGCTACTATCGGGTGGGATCTCCGCCGAAAAGTCCTCATCTACATCCACCATCCTCCCGGGGAGACTTAGATGGTCTGTCCACGATCATCACTGCACCGCACTGGTGGACTCCGGGGCAGAAGGTAATTTTATGGATCGCACCTTTGCACTTCAGCTTCAAATCCCACTCAGAACACTCCCCCAGAGCATCACCGTACATGCACTCAATGGACAGTCACTACCCACCATCTCCCAGGCCACCGAGAACATTACACTCATCATCTCAGGAAATCACGCAGAGACAATATCATTCTACATCACGGACTCCCATCACACCCCCATTGTATTGGGTCACCCCTGGCTCAAGAAACACAACCCCCGCATTGACTGGAAACAAAGAACCATATCAGCCTGGAGCACTGAATGTCATAGTTCTTGTCTTGTGTCTGCCTGTTCTGTTGTCTCTGTTCCTGTATTGCAGGAGGAAGCAGTGGATTTATCAAACGTGCCCGCGGAGTACCGTGACCTGAGGGAAGTGTTCAGTAAGTCAAGGGCTGCTTCTCTTCCTCCGCACCGTCCCTACGACTGTGCTATAGATTTACTGTCAGGTAAGTCTCCGCCTAAAGGCAAGATTTATTCACTCTCGGTTCCGGAGAGGGAGGCTATGGAGAAATATATTTCTGATTCTCTAGCATCCGGGTTCATCCAACCTTCCTCATCTCCAGCGGGGGCGGGGTTCTTTTTTGTGGGGAAGAAGGATGGATCGCTGCGACCTTGTATTGATTACCGGGGGTTGAACAACATCACGGTAAAGAATACTTATCCTTTGCCGTTGATGTCTTCAGCCTTCGAGAGGTTGCAGGGAGCATCCATCTTCACAAAACTGGACTTACGTAATGCTTATCATTTGGTTCGTATCAGGAAGGGGGATGAGTGGAAGACTGCCTTCAACACCCCTAGGGGGCACTTTGAATACTTGGTCATGCCTTTCGGTTTGTCCAACAGTCCCGCAGTCTTCCAAGCACTCGTCAATGACGTGCTGCGAGACATGATCGATCAGTTTATTTATGTTTACCTGGATGACATTCTGATTTTTTCCTCGTCTCTCCAGGAACACGTGCAGCACGTCCGACGAGTTCTCCAAAGGTTGCTAGAGAATGGGCTTTTTGTCAAGGCGGAGAAATGCGCTTTTCATGCACAGTCGGTCCCTTTCTTAGGACACATCGTGTCGGCTGAGGGTATGCGTATGGATCCTGACAAAGTTAAGGCTGTGGTAGAGTGGCCAAACCCAGATTCCCGTAAGGCCCTACAGAGGTTTCTGGGGTTCGCCAATTTCTACCGGCGTTTTATTCGCAACTTTAGCCAACTAGCCGCACCTCTGACTGCCTTGACCTCCCCCCGAACTGCGTTCAGGTGGTCGGAAGCAGCCGAGACTGCTTTTACCAACCTCAAGAGCCGCTTCGTTTCGGCTCCCATCTTAATCGCCCCTGATTCCTCACGTCAGTTTGTGGTGGAGGTCGACGCGTCAGAGGTGGGGGTAGGCGCAGTTCTTTCCCAACGCTCACCTTCAGACAACAAGATGCATCCATGCGCGTTTTTATCCCATCGCTTATCACCAGCTGAACAAAATTACGACATTGGCAACAGGGAGTTGTTGGCGGTCAAGTTAGCCTTGGAAGAATGGCGTCATTGGTTAGAAGGGTCCGGGGTACCCTTTATCGTCTGGACGGATCATAAGAATCTGGAGTACATTAGATCCGCTAAAAGGTTGAACTCCAGGCAGGCTCGGTGGGCACTTTTTTTCGGCCGATTTGATTTTACCCTCTCGTATCGTCCGGGTTCCAAAAACATCAAACCCGATTCTTTGTCCCGTATTTTTGATCGATCCGAACACGCACCTACTCCCGAGCGTATTTTTCCTGAGACCCTAATTATCTCTACGCTCACTTGGGAGGTCGAATCGAGAGTCAAGAAGGCTCTAGAAGGGGTAACGCCTCCGATCCAGTGCCCACCGAACCGCTTATTTGTGCCGGAGAAACTACGTCCAGACGTTATTCGATGGGGCCATTGTTCTAGTCTAGCCTGTCATCCAGGAGTTACTCGCACCCTCTATTTGGTCAGACAACGATTCTGGTGGCCGCTTATGGCTCGCGACGTTCACCATTTTGTTTTGGCTTGCTCAGTTTGTGCTATTGGTAAGTCTTCCAATCGACCCCCAGATGGGTTACTCCAACCGCTGTCGGTGCCTTCGAGACCCTGGTCCCATATCGCTCTAGATTTTGTTACCGCCCTCCCACCCACCCAGGGTAACACGGTAGTTTTAACCGTGGTGGACCGATTCTCGAAGGCAGCCCACTTTGTTCCCTTGCCCAAATTACCCTCAGCCAAGGAGACAGCGGTTGCAGTCGTTAATCACGTCTTTCGGTTACATGGCCTCCCGACAGACGTGGTTTCTGACAGGGGTCCCCAATTTGTGTCCAAATTTTGGCGAGAGTTTTGTAAGTTACTGGGGGCGACGGTCAGTCTGTCTTCCGGGTTTCACCCTCAGAGCAATGGTCAAACTGAGAGAGCCAACCAAGACCTGGAGAGAACCTTGCGATGTACGGCTGCCAGGAATCCTTCCTCCTGGAGTCAGCAACTGCCTATGGTGGAGTACGCCCACAATTCGTTGCCAGTGTCAGCTACGGGCCTATCTCCTTTTGAGTGTAGTATAGGATACCAGCCACCGGTCTTTTCTAGTCTGGAATCCGAAGTCGCGGTCCCCTCCGCTCACGCCTTCGTCCAGAGGTGTCACCGCACATGGACAAGAGCCCGTGAGACTCTCCTCCGTGTGCGGGCGCGCACCAAGGCCAAAGCCGATCGCCACCGGTCTAGGCCTCCCGTATATGTCGTCGGTTCCAAAGTGTGGCTTTCTACTAAGAACATTCCGCTCCGCTCCGTATCCAATAAACTGGCTCCTAAATTCATTGGCCCGTTTTCTGTCACCAAAATTGTTAGTCCGGTGGCAGTCCGCCTCAACCTCCCTCCAGTGTACAGGAGAATTCATCCGGTATTCCACGTGTCCAAAATTAAACCCGTTTTTTTTTCCCGCATTAATCCGCCTGTCCCGGTTCCCCCACCGCCGCGACTCGTAGATGGGGAACCATCCTATTCGGTCCGTCGCATTATGGACTCTAGGCGGAGGGGACGCGGATTCCAGTACCTGGTGGACTGGGAAGGTTACGGTCCGGAGGAGAGAAGTTGGGTTCCGGCTCGTGACATCCTGGATCACTCTCTTATCGATGATTACAATCGACAGGTAAGGGAGTCTGGGAACGCCGTGAGGCGTTCCTAGAGGAGGGGGTACTGTCACGGTTGTTGAATGCATTGTTTCCTTCTTGTCTCGTGTCATTGTTGTTATGTGTGTGAGTGGGCGTTGTCCCGCTCACGTGTCTGTCAGCGCTCCAGCTGATCATCATCATCTCAATCACTGTTCACAGCTGCTGTTCATTCCCATTGCCTACATATACTCACACCATTATCTGTTCCAGTGTCGGATTGTTTGTTGAGGTCCTGTGTTGCTGTTCCGTGTTCCTGTGAAGTCGCCGTCCTGTGAAGTTGCCGTGTCTGTGTTTCGCCTGCCTTGTCTTCTTGCCGTCTTGTTCCTTGTCTTTGGATACACCGCACTTCACCGGGATCGGGATTCTGCACATCACAGCACCAGAGCACCACAGACCATCTTAAGTCCCTGCACGAGCCTGAGTCGCCGCCCTTCTTTGTTCCTGAACTGTTTTCTGACCATTTGAGATATTAAACGTTTTTGAGCACCTGCAAACTGTTTCCTGTCTGTTCTATCATGACAGAGAGAACCCAAACGCAGACGATATGCAGACACTCAAGGTTTATTACGACACAAAACAGAAAACAAAACCCAAGAGGGGGCAAAACAGGACTTGGAGGTGAGTTCACCTTGACTAAGACAAGATAATAAACGAAGACTGGATTCTGACTTGACAGGAAACAAACAGCAATACAATCTCTCAATTCTCATTAACCCTCTGGAGTCTGAGCTGTTTTCTGGGCCCTGGAGGTGTTCTGACATGCTCTGACATTTGTGCTTTTTTCAGTTATTTATAAACATGTTAATGGCAAAGGTGTAAATTCACTCTATATAGCACAAACAGGGCTACCAAAATATCTGATCAACATGAATGTATATGTTTGAATTTTTAAGAGAATAATGTTTATGCGTGGTTATTGGAAAAAAGAAAAATGAAAGTTGCAGAAATAAGGCCACAAAACACATACTAAATATGTGGCAATAAGACTTTTGACTAATGGATGTGGTCGCCTATAGTTTTTTCTTCAAAATTATGTGAAAATAGTCTTGCTTTATCGTTCACATAAAACCATAAATTGATTTGAATTGATGTAAAACAGGTTTTGCTTGGAAAGCCAATATGCGAGGGGGGCGTGAACGAGGAGTGGTTTACACCTGAGAAATACATTGTCCCACCCACTCTGCATAATGATGAGCCATTCACTCGGGTGTGAAACTGACTGAGCCACAATGCAAGGACAAAAGATATATCTAGAAGAAGACTTATATTGACCATTTAAGATTTTGCTTACATCTATAAATATGTTTTGCTATTTTATTAAAAAGGTTACAACAATAATTACAATTTCAACAATATTTCAAGTGTACTCTTTCTTTGTAAAAAAAAAAAGATTATAGGCCTACATTTTATCTATGTATTCATTACTTTGAATATAGCTTCTGGCAAAGATGAAGTTGACGATAGGCTATTGACTCGCGATCTTCGCAGTAGGCTAGTGAACGCACCGGAGAAATGCACATAGATATTAGGCTACATAGTTTTTTTGTTTTGGATGGTTTTGTTTAGAACCAGCTTTCTGTAAATATATTTCAAATTTTTTTAGACATGTGAGGCGAGTACGGTCTCGTTCATGATGATCTCCAGTTCAGACCTTATGTTGTGATTGCTAGCTAGCCTATATTTACTTTAAATCCAGGAAATTTGTTAATGAAAAAAATATTAAAATTAAGATACAATTGATACAAAACGAAATTCGTTTTAAAGAAAGGATTTGTACTTTCTGTTTTGAGGTCTCTGTGAATGTTTGAAAGTCTTTTAGTGCTTAGAGCGCTCGTGTCCATAATGGAGAACTGTCACGTAATATTGTTTTTTTCCTCATAAATGCGAACACGAAAAATAAAAGACAAAAGACTTTTAAGTAAAACTTACTCCGAAATTGTGTCCTCGGCGGAATTCGCTCTTCAATATGCTGCCGTTCGTCATCTGAGTTACAATCTTCCTCTGAGGAAACAACCCGGTATCATGCATTCTTCCTCGCTGTCCAGAATCATCTGAATGGCGTCTTCATTACCGGAGAAGCGTGCCATGCTCAAAACGCGATGAACTATCAGTAAGTCTGATAGAAACTGTGTTTTTATGGCATTGATCGGGGGGCGTATGCGTTGCATACTAGATCTCCTAAACTATTTACATGTGAATCGCGCCGGGGGCGGGGCGGCCGCAGCTGATTATAAAGATAATGAGGCAGAAGGAAAAACGGTACCTCTCCTTGCTTTCAAACGGATTACATGAGTTGAAAACATTTGTTTTTTATATAAATTACTTCATTTAAAAGAAGAGATTTCAAGCTTCATAAAGACATAACTCACGTGTCTGTGTGAGAAGTGTTCGCTGAGTTATGATTCATTTTCGGACGTGTTTCAGAATGGACTACACGGACAGAGAGAAGGCAGAACTCGCTTCGTGTTTATTTTTCTTTATTTGGCAAAAAGCACCACACTTTGTTTTTATTGTGAGTATACACAAAAATAATACACATTTAACAGAATCGATTGATGTATGAAACTCCAATGGAAAATCAAAGTCAACAAAGAATTTATGAGTTTCTTTTACACTGATAAAAAAAAAGCGAGCTGGTATCGCCGGCGATACCGTCGACCTCTGGGGGTTAAACAGGATTCAGACGAAGTACTCACAGAACAGTCACAGAGTTTAACACGCAATGTTTGACAATGTACCGACACAGGACAGAAAACATGAGGGGATTAACCCCCTGGGGTCGGCTATCGCGCTGGCGCGATAGGCTCGTTTTTTTCCTTATGAGTGCAAAAAAAAATAAAATAATTTTTTATCTTATATGCTTGTGTTATACATCGATCCTGTTTAGTGTGTATTTTTTTGTGTGTATGCTCATAATAAAAACAAAGTGTTGTGCTTTTCGCCAAATAAAGAAAAATAAACACGAAGCGAGTTCTGCCTACTCTCCGTCAGTGAAGTGAAAATGAACAATAACTCAGCGAATACTGTCAATCAGGCATACAGACACACAGGCATGAAGCTTGAATTCTCTTCTTTTAAATGAAGTATTTTTTTATAAAAAACAAATATTCACAGTTTATATAATATGTATGTAAAGAGAGAGATGTCAGTCGTTCTCATCTCAGCTAATTAAAGTTTTAATGTGACTCCGCCTACGGAGACCGCGCTATACAAACGCAAATGTGAGGCGATCCATACAAGCCTGTGAAACGCCCACATCCGCTGGATAAGGCCGGTGAAACACTGGATGTGTGGCGTAAGCGTCTCAGCTGCGTGGCGTGTCCGTTTTTATTTCGGCTGCCATGTTAACAGTTTAGAGTTTGCACACTGCCTGTGTGAGACGTGCGTCTCAGGCGTGGCACGAGCCGCGTGGAAAACACGTGCATGCTAGAAATAGAACCGACGCCTATTTTTCACGCGACGCAAGCGTCTTGGAAGCGTTTCCATGCAAAATTGAATAGGAAAATCTGTTTATATGTCATTTTGACACGAATACATATTAATAAATGTCCTTTTGATGTTTAAAAGTGTCTAGGTTTTGACATAAATGCAAATATAAATGTAATTTTACAAAATATTATTGATTTTCAAATGCTGCTGTATTGAATGAACAGCTTTTAGCAAACTCTATTGCTATACTGAGATGAGGAATATATACTGTATGTTTTTTGTCAAAAATAAAGTCATCAACTAACTAATGAATCCTTTACTTTGAAATATGTATGATAAAATGTATACTTTAGTTTTGAAAGATGTTGACTAGTTTTGAATAGATTATAAAGTATGTATGTGTATGCATATATATATGTGTGTGTGTATATGTATATATATATATATATATATATATATATATATATATATATATATATATATATATATATATATATATATATATATATGTGTGTGTGTGTGTGTGTGTGTGTGTGTGTGTGTGTGTATATGAAGAGTTCAGATGCAAAAGCCTCTAAATGCCATCTGAAATTTTCTTCTAGAATGATCATTTTTATGAAGCTTGTATATTTAAGTTAGCTATAGGCAGACATGGGCAGTATTTCAATTAAATGTATTTTAAATACGTATTTAATTACTTTAGTGTATTTTGTAATTTGTATTTTGCAGGTGTGGAAAAAATAAAATGTAGTTTGTAACAAAATATTTTGAGGGAGTGTATTTAGAGTATTTCAAATACTTAAATACTTAAGAAAAATCACCATATGCTTATCACCATAGTAAATGATTTTGCCATATTTTCGGTCTGATGTTGGCAATGGCAATGTCCAGGTTAGATGCACGAAAATCACGTGACACCCTGTAGACCGGGCTCCCTCCAAGAAGTGAATGAGTTTTGAACCCCTACGGGTGACGTCACGGACACTACGTCCATATTTTTTTACAGTCTATGTTTTGAACACAGGAGAAGAACTGGTGCTGCTCCTCTTAAAAACGGCATTAAAGGGATAGTTCACCCAAAAATAAAACTTTTGTCACCCTTTTATTGTCCCAAACCTGTATGAGTTTCCTTCTTCTGCTGAACACAAAAAAAAGATATTTTGAAGAATGTCTGTAATCAAACAGTTGACAGTAGCCTAGCCATTGACTTCCATAGTATTTTTTTTCCTACTATGGAACTCAATGGCTTCCGTCAACTGTCTGGTTACCAACATTCTTCAAAATATCTTCTTTTTATTTCAACAGAAGAAAGAAACTCATACAGGTTTGGGACAACATACGGATAAGTAAATGATGACAGAATTTTCCTTTTTGGGTGAACTTACTATAAAGTAGTTACTATTTAAGGTAAAGTGTTTTGTGAAAAATATACAGTCTACACACACACATTTTGCACACTGAACGGCATTATAGAGAAAATAATTGTGCCTTAAGAGATCAATGAACTGTGTTGTCATTCATAAAAGGACATCATACCTATTATGAAACAGCGCGTCTTTCGTAACTCCACTGAAATCTCCATGCTAAGCAAGCGTTCACAATATAACATCCATCTGCAGGTTTTACACGTTTTAAACGTATTACATATGAGAAATATTGATATTCCGTCAGATTTTGTATAAAATAATCACCAATCCTAGCCTGGGTGCCAGCCCGAACCCCGCCCACAACATTTTTTGGTCGGGAAGTTCGGTCTGGACTCGATTCCGTTGAGGAGTAATTATGCTCGGCTCCCATAAGGCTGAGCCAATCAAATTGCCAGGGCGGGCTTTAATCGATGATGGACAGATGATCTGCGGTTACGTAAACACCCACGTCACCAAAGAGCGCTTGGGTTGAATTGGTTTTCAACAAAGATGACTGCCGCTGGAGAATTGAGATGTTTAGATTCCGCTATCGCATCTGTTATAAAAGAAATCGACAGCGCATTCATTTTAAAAGACGAACAGAGAACCGCAATCAAGGCATTTGTCGATCGGAAAGATGTGTTTGCCGTCCTTCCTACGGGATTCGGCAAAAGTTTAATTTATCAGCTGACTCCGATGGTCGCTAAGAAGATGGGACGCAATGAAAACCCTGTGGTCATTGTGGTTTCTCCTTTGGTCGCACTCATGGAGTGCTTTATTATTACTTTACTCATTACTTTACTACTTCTTCCTGCATGTGTGCAGTTGAGCTCTGTTGACAACTATGCGTCGCTCAACATACATCACTTACTGCGTTGCTCTGATTGGTTGTAGGTCTATCCAATTGAGTGCAGAGTTTTTTTTTTCCTGGTTCGGTTAAGACACGCCTCATAATCAAAGCCCTATGGAGCAGTATCAGACTCACATTCTGCCTAGAATATGAGTATGATGAAGTCAGGCTACATCAATCCTATTGTTTTTCAATAATTGCGCACGCAGCGCGATTCTACTATGGAAAAGGCATACGCGATCAGGGCAGTAAGAGTCTCGTGTGTAAAACAAACCCACACATATTATGATTAATATGATTAATCATATAAATTATGATTAAAATGGAATTTTGATTTTGTAACAAATTCTCTATCTCTTTTTTTCCCCCTTTTTTATTTTGCTACTTCGCCATTTTGAATTTACACATTTCTCATATTTGTGTTATTGCTACTATTTGTGTTATTGACCTTTCAGTAATAAAAAAAAAAGACTTAAGATTATTGTGGGAGTATTTTTGTATTTTCAAAATACTAATTACTTGTATTTTATTTAAATACATTTTTCACATCAGTATTTTGTATTTTATTTTGTTACATTTCATGAGCCAGTATTTGTAGTTTGTAACAAAATAGTTTTTGATGTATTTGTGCCCACCTCTGGCTATAGGTGACACACCTGAATGAATGGCTCATTAAGTATGCAGGGACATTGTCTCATCAGGTGTGAACTACTAAATATGCATGATGCTGTTGGAGCATTTACGCCCCATCCGCATATTGGCTTTCCAAACTAAAAGTGTTTCACAAAACTTAAATCAATGTATCGTTTTATGTGAATGATTAGGCAGGATGATTTTCACATCATTTTGAAGAAAAAACTCTAGGCGACGAAAATGAAAACATGTACATACATGTGGCTCACATATTATGGTAGTCCTGTTTGTGCTATATAGAGTGAATTTACACCTTTGCCATTAATATGTTTATAAGCAACTGAAAAAAGCATGTCAGGGCATGTCAGAACATCTCAAGGACCCCAAAAACACCCCAGACCCCAGAGGGTTAAATAGGGAGCAAACTAATCAGGAAATACCAGTGTAAGCGGTGATATAATAATTACAAGATGAGATAACAAGGGGGCGGGGTAAGGTGACAAGACAACGCAAGCACACAGCCCAAACAAATGGCCATGTGCTTACACATAAAACATGAGTCTGTCATGATCCTGCCTCAAGACAAGAGAAGATCTGGGACACGAAGGCAGAATCATGACAGTCCCGTGTTCTCATTGGTTTACGCTCTGTTGTTATGTATTGTCATCACTGTCCCGCGTTCTCATTGGTTTACGCTCTGTTGTTATGTATTGTCATCACTGTCCCGTGTTCTCATTGGTTTACGCTCTGTTGTTATCAGTGATGTGTGGGTCAATGTATAAACAAACCTCACCCGACCGACGTTTTCAAGTAACCCGCCCGCAACTCGGACCGCAAAAAAAGAAAAAGAAAATATTGTACCCGACCCGCTTCCTGACCCGCATTTTTTAAAAGTAGTAAATGCTCATCGTAGCGTCTTAATATAACTTAATATATTCTAATTTTGTCAAGAATTATAAAAAATCGTCAATAAGCTCATAATTTGTACTAAAATAGTCTAAATGTTTAGTTTTAAAAACTATTTTAAAAAGCTGGCTATGTCTATTTTGATGTTTCTGCGCAAGTTCAGCAGACAGTGAGGTTCGGGTTTGTTCCGATCAGAACTCGTGAGCGGAGAGCGCATTTCTGAATATTCCGCTCCGCTCACGGTCGCTCGCCCAACCCAGAATGGCCTGCTGGTAGTGATGGGGACGAGACCGCCTATGCCGAGTCCGAGTCAAGACCGAGTCTTTGAAGGGTCGAGTCCGAGTCGAGACCGAGTCCGTTGGTTTTCAAATTCAGTCGAGTCCGAGTCAAGACCGAGTCTTTGAAGGGTCGAGTCCGAGTCGAGACCGAGTCCGTTGGTTAACATGGGAGGATTTGAACTTGAAACACGGAGTGTACTAACGCCGTGGTTAAAACAACATTGCTTATGTTTGTTCATGTTTATTTGAGGCTATAAATTAATTGGAAGATCGGTTCACGAGCAGCTTTACTGATGCTCTACAGCGATCTGTCACGGCACATTTAAGAGCCACAAAACGGTATTTATTGTTTAAATTTCTTTTAAAAAATGACCAAATTTGAAAGGCAAGACTTTGTTTAATATGTTTAATATCAAAAGTAACCGAAAAATAACCTGGTCTGTCCTGTCTGTCAGCGTGTTGTCAGTCTCCTCTCTGCTCCGCGATGTATTTTTCACTGCGTGAGAACGGTGTAGCTTGTCGGACATAGCGACAGTAACTAAGGGGGGCGGGTCTTTGCGAACAGTCAATTAAAATTTTCTAGTGGTATGTATTCTAGTGGACTAGTGATGGGACGAGACCGCCTATGCCGAGTCCGAGTCAAGACCGAGTCTTTGAAGGGTCGAGTCCGAGTCGAGACCGAGTCCGTTGGTTAACATGGGAGGATTTGAACTTGAAACACGGAGTGTACTAACGCCGTGGTTAAAACAACATTGCTTATGTTTGTTCATGTTTATTTGAGGCTATAAATTAATTGGAAGATCGGTTCACGAGCAGCTTTACTGATGCTCTACAGCGATCTGTCACGGCACATTTAAGAGCCACAAAACGGTATTTATTGTTTAAATTTCTTTTAAAAAATGACCAAATTTGAAAGGCAAGACTTTGTTTAATATGTTTAATATCAAAAGTAACCGAAAAATAACCTGGTCTGTCCTGTCTGTCAGCGTGTTGTCAGTCTCCTCTCTGCTCCGCGATGTATTTTTCACTGCGTGAGAACGGTGTAGCTTGTCGGACATAGCGACAGTAACTAAGGGGGGCGGGTCTTTGCGAACAGTCAATTAAAATTTTCTAGTGGTATGTATTCTAGTGGACTAGTGATGGGACGAGACCGCCTATGCCGAGTCCGAGTCAAGACCGAGTCTTTGAAGGGTCGAGTCCGAGTCAAGACCGAGTCTTTGTAAGAACAAGTCCGAGTCGAGTCCGAGAAAGCAGAAATCGGTCTCGAGACCGGACTCGAGTCCGAGACCGGACTCGAGTACTACATCACTACCTGCTGGTTCGAAAATATGTGGAATAAGGGCTGCCTCCGACTAATTTTTTTTCTAGATGACTAGTAGTTGTTCATTTAAGCCATTCGTGGACAAATCGCCTTACTTAATTACTTAAATAGGCTATAGCCTACAGGATAATAAGCGTTATGACCGCACACATAAAGCTTGCCACAAAGAACCAGTTAAAGTAATGATTATGAATGTGTCTAAATTAGCAAGGAGACATTTAATTGTTTAGTAATAAACTGGTGTTTTCTGTGTCGCTGCAAAGATGAAGTTGACGATGCGGAGATTGCGGACTCGCCATGAACGCCAGAGAGAAATGCACATTTCATATGGATTAGATAATCAGAGAGTAGCCTATTTAGAGTTTGAATATTTTCGTTTAAAAGTACATTTTTTAAGCTTTCTGTAATATATAGCCTATATTTCTCAAATCTGTGAGGCACAAGCTGAGTTTCGGCGCCCTCCAGTTCACATGCAATGCAAGTGATCGTGCCGGCGCCTTATTACATTGTCTGCTATATATTTGCTTCTTATTTATTAAATACGGGCAATTGATTGATAAAACATTGATAAAAATTAAGATACAATTTATACAAAACGAAAATCTTTTAAAAAGAGTTTTCTAAGAGTTTCTTTGCCGTGAGGGCGCCAGCGCCTCTGCCTTTCAGCGCCCTCTGCCTCGTGAGTGGATGATAGCCCTGAAGACGCCTAGCAATGATATAGGCTACCTTTAGTGGTAGTATACCTTTAGTTAAGTTATACCTTAAGAGTCTTCGTAGCGCGCTAAGAGACAATGTTATCGGAAAATGCAGCCCAGGGGCCCGTTCTTCGTACGTCGCCAACTCAGTTAGCTGGATTTGATTGTTGGCGATTTGGCATGATCTTGGATTGTTTGGTTCTTCGACGCTCATCCTGGACTTGCTGTCATAGCAACAGGTGCGCAATCTTAAACCTGCTTGGGAGCAGGCTTATTTCATGTTAACCCTCTGAGGTCGACAAACACGCCAGCGTGTTTTGCTGGATTTTCTTCACATAGTAGTACAATAAACTTAAATTTCTCCATCATTTATGGTCATACAGAAAAAAGAAATATAAAAAAAGAATCTGTGATATTTCTACTTTTGTATGTGTCCACTTACAATCAAATCAAAACATTGTGCTTTTGTAAAATAAAGAAAATAAACAGGGTGTGCGTTCTGCCTCTGTCGCGGTGAACTTTTTTTTCTTGAGCACGTCTATAAACTGAAACAAAACTCAGCGAATACTTGTCACACATTTATGAGCCATATACCTTTATAAACATTTAAGTGTGTACTTTTAAATGATCGGATTCAAACTGAAAACAAATATTCTCTGTTTAAGTAATTTGTATAAAACCAACAAGATGTCCAGCTTCTCAAACGCTTGCTCACTATTTTTAATTTGACCACGCCCACACGTGCAAAAGACATTCACATGCAAATCTCCACATGGAACGCGAACGCGCTCATTACCTCAAAAACAAAACACCAAAAAACTTCACAAGTCTCTGCTTTTCGTAGAGTTTGAAAGACGTGCCGTGAGCTTACATTGGCTTTACCTCAGAAGAAGAAGAACGCGATTTGAAGACAAGAAAGATGTAAGGTAAGAAATTCTTACATATTAGTTTGTTATTGTTGCATAAATTTCACATTGCAGTTGAACTGTTGCTAGATATATGGTGAATATTATAATATTTAGACCCGTGTTTACTGTTACTGTGTTTGTGGATATCTGCTCAAACGTAGATATGTATAATATGGTAACCATAATGTTTCATATTTTGGAGCGAGCTCTGGTTTTGAATGTATCATATTTGGAGCGCGATCGCGTTTGAATGTATCATATTTGGAGCGCGATCGCGTTTGAAACACACTGTGCATAGCTTACTGCTTACAAGGCACAACAAACCTGGTGTTCATTATATTACATATTTTGAAAACATTTGTGTGTGTGTGTGTGTGTGTGTGTATTCTGTGAATTTTAAAAAGCAATTTTAACCAGAAAAATCTAAAATTTATTCCAATAAATTTTAGAACTATATTCCCTATTTCTCTTGATATCAGTATGTTCACTTTTTTTTTCTTTCAGGGACCAGATCCCACTGACATGAGTCTCTGTACATGAACATGGTAAAGTGAAAATCAAACACCTTGGAAATGAAAGGTATGTACAATGTTTTTAGGAATGGCAGAAAGGTCTCTGTCTTTGGATCATTGTTTTCAATGAGTGCTTTTTTGTCATTTGTTGTGTATCTTTGGATTATGTTGTGTTGTAAATAAATCAAACAATCTAAAAGCCATTCTTTTTTAAATCTCCTCATTCTTTGTGCAAGGTTGTTCAGAATGATAGGGCCTGATAGCTCCTAATAGGGCCGTTAGGAAGTGTCTTTGTCTTTCTCAGGTGTGAAAAGCTTACATATTAATGAGCTCCCGCATAAAGCTTTATTACACAAAACACGTCGTAAAAATTTTAAATCAATATATTGTCTTCTCTGAATGAGCAGTCAGGATGATTTTCACATAGTTTTGGAGCAAATATTCTAGGCTACGTGATACAATTTTCAAAAGTCTTGTGAAGAAATAATCAGTAGGGGTTTCATGACCTTATTTCATATGGAGCTATTCTTGTGCCAATAAAAATGAACGTAGCTTTCAAGAAACTAATGAAAATATAAATTGAAACTAAATAAATTATCTCTAAAACTGAAAAAGAATAAATCGCAGGCAAATTTTTTGACTTCGTTTTTAATACACTGCATGTTTTGCTAACTATTTCTCATATTTCAATCGCTGATCTGAACTTACAAATGCGCTTCCAGAGTTTTCATTTATGCTTCTGAAGTTTTCGTTTACGCTCCCAGAGTTTTCGTTCGCCGTTCTGACACATTTCTCTCGTGGGGGCGGGGCTAGTAGCAGTGTGTTCTCATTGGTTACTGAGCTTTTGATTGATAGCTTCGTGACCTGGAAGTGAAGACGTCAGTGGTGTGTTTATGTGTGGATGTGAGCGTCTGTAATCGCAGCTTTCTATTTCATTTTAGTGATATTAAGTTTATATCTGTATTTATTTGCTGCTACACTATATTGTTGAGATGATCTCTTATAGAAGGAATAGTACAGACGAATGATATTTACCATTAGGTATCGTCGCTATATCAGGAGGATACTGGATAACGTTAGCCTACTCGTGGTAAGTCTGATTTTTGTTTTGTTTTTAATACTATACTAATACTATTTATAATAGAGTACTGGCTTTTTTCAGGTGGAGAGGCATTTTAGAGCTCAGTGAGAGCCCATAACATTATACTGCTGAGCTGTGTTGTCTTGATTTAACTGTTAGCCCAATCATTACATGACTTGTTTATCTACATTAGGTTACAGTCTTCGATTAGATCATATTTGCTTCGATTAGATCATATTTCCCCCCAGCCACCCCAAACAACATTGAGCTAGAGTACTGTGCAGTAGCCTATCTGTACTGTATCAGTCAATGACCGATGCCATAGGACCAGAGCGCTGTCAATCACTGCCTGATTCAACTTTGGCAATGTAAAGCCTTTTTTACCATGCCAATAAAGCTATTTAAACCTGAATTTCTCAACTGCTGATTAATTTGCGATGCAAAGTTTTTGAAAGAGGAGAGACACGACTTGACCACAGGCCACGTCTTTGTTCGTAATATGTAAACACTCAAATATTTTGAAGTATCGCCCTGGTTGCAATATTTATTCTGATTACTTTTGTGTGATAAAGATGACTGATAAAGCTATTATATGTATCTAGTATGAGTAACAAATTGCTTTTTCTGTGTCCATATTTGACTAATAATAATGAAAAAAGTGCACTTCAAATGAACATTTCTTTGACAAATGTTACATCTTTAATAGTCTTTAATAATAAATATATGTCCAAATTAAAAACTTAATACATGCAAGTAATTATGACTGAAAACATCCAGCAACTAGGGAATACACATCCATATGTTTATATATAGGGCAATACAGCCATCTACTGGTTACACAACAGTATTACAGATGATAAATGCTGCTTGACTCCGAGGTAAATATTTAGTACTGTAAAATCCCTTAAATATATATATATAATAAATATTTTAAGTCTGCAACTTGTTACTGTATGGGGAGTTCAAAGCAGTTTGTATTGTTAGATTATAATACATTTCTTCTCTCATTTTCCAAGGAGTGAAGCAACTTTTCCATAAACAAAATTCTGAATGGAGTGATAGTACCAGAGATCCACTGTCCCTTTCAGACAATAATCTTACTTTGTTCAGACACATCACCTTTGAATGACTGGGATCTTGATCTTCAGACACCTGATTTATTTTAATATAAACAATAATATAATTTAATATAAAGCAAATATTTCAATTTCCTCTAGATTAAAACAGTTCGCAAGTACACAAGAGGTTTCACTTTATTCTTATTAATCTATGCTGATCTTGGATTAGCATACCAATAGCATATGAATGTTGAGGGGATAGTTCACCCAAAAATACAATTCTCTCTTATTTTACTCACCCTCATGCTGTCCCAGATGCATTTTACTTTCTTTCTACAGATAAACACGAATTAAGATTGTAAGGAAAGTAATCCATCTCTGCGAGTCCTAAAGACGCTTTAAAAACCACACACAGTGAGCGTGACGGTAATCCATGTGACCTCAGTGGATGAATCAATGCCTTCTGAAGTCAAACAATAGGCTAGATAAAAGAAATACTAATAATGTAAACTGTTTTAACTATTAAAAATCTTACGTACATGGGTTACAATCCACTTGTATTATGGACTCACAGAGATGGATTATTTCCTTAAAAATCTTTGTCTATGTTTATATGAAGAAGAAAGTCATATACATCTGGGATGGCATGAAGGAGAGTAAATGATGAGAGAATGCTCATGTTTTGGGTGGACTATCCTTGCACTGCTTGTGTCCAGTCACTGCTTTGTTACTTGTACTGCAACAGGAACTGCTCAAAGAATCATTGCAACATTTAAAATGTATATGAATTTTTAAAATGTATTCTGTATTTGTAATTGTGCATTTTGTATAGTAATGTATATCATGAGAATACTGTGCATTACATGTATATTATGCAGTTAATGTTTTGTGGATTCTGGTCTTTCCTGTCACAACATAATTGCATCCAAGACCTTCACTTCGATACTTGTGTTTATGCTTTAGTGACAATAAAGAATGTAAGTTTATTTGAATTCATATTTTCAATTACATTAATTTAACTGGTTGTATAAGTCACGATTGAAACAGTTGATGATTGTTAAAATATATTTAAATTAAATAAAAATGTTAATTAAATGAAATAACTAAATATAATTATCAATTTTAAAAAAAATGGCAACAAGAACATTCTTTGTGTGACATATGTAATGAAATGCCCTTTGAGGTCTGTATCTGACAGCAGGCCACGACTGTAATTTTCATTTTGTTTAAATTCCTCTTATTTAAGTGATCATTCATTTTGATGGTGTAAACGTATATCATGCTAACAATGAGTAGTGTGATGGCCATGGTTGCCAACCTTGATTACCTGGTTGAAGTTTGACTTTCTTGACGGCTGAATATATCACACACGTTTGCTAGTATTCTTAAATTGTAACAGCTGAACCTAATCAGAGCCTAACATGCAAAATAATTATCAGGAATAAACAAATATTCTCCGAAAACATTGGACACTACAATATTTTAAGTATTATATACAGACAGTACTTTAATGTGCAATTACACCTGAATAGACTGAATAGATCTCTTGTGCTCCTAAAAAGCTTCTGCCAACTAAGTAGTAGCAGCAGGTAAATACAGATAAAATTAAAAAACAAACATAACTTATCACTAAAATGAAATAGAAAGCTGCGATTACAGACGCTCACATCCACACATAAACACACCACTGACGTCTTCACTTCCAGGTCACGAAGCTATCAATCAAAAGCTCAGTAACCAATGAGAACACACTGCTACTAGCCCCGCCCCCACGAGAGAAATGTGTCAGAACGGCGAACGAAAACTCTGGGAGCGTAAACGAAAACTTCAGAAGCGTAAATGAAAACTCTGGAAGCGCATTTGTAAGTTCAGATCAGCGATTGAAATATGAGAAATAGTTAGCAAAACTTGCAGTGTATTAAAAACGAAGTCAAAAAATTTGCCTGCGATTTGTTCTTTTTCAGTTTTAGAGATAATTTATTTAGTTTCAATTTATATTTTCATTAGTTTCTTGAAAAGCTACGTTCATTTTTATTGGCACAAGAATAGCTCCATAATTTCAGTGAGAATTTTTTTTTGTATTTTCACAAACCACGCATAAATGTTATTATCTCAAAACTACAAACTTTTACACACATGCTGCTGATATATTGTTGTAGCAGAGTTTGTGCTGAATACAGTGTAATCAGACTTTAGCCATGAAAATGTCACAAGTAACAGAAATAAGCACAAATGTCAGAGCACCTCCAGGGCCCAGAAAATAGCTCAGACCCCAGAGGGTTAACAGGATTATATCGCGGCTTCATAAGCGGAGCTGATACGGGAAGTCCAGCGCAGCGCGATAGTGCACTTTCTGAGATATATTTTTTTTTCTCGTGACTCGTGAGATTGTCGTTTACATTATTAATTTGTTGGAAACTCACATTTATTTTCGACTTGTCGGAGTCGGGCTTTAACTACAGCACAAACTGTTTGCATTGCCTTAAGATTATTTGAATCGTCATCACTGTCCCGTGTTCTCACTGGTTTACGCTCTGTTGTTATGTATTGTCATCACTGTCCCGCGTTCTCATTGGTTTACGCTCTGTTGTTATGGATCGTCATCACTGTCCCGCGTTGTCATTGGTTTACGCTCTGTCGTTATGTATTTTCATCACTGTCCCGTGTTCTCACTGGTTTACGCTCTGTTGTTATGTATCGTCATCACTGTCCCGCGTTCTCATTGGTTTACGCTCTGTTGTTATGTATCGTCATCACTGTCCCGCGTTCTCATTGGTTTACGCTCTGTTGTTATGTATCGTCATCACTGTCCCGCGTTCTCATTGGTTTACGCTCTGTTTGTCACGGTTCATGAATTCACTGTCTCTCTCTCGTCTAACATGCTGTTGTGTGTGTGTGTGTGTGTGTCTGTGGGCGTGGTCACTGATCATCAGTGATCAGTAGCGCCAGCTCGTTTCAATTGTTGTCCCTAAATAAGCTCAGTAACTGGTGTCTCATGTTGTCAGATCGTTGTGGTTTCCCGGTGTGTTTCCCGTGCCTGTTCCTGTGTTTCCCTGTGCCGTTTTGGATCTTCCTGTCTTCGTCGTGTCTTCCTGGATTACCTGCACTCTTCGCGAGATCATCGAGCACTTCACGAGGGATCACCACTGGATTACTGCACCAGCACCAGTTGCCCACCGAGGTCCCTGCGTCACCACACCACCAGCGTTTGTGTCCGTCCACCTGTCCCGCAGTGTTGGTGTTCGTCTGTGTGCTGTGTTTCTGACCATCTGTGTGTTTTCAATAAAGAGCGTTGTTGCATATACATCCTGTCTGTCATCCGTTACAGAACGATCTGACCAACTATGGATGTAGCAGGCGCCACGAGTTGGGACAAGTTTGCGACTCAAAGCATTGCGAGAATGGACACCCAGGAAGAGAACATCGCCAACAAGGGTCGGGCGGTGCAAGCGCTTGTAACGCAGGTGTCCGAGCTCACCCAACAACTCCAACAGCTAAGAGTTCCCACTGCGTCGCCCACACTGCCCGTTCAGCCCAATCCACCAGAGCCGCCCCAGCAGCGCGAACCGAGACTACCGACACCAGAGGGATATTCAGGTGAACCAGAGTTTTGCAGA
Source organism: Rutilus rutilus (assembly GCA_021464565.1). Taxonomy (NCBI): domain Eukaryota; kingdom Metazoa; phylum Chordata; class Actinopteri; order Cypriniformes; family Leuciscidae; genus Rutilus; species Rutilus rutilus. The sequence goes on along the minus strand of JAJAQA010000001.1, from coordinate 1,122,184 downwards.
GCATTTTTGACCCGATGTTCTATGCACTCTTCATTACAGCCGCTGACGTTCTGTCAAGAACAGTCGAAGGTGGCATTCGTGCTGACGCTGTTGTCCGGCAAAGCGGCTCTCTGGGGAACGGCAGTGTGGGAGAATCAAGATCCATGCTGCGCCTCGTTCCAGGCACTCTCCGAGGAGATGAAGAGGGTCTTCGATCGTGCGGTGGCGGGTAGGGAGGCGGCCAGACTACTCGCCGATCTCCGCCAAGGTAACGGCTCGGTGTCGGAATATTCCATCCGGTTCTGCACCCTGGCTGCAGAGTGCCGATGGAACGAGGAGGCGCAGTGGGATCGATTCCTGCATGGGTTGGCTAACCGTGTCCAGACGGAGATTTATATGCTGGACCTTCCACGCAGTCTGAATGGACTTATTGAGTTGGCGTTGCGAGTGGATGCTCGGCTGAGCAGAATGGGTCGCTTCCAACAGAACCTTCCGTTTCGCGGTATGGAGAACCCGCGCTCTGAGAACCTGGACACGGTCAGTCCCGTTTGTGATCCCGAGCCCATGCAGGTGGGTAGAGCTCGGCTTTCCCGGGAGGAGAGAGAACGGCGGAGGTCCCAAGGACTGTGCCTATACTGCGGGAAGGCGGGTCACTTCATCCACTCGTTAAAAGATCAAGCCCGGTAGTAATAATGAGGCTACTATCGGGTGGGATCTCCGCCGAGAAGACCTCATCATCACCATCATCAGCTACTCTCCTTCCGGTAAGACTAAGGTGGGCAACCCACACACACGACACCAAGGCTTTACTGGATTCGGGGGCAGAAGGTAATTTTATGGACTCAGAACTGGCTCACCATCTTCACATCCCGGTTTCCCCTCTTCCGTACAAGATCTCTTAATGGACAACAACTTCCTGACATTTCACACACCACTGAACCTATCACTCTCATCACTTCTGGTAACCACACAGAGACAATATCATTCCTCCTCATGAACTCACCTCTTGCACCTATCGTACTCGGTCATCCCTGGCTCACATTATATAATCCCAGAGTCGATTGGGGTCACAATTCTGTTTCCATGTGGAGTAATACGTGTCATGAGTCATGTCTTGTGTCTGCGTGTTCGTCTGTACCTGTGTCTGTATTCCAGGAGGAGGCGGTGAATTTGTCTAACGTGCCCGGGGAGTACCAGGACCTGAGAGAAGTGTTCAGTAAGTCTCGTGCTGCTTCTCTCCCTCCACATCGTCCCTATGACTGTGCCATAGACTTAGTGCCAGGTGAGTCTCCGCCTAAAGGCAAGTTATATTCACTTTCTGTTCCAGAAAGGGAGGCTATGGAGAAATATATTTCTGATTCTCTAGCTTCCAAATTCATTAGACCTTCCTCATCTCCAGCGGGGGCGGGGTTCTTTTTTGTGGGGAAAAAGGATGGATCTCTGCGACCGTGCATTGATTACCGAGGGTTGAACAACATCACGGTAAAGAATACTTATCCTTTGCCGCTGATGTCTTCAGCCTTCGAGCGGTTGCAGGGAGCATCCATCTTCACAAAATTGGATTTACGTAACGCTTATCATTTGGTTCGCATAAGGAAGGATGATGAATGGAAGACCGCGTTCAATACCCCCAGGGGGCACTTTGAATACTTGGTCATGCCCTTCGGGCTGTCCAACTCCCCAGCGGTCTTCCAGGCACTCGTCAATGACGTGCTGAGAGATATGGTTGACCAGTTCATATATGTCTACCTGGATGACATATTGATTTTTTCATCTTCTCTCCAGGAACACGTTCAGCACGTCAGACGAGTGCTTCAGAGGTTGCTAGAGAATGGGCTTTTTGTCAAGGCGGAGAAATGCGTTTTTCATGCACAGTCTGTTCCTTTTCTAGGGTACATCGTCTCGTCTGAGGGAGTGCGTATGGATCCTGACAAGGTTAAGGCTGTGATAGATTGGCCAAGTCCAGATTCCCGTAAGGCCCTACAGAGGTTTCTGGGGTTTGCCAATTTTTATCGGCGTTTTATTCGCAATTTCAGCCAACTAGCCGCGCCTCTGACTGCCTTGACCTCCCCCAGAATGACGTTCAGGTGGTCCGATACAGCGGAAGCTGTATTCGCCAAACTTAAGAGCCGCTTCGTTTCGGCTCCCATCCTCGTTGCCCCTGATCCATCACGTCAGTTCGTGGTGGAGGTAGATGCGTCAGAGGTGGGGGTAGGAGCAGTTCTTTCCCAACGTTCTTCCTCAGATGACAAGATGCACCCTTGCGCGTTTTTGTCTCATCGTTTATCACCTGCCGAACGTAACTATGACATTGGTAATAGAGAATTGTTGGCAGTCAAGTTAGCGCTGGAGGAGTGGCGTCACTGGTTAGAAGGGTCAGGGGTACCTTTTATCGTATGGACCGATCATAAGAACCTAGAATATATCAGAACCGCCAAAAGACTCAACTCTAGGCAGGCTCGGTGGGCACTTTTTTTCGGATGTTTTGATTTTTCTCTTTCGTACCGCCCGGGTTCCAAAAACATCAAACCCGATTCCTTATCTCGTATTTTTGACCAATCCGAACGCCCGTCTACTCCCGAGTGTATTTTACCCGAGACATTAGTGGTCTCCACTCTCAGATGGGAGGTCGAATCGAAGGTCATGAAGGCCTTAGAAGGGGTAACGCCTCCGCCTGATTGCCCACCGAATCGTTTGTTTGTGCCAGAGGGGTGTCGGTCCGACGTTATTCAGTGGGGTCATTGTTCCAGCATTGCATGTCATCCAGGGGTAAATCGTACCAGTTTTTTGGTGAGGCAACGATTCTGGTGACCATTAATGGCTCGCGACATCCGCAGTTTTGTTTTGGCTTGCTCGGTTTGTGCCACTGGCAAGACCTCCAATCGACCCCCGGATGGGTTACTCCAACCGCTGTCTGTCCCTTCGAGACCCTGGTCCCACATTGCGCTAGATTTTATTACCGCCCTCCCGCCCTCCCAGGGCAAGACGGTCGTTTTGACTGTCGTGGACCGGTTCTCGAAGGCGGCTCATTTTATTCCCTTGCCCAAATTACCCTCAGCCAAGGAGACAGCGGTAACTGTCGTAGATCACGTCTTTCGCTTACATGGCCTCCCGATGGACGTGGTTTCCGACAGGGGGCCCCAATTTGTGTCCAAATTTTGGCAAGAATTTTGTAAGTTACTGGGGGCGACTGTCAGTCTCTCTTCGGGGTTTCATCCTCAGAGCAATGGTCAAACGGAGAGAGCCAACCAAGATCTGGAGAGAGTGTTGCGATGTTTGGTTTCCAAGAATCCTTCCTCCTGGAGCCAACAACTCTCTATGGTGGAGTACGCCCACAATTCATTACCAGTGTCATCCACGGGCCTTACTCCGTTTGAATGTAGTTTAGGTTACCAGCCACCAGTTTTTGCTAGTACGGAATCCGAAGTCGCGGTCCCCTCCGCTCATGCCTTCGTCCAGAGGTGTCGCCACACTTGGACTAGAGCCCGTGAGACTCTTCTCCAAGTGGGGGCGCGCACCAAGGCTAAGGCCGATCGCCACCGGTCGAAGCCTCCCGTATACGTCATTGGTCAAAAAGTGTGGCTTTCAACCAAGAACATTCCTCTCCTAATAAACTTGCTCCCAAATTCATTGGCCCGTTTCCTGTCACCAAGATCATTAGTCCGGTGACAGTCCGACTCAAACTTCCTCCTGTGTACAGGAGAATTCATCCCGCCTTTCATGTGTCAAAGATTAAACCTGTGTTTTGGGCACGCATTAATCCGCCAGTCCCGGTTCCCCCCCCGCCGCGTCTCGTAGATGGGGAACCAACTTATTCGGTTAACCGTATTCTGGACTCGAGAAGGAGGGGACGCGGATTTCAGTACCTGGTGGACTGGGAAGGTTACGGTCCGGAGGAGAGAAGTTGGGTTCCTGCTAGAGACATTCTGGATCACTCCCTTATCGATGATTACAATCGACAGGTAAGTCCGTCGGGGAACGCCAGGAGGCGTTCCTAGGGGAGGGGGTACTGTCACGGTTCATGAATTCACTGTCTCTCTCTCGTCTAACGTGCTGTTGTGTGTGTGTGTGTGTCTGTGGGCGTGGTCACTGATCATCAGTGATCAGTAGCGCCAGCTGGTTTCAATTGTTGTCCCTTTATAAGCTCAGTAACTGGTGTCTCATGTTGTCAGATCGTTGTGGTTTCCCGGTGTGTTTCCCGTGCCTGTTCCTGTGTTTCCCTGTGCCGTTTTGGATCTTCCTGTCTTCGTCGTGTCTTCCTGGATTTCTGCACTCTTCACGGAATCATCGAGCACTTCACGAGGGATCACCACTGGATTACAGCACCAGCACCAGTTGCCCACCGAGGTCCCTGCGTCACCACACCACCAGCGTTTGTGTCCGCCCACCTGTCCCTCTGTGTTGGCGTTCATCTGTGTGCTGAGTTTTCTGACCATCTGTGTGTTTTCAATAAAGAGCGTTGTTGCATATACATCCTGTCTGTCATCCGTTACACTGTTGTTATGTATCGTCATCACTGTCCCGCGTTCTCATTGGTTTACGCTCTGTTGTTATGGATCGTCATCACTGTCCCGTGTTCTCATTGGTTTACGCTCTGTTGTTATGGATCGTCATCACTGTCCCGCGTTCTCAATGGTTTACGCTCTGTTGTTATGGATCGTCATCACTGTCCCGCGTTCTCATTGGTTTACGCTCTGTTGTTATGGATCGTCATCACTGTCCCGTGTTCTCATTGGTTTACGCTCTGTTGTTATGTATTGTCATCACTGTCCCGCGTTCTCAATGGTTTACGCTCTGTTGTTATGGATCGTCATCACTGTCCCGCGTTCTCAATGGTTTACGCTCTGTTGTTATGTATCGCCATCACTGTCCCGTGTTCTCATTGGTTTACGCTCTGTTGTTATGTATCGTCATCACTGTCCCGTGTTCTCATTGGTTTACGCTCTGTTGTTATGTATCGTCATCACTGTCCCGTGTTCTCATTGGTTTACGCTCTGTTGTTATGTATCGTCATCACTGTCCCGCGTTCTCAATGGTTTACGCTCTGTTGTTATGGATCGCCATCACTGTCCCGTGTTCTCATTGGTTTACGCTCTGTTATGTATCGTCATCACTGTCCCGCGTTCTCATTGGTTTACGCTCTGTTGTTATGGATCGTCATCACTGTCCCGCGTTCTCATTGGTTTACGCTCTGTTGTTATGTATCGTCATCACTGTCCCGTGTTTTCACTGGTTTATGCTCTGTTGTTATGTATTGTCATCACTGTCCCGCGTTCTCAATGGTTTACGCTCTGTTGTTATGGATCGCCATCACTGTCCCGTGTTCTCATTGGTTTACGCTCTGTTATGTATCGTCATCACTGTCCCGCGTTCTCATTGGTTTACGCTCTGTTGTTATGGATCGTCATCACTGTCCCGCGTTCTCATTGGTTTACGCTCTGTTGTTATGTATCGTCATCACTGTCCCGCGTTCTCATTGGTTTACGCTCTGTTGTTATGTATCGTCAAAATACACGTATAGGCTAAATCAGCGTCTTCACAGCAAGGGAAATGTTTGGAATAACAAGTAGGACTGTGTGCGGCACAGCTTGCCCTTTATATTGTACAACAGACCAATTAAATTAGTCAGAATAACTTTTTATATGTTTGGTTGACTGTGTTTCATTTTGATAATGAGCAGTCTGCGATATGAAGCAACGCCAGAACTGATACTATGTTGTGTGAGAGCGCGATGCGCCTGCGCCATCACTTGGATTTGTTCCACTGCTGGGAAATAACTTAATACTCTGTTTATATTTATAGTCATATCATTCGACACAGTAAAATGTATATTTTTATTTGTGTACATTCAAAATGACTACAAAATATCATGCCATTGAAAAATAAATAAAACAACATGATGCGCTGCTTTAGCGCGTCTCGGTCTCTTTAGATCTTTCTGGCGCTCACCAAAAATGAACCAATATACAGATAATAGCCTTCTTGGCGCGCCTACTTTTGAAAGTCAACATTTAGATTATTCAACGTTAAATGCATTATATATGCCTGAGTCACTTTGGAATAAATCACAGCGTGTTTCATGATAAAACTATGTGACACTGTCACACATGACATATGTTTTAACCACTCTAATATACATAAAATCAATATAATATATAGAGTTTTAATAGGTTTACATGTTGTTTTAGTCATTTAAATCCATTTTATTCCTCTTATCTTTTGTATGTGTGTATGTAATAAGTTATTATTGGTCTGCCTGTCATGTGAGTTATCACATGACAGGAAACAGGAACAAGACAGTATAAAGCAGGCAGCATGCCAAACAATGGAGGTCATTGCTCACTAGACGACCAGGTGATCACCAGCAAACTGGACTGTGGAGTTACTTCAGTGGACTTACCTTTCCAGCACTTTGGATTATCACTTCTGTGGACTTTGTATATACACCGGTGGACATTACTCACATTCACTTTGGGACAAGCAATACACCAGGATTCTTTGGACTGTTTTATGGTATGGTGCAACGGACTTCATGCTTTCAACAGACTTAGTGTGTTGTTTTAAGTTCCTTGTGAATATTGTTTAATACACTTTTATTCCGGTTATATCTGTTGTTGTCTCATCATTTAAAACACTTCACAAACTCTCACAGTTTATCTGACCCCAATTTTAGTTAATGTAATTCAACCGAGAAGGCTGAACGTTACAACGTGTGACAGCCTACAGTCCGAAAAATAGGCTATAGGTTATAGCAAATTCAGACCAACTTCTGGTCTACACAGAGAAAAAGCCCTTTCTAGGCTCTTCTGTTGTACCGAGCCATTCGTTAGTCTAGTTGTTTGATGAGAAAATTAAATATAGCCTAGTTGCAATACACGCGTTAAGTTTTGTAAGCTCCGTGCAACTGCTGCAGAGGACTATTATTACTAGAATATTAGAAATCTAATACTCAAAGCTGTTTTCTCATTTTTCTACTCTTAATATTAAATAAAAAACGACTGAACAAAAGATACACAGATTCTCTTGAACCACCACTGTACTGCAGTGCAGCCAAAATGCTCTGTTCGACTTTTCTGAGATCCTTTACTCTTCCCTGTGGATGACCTGTGACCTACTTTCTGTAAGATCTGAATTTTCCGCAGTTTGAATTTTAGAAAACTGAATTTGAAGTTCTGAATTTTTTCTTCATCTTGAAAACTTGAATCTGTATTTTGTCTAAGAATTCAGAAAAAAAAAATAGCTGTTTGAAAATACATGTCTAAAAAATTCAGCCATTAAAACATTTAAATTCGTTAAATTTCAAATATTCAATATTCGTTTAAAGAAATCAAAATTCAGAACTATTTAAAATACCACATAAAATTCAATTTTGTTAGATTACACTTGTAAATAATTCAAATTTACACAATTCAAATTCAAATAATTTTGTCATATTAAAAGCTCCATAATAAAGTATTCAATTCCTGTGCTGTAATCCAATTCTTTGGTAGAATCTGTACCAATACTAAAACAATTCTGGCCCAGTGCAGGGCCAGTTATGGGTCATTAATTGGCTGAGAATCGAGCCAGTTATTGCCCATGTGTGGTCCTATTCTTAAATCCAGATCTGGGCCACTACAGCGGTATGTGGGCCGAGGAAAAAGGGGATTTTGTGAAACAGAACTAGGCCAGATAAAATTTCCTATGTGGGAAAGTGCATTTATATGGCCCATGGTCACAAGCCTGATTTGGGCCAGATGATCAGTGGACTGATCTTGGCCACACTTCTCCCACCAACATTCAGGCCTCATATGTTTTTCCGTGATCATGCTGTGCCATCATTGCCACACATGGCCCAGCTCTGGCTGACAGGAGACATGCCATTGCCGACCAGAGGCCAGCAGTGCCAGGCTGAGGACACATTCGGACCAAGACTGCTTGCTATGTGCGATAACATTTTCCACCATCAGAGTACTGACGTTAACAATAACATTAGCTGGCATTGGTGAGTTAATTGGCAGTTGCCAGGCAAAATTAATCAGCATCGCTGACGTTCTGGCTCATAAAATACTGTTTAGATATTTATATTTTTTATAGTGTGTCTAGCTAAAAAAAAAAAACTAAACCATGACCTTTTGCAAGATCATTTTCTGCCGGTGCGACAGTTTGTTAGCGCTCGCACTGGTGCAGAAAAGTTTCCTAAAATCTCTTTAAGTACATTAGCATTTGCCTCGCACTGACCATTCAGCTTTCAGTCAGACAGTACAGCACGATTCGCTGGGAGATCCAGGGGATAAACGTTTAAATTAGTCGTCCTCAGACCATCATATGAATATGTTGAGCTCAAGTCGTCACTGATTTCTTCTGTAACATGATGTTGTCCTCAGACCAACATATGAATATGTTGACCTCAAGTTATCACTGATTTATTCTGTGACATGATCTCGTCCTCAGACCATCATATGAATATGTTGACCTCAAGTCTTCACTGATTTATTCTGTGACATGATGTCGTCCTCAGACCATCATGTGAATCAGAGTATGTGAGCGGAGCGGAGTGGAGAGAATTTGCGCTCCACGCTCAAAGCATTTCATAATTACTCCGCTCAAGCTCCACGTGTACAATTTTCCGCTCCTCGCTCCCTCCCCACTCCGCCCTTAATACGTCTCGCTCCGTTTTCGCTCCACGGTAAATTTTTCTTTTTTTTTTTTTTTTTTTAAATAACACCAACCTCTGATCAGAAGATGCATGTACTGTAAAACGAATATGGAGTACTAAGAGAAGAACATCCACATTTATTGGAATTTTGAACAGCCCCAAACCAATAAATTTGGCTATCCTTTAGCTCACTTTAAAACAAAGCAAAATAGGAATCACAAGGAATCTTTTAACGTTGTAATCACCTCCCCGCACTCGCGTTCTCCTTTGTCATCACTACCTTTTACAATACATTTATATTTTTTCCCCTTCTTCACGGTAATATTTCGGAAACGATCTGAAGAGAAAACGCAAAAGTAATAACTTTTATTCTGCGTTTAGACGACCGTTATGGGAGGGAAATCTGCATGCATATGGTGACGCAAAAGTGTGTGAAATTCAATGTAGTATGCACTCAGTGGCAATGTGAAGCACTGATCGGTGCCTTCACTGTCTAGCAGACTTTTGCTTTTACCGTTTAGACGGAAACACGACGGTGGAGCGTTTTTAAGATTTCCACTCTGGAGGGTGGTTTCACTTTTTTTGTGTTTTAAGCCCCAAAAACGCCGTCGCCGTCTAAACGAAAGGCACATCTGATAAAATATTTTTACGTTTTCACCCGCAAGCGTTCTCGTTTAAACAGGCAGGGCCTTATTATGCCTCGTTTCCACTGAGCAGTACAGTACGGTACGGTTCGGGTCTGTTAACCATGATCTGGCTAGCGTTTCCACTGCCAACAGTACCCTTACTTGATAGGCGTGGTGTTTCGATCGACGTCATTTTCGCGCGAAGAAGAACATAGTAAACTACAAGGATGACATACAGCAGTTCTAGTTCTTGCTCCTCGACAAGTCACAAGAAGACAAGTGCCGACATTAGGCTTTTCTCAATATCAAGTTTGTACTTGCCATGTGCGACTCCTACATGGTACAGCGCGTTCTTAAAAGCGTCACTCAGCTCGCTCTGCTACTCCGGTTATCTCTGTTAACTTACTCTGTATGTACATTTTAAGCAACAATAAAACGAAATATGTAATATAAAACACCACTCTGCCTCTTTTCATTTTCATTTAAATAAATTAAACATTATAGGGAGACAAATGTGGTTCATGCGCAACCCATATTGATTATTCACTGCACGTTTACGTTATTCTATTTATAACAAAACGAAATTTAAAACACAACCCTAACGTTACCTCTTTTCGTTTAAATAATAATAATAATAAATAAAAAAAATATTCCAGGCTATATATGCATTTGTACAAATGTTGCAATAAACATCAGTGATAATCTAACGTTAGTAATAAAAGAATGACAAGAAACCATATTTCTTTTTGTAAAATTTCAGTTTTATCAATAATAGCCTATATAAAAGTTTAAGTAAAAGGTACAAGAAGCTATACAATAAGAAATAAAGCAAACAATTCAGTCAAATATCCAAATGCAGCGCTCTAGTCTAACATAAACAGTAAAGTTAAATACAAATATCCTATAACGCTAATATGAAACTAAACTTAGCCCTCAGCCAAAACGATTGACAGGGAACGAATTATATATTCATGAGACCAAAGATCGCCGTTAGGTCTACACAAGACGAATTATATCTCATGTTTAACCACTAACGTCGGAGCCCGCGACGAACGTCAGAAGAACTAAGTTAGCCGAGGAAAGGCTCATCCAGCCGGGAAACATGCGCCGAGTACCCGCTGACGGCATGGATCTCACAACCGGGGGAAAAAAATCATCTTTATAAATAAACCACAGATTTGAGTTTTAAACAACTACATTCTCGCCTGTAAAACTCTTAAAATTACATTTTGTCATACAGTAACAGTAGTATTATATTAAACTATATTAAAAAATGGCGCCATTGATCTGTTCGTGCACCTTACCATAGAACAATGGTGTGCACTTCATCAACAGCCATACCGATGAGACGCTCGCGGTAAACATCTGTTTGAAGCATATCTCTCCACTTTTTAACACCCACAAGCAATTCTGGAGAACCGAACACAATACTGAATCGGCCAGCTGCGATGTCAGCGTCTGTTGTTTCATGTTTGCCCGCAAACGCGGCTGATATCCCCTTCTCAGTTAGGTACTTCACTTGATCTTCCATAATAGATAGGAGGGGACACACAACTAGTAAAATTGGATCTGCTGGGAATCCTTCTAAATGCTGACAAAGGGTCGGCCAGGCTTGGAAAATAATACTCTTCCCAAATCCCGTCGGCAAACAGGCTAAAATATCTCTTTTTGTCTCCACTAAGTGCCTCAAACAAAACTCCTGGACATCTCTTAAAGAGTCTATGCCGTGAACCTCGCATACTTTTGAGAATCCTACGTTTAGCTGATCTTGATAAATGCTCATTGTCACTCATGTAAACACAACAGTTTTTCTTCCGCAATCACACGTCTGCGCTTTGTTTCCCGGCTGACCGAAAATAAACGCGACACTCGCGCCCCCCGGAAATCCGATAAAATTCAACCAATCAGATGACGACTTCAACATTCCTGAAGTGTTTCCAGTTAAGTGTACCATATGCATCAGACGTTTAGCCAACGTTCCGTGGGCGTGACGTCTGAGGCTGAGACTAGGGCCTTATAAAATCGTCCATCATATAATGGAGTTGCACAGGTAGAAATCGCGAGGGGGTCGGTAAAAATATCATTAAAAGCATGTGTAAAATGAATTACATGATATATACTTCATATAAATGTTTGTGAAAGTACTAGTAAAACAATACAAATGCAAACAAATGCAAAATATGATTAGAAACATTTTGAGTCCCCCTCCATTGCCTCACAGTGGTTTGGTCCTGAGCGATAGTGGAGCATTTTTGGAGCGAGAGAAAATCAACGCTCTGACATTAAAAAAAATCCGCTCCTCGCTCCTGGCAAAATCACCCAACTCCGCTCCTCGCTCCGCTCCTACTCCGCACCGCTCACATACTCTGATGTGAATATGTTGGCCTCAAGTCTTCACTGATTTATTCTGTGACATGATCTCGTCCTCAGACCATCATGTGAATATGTTGACCTCAAGTCGTCATTGATTTATTCTGTGACATGATGTCGTCCTCAGACCATCATGTGAATATGTTGACCTCAAGTTATCACTGATTTATTCTGTAACATGATGTCGTCCTTAAACCATCATATGAATGTTGACCTCAAGTCATCACTGATTTATTATGTGACATGATGTCGTCCTCAAACCATCATGTGAATATGTTGACCTCAAGTCGTCACTGATTTATTCTGTAACATGATGTCGTCCTCAGACATCATAAGAATGTTAACTTGTACGTAACATCTTGGTTTTCTCCAATGTTTAAAAAAATTGCTTACAGTATTCATTGCTTTCACGAGTTCACATCTACATATAATTATTACGGTAAGGTTATGCATATTTGGCGTGCTGTCCAGGTGGAGGGCCCCGAGCTCGGAATTTCTGCCCGAACCCAGAGTACTCCCCCCGTTGGTAAGAGTAGATGGAACTAGAAATGAGGAGAAGGAACTAAAAGTGAGGAGATGGGGTGGAGGTGGGATGCTGATAAACTGTCAAGGAACAGAGGTCGCTTCTGCTGTTATTTATCTTGTCCTGAGTTGATTACTGATTGATCTCCACTTGTGCTAATTGGGTTAATTATCTGCACCTGCTCCTCCCGAACCTTGTTAATAAAACATAATTTCACGAGTTCACATATACCGTAGAAAACAAAAATAGACTACAGGAAAATACTGTGAATTAACACTCAATTGACACTCAGAGGCTGTTTTCACAATCACACCCTATACCCTCATTCACTATTCCCTACAGTATTTCACTAATATAGTCCACTTGACAGAGTGAATGAAAAGAAGTGAGTGAATTGAGACACTGATGAACACCTGATAAGCAGAAACACTGAAGGACAGAGAAACAAGAACAGAAAAAAGAGAAACACAAGAACTACAACTGACTTCCAGCTACACTGAGTGTGAAAACAGTTTACAAACCAGTTTAACATTATTTATTTCATACAAAAGTTATTGTTGAGAATTAACATATTTAGTTGTTGATGTTTTATTGAAAATAATAAAGTTATTATCACCATGATGGAGATCAGTTTTTGCTTTAGTTGGGCTCTTGACCCTTGACTTTATAATATAAGTTATTCTCTGGCTGCTTTAACTATGAGTTTATAAAACACATTTGTTATGGCAAGAAAAAGTCAAGAGGAAGATGATGAGGTGTTTTTGACTGTTGTGATGATTACATAATCATCCTGGACATGTCTGATTTTCTGATCTTAACCAGTGTATAAGCTTTGGATTTATGGGTAATTCATATTTGTCATATGTCTGTTAATCTACAACATGAAATACAGTAGTGATGGTGAAATTGGTGTCAGCAGACTGCGCATGCGTCGCGACTGAGTGCGTTGTTGTGTTTGGAGCTCCGTCGAATTAATTCAGAAACCTTGATTTTCTTCTTTACACTCTTTTACAAACGAACTTTTTCATTTTTATAGCGCGTGAACATATCTGGAATACTATTCTCCTTAAAAAACAATCGGATTGCTCTGATATCGCTACTTATATCCAACCTTTCGAACTTCCGCTACTAGCCTTAGCCCGCTAGCATTACACGCGTGGTCACGCCTATCGATCGACTTATTTACACCCGGATCACTGAAAGCTATAAATCGCCATTATAGCACATCTGCTATAATGGCGAATATAACGGATGTGTGTCTAACGTTACCTTTGAGTGCAGGTGAGGACACCCTCGAGCTGCATTCTGTGCAGTTAGAGCTGGAATCCGTGGAGAAGCAGATCCGCGACCTACTAGAGAGACAGGCCGAGCTACGAGATCGGCGATTCGCGCTTGAAACATCACGCGCCGATGCTCACAAGTCAGTGGTTAGTAACCTTTTGACTCCGACCTTGTCTACTCCATGTGTTTCTCTGCCCAGGATGCGATCATCCCTGGTTTCATTCACTCCGGCACCGACTCAACACCATGGACCCTGGGTGATTCCACAGCGGAAGACGCGGGCCAGGACCAGAGCTAGGACCTCTCCGCCCCTCCCGGCCTTCGAGATCTCCACCCGGAACCGCTTTTCCCCTCTACGCGAGACGGAACGCGACGCTGTGATCATCGGCGATTCCATTGTCCGGCATGTCCATGCTACCATAGGTAAAGGTAAGGTGCGCACTCACTGCTTTCCTGGTGCTCGTGTTCTCGATGTCGCTGCACAGGTTCCCGGGATTCTGAATGGTGACGAGCCCGTCGGAGCTGTCGTGCTGCACGCGGGAACGAACGACATCAGGCTGCGGCAGTCGGAGGTTCTGAAGAAGGACTACAGGAGCCTGATCGAGACGGTACGCAGCACATCGCCTGAAACAACGATCATCGTGTCTGGACCGCTTCCCACTTACCGACTAGGACACGAAAGGTTCAGTAGATTATTTGCTCTAAATGAATGGTTAATGTCATGGTGTAATGAACAGAGACTGCTCTTTGTAAATAATTGGAATCTTTTCTGGGAGCGACCTAGGCTCTTCCGTGCTGATGGCCTTCACCCCAGCAGAATCGGAGCGGCTCTTCTGTCGGACAACATCTCCAAGATGCTACACACCATATGACTAGTAAGTCAAAGTCCAAATCACACTCTTTGCTGTCCAAACTTAATTGATATAAGTACCAATGTAGAACATTATATTGAAACTGTCTATTCCTCGTTTAGTGAGATCAAATAATAAATCTACTGCAGGATCTATGAAAAATCTAATTGTGATTAAACCAGAAAATCTCAATATTAGTGAACAAAAACAATTTATAAAGCTAGGTCTTCTAAACATTAGATCGCTCACACCTAAGGCAGTTATTGTAAATGAAATGGTCACAGATAATAGTTTCGATGTATTTTGCCTTACTGAAACCTGGCTTAAACCAAATGATTATTTCGGTCTTAAAGAGTCTGCTCCTCCTGGATACTGTTACAAGCATGAGCCCCGTCTGATTGGTCGTGGCGGTGGTGTTGCTATAATCTATAAAGATATTCTTACTGTTACTCAGAAAACAGGTCACAGGTTTAATTCGTTTGAAGTACTTGTGCTAAATGTTACTCTCTTAGATGTAAGAAAGAAATCCCTATTATCTCTAGCCGTGGCTACTGTATATAGACCGCCAGGGCCTTACGCTGATTTCCTAAAAGAGTTTGCAGATTTTCTCTCAGATCTATTGGTCAATGTCGATAAAGCATTAATTGTTGGAGATTTTAACATACACGTAGATAATTCAAATGATGCGTTAGGGGCTGCGTTTACAGATTTATTAAACTCCTTTGGGGTCAAGCAAAACGTAACTGGTCCCACTCATCGTCTTAATCATACGCTAGATTTAATTATATCACATGGAACAAATCCAACCGATATAGATATTATACCGCAAAGTGATGAAGTCACTGACCATTACATGGTCACTTGCATACTACGTACCGCTGAAATTTGTCATGTTGCGCCACGTTATCGACCAGGCAGAACAATCCTTCCAACAACTATAGATAGATTCTCAAATAGCTTACCTGATCTATCTCAGCTGCTTAGTGAACCCAAACAAACAGATGAACTAGAGGAAATGACTAGCACTATGAGCACCATTTTCTCTAGTACATTAGACATCGTTGCACCAATTAGATTAAAAAAGGTTAGAGAGAAAACTAAAGCACCAGTGCTATGCATGTTCTAAAGAGAGAAACTCGTAATTTAGAGCGTAAATGGAAACAAACTAATTTAGAGGTCTTTAGAATCGCGTGGAAAGACAGTATGTCACGTTATAAAAAGGCACTAAAAGCAGCCAGGGCTGAGCATCTCCGCAAACTAATAGAAAATAACCAAAATATACCTAGGTTTTTATTTAACACCGTGGCTAGACTAACAAATAAACAGACGTTACCTGAGCAAAATATTCCGTTACAGTGTAGTAGTACACTGATTTTATGAATTTCTTCACTGAGAAAATAGAAAGCATCAGAAATACAATTGTAAATGTACAATCTTTAATGGTGTCTTATGATTCAGCCTCAATTATCGCCCCTCAAGAAAAACTACAGCGCTTTGCAACTATAGGACAGGAAGAGCTAAATAAACTTATCATTGCATCTAAACCAACAACGTGTTTATTAGATCCAATACCAACTAAACTACTGAAACAAGTGTTACCTGTAGTGGAAGAGCCTCTTCTCAATATTATTAACTCGTCTTTATCCTTAGGTCATGTTCCAAGAATATTTAAGTTGGCAGTTATAAAACCTCTCATTAAGAAACCACAATTAGATCATAATAACCTAGCAAATTATAGACCAATTTCAAATCTTCCATTTATGTCTAAAATTCTAGAAAAAGTGGTGTCCACTCAACTGGGCTCTTTCTTACAAGAAAATGATATCTATGAAAAGTTTCAGTCAGGATTCAGACCGCATCATAGCACAGAAACTGCGCTCGTTAAAATCACAAATGATTTACTTCTAGCTTCTGACCAAGGCTTTATCTCAATACTAGTTTTACTTGAGTGCTGCGTTCGACACTATAGATCACAAAATACTCTTAGACCGACTACAAAACTACACTGGTGTTCAGGGACAGGCATTAAACTGGTTTAGATCGTACTTATCAGACCGTTACCATTTTGTCTGCTTAAATGGGGAAAAATCGAAGATAACGTCAGTAAACTATGGAGTACCGCAAGGATCTGTGTTAGGCCCTCTGCTATTTTCAATATATATGCTACCACTTGGTAATATTATAAGAAAACATGGAATTAATTTCCACTGTTATGCTGATGACACTCAATTATATATTTCATCACGACCAGATGAAAACAATAAATTATCTAAATTAACAGAGTGTGTTAAAGATATAAAATACTGGATGACATGTAATTTTCTGCTATTAAATTCAGATAAAACGGAGGTATTACTTATTAGTCCAAAAAACTGCCCACAAAACCTCTTACAATACAACTTTAATTTAGAAGGGTGTCCTGTTACTTTATCCTCTACAGTAAAAGACCTGGGTGTTATATTAGACCGCAACTTGTCTTTTGAAAATCATATTTCATATGTTACAAGAACAGCCTTTTTCCACCTTAGAAACATTGCTAAGCTACGTAACATGCTATCTGTTTCTGATGCAGAAAAGTTAGTTCATGCATTCATGACCTCGAGACTAGATTACTGTAATGCTTTATTAGCAGGTTGTCCTGCATCCTCAATAAACAAGCTACAGTTAGTCCAAAATGCAGCCGCTAGAGTTCTTACTAGATCAAGAAAATATGATCATATAACACCAATTCTGTCGTCTCTACATTGGTTACCTATAAAGTTCCGTATCAATTACAAAGTATTACTACTGACCTATAAAGCCCTAAATAGTTTAGCTCCCGTGTATTTAACGGAACTTCTATCGCCCTACAATCCATCGCGCTCTTTAAGATCACTAAATTCGAGGCTTCTGGTCATTCCTAGGATATCCAGATCAACCAAAGGAGGGAGGGCGTTTTCACATTTAGCTCCTAAACTCTGGAATGGCCTTCCTGATATTGTTCGAGGCTCAGACTCGCTGTCCCAGTTTAAAACTAGATTAAAGACGCATCTCTTTAGCCAAGTTCACATAATACCTACCTTTTATACTACAGTTGAATCAGATTGAATGCATTAACATTAATATTACGAACAGCAGCTACGCTAATTATTTCCCATCTGCTTTTCTGTTGTTATCTCGGGACGCCAGTCCCAAGGTAAATACAGATCGTCAGCTCCAGTTTGTATCCAGCCTCTCATGGAAACTACAGATTCTCCAACACCCGTGCAGAGACGACTCGACGCCTGTGAAGAGACGACTCGACGATGGCGATATGTTTATGCCCTAAATCAATACATGATTAACTAACTGTATTTCTCTATGTACATTTTTGAAATGCACTTTCTGTAAAGCTGCTTTGAAACAATATGTATTGTGAAAAGCGCTATACAAATAAATAAATTCGAATTTGAATTTGAAATTAAGCTTTGTGAAGCACTGGGGCTTTCCCCATCGACAGTATCATAAAATGGTTAATTACTCTAAGTTTTTCAACACGTTTCACACTAACAAAATCTTTTGGTCAAAAGGTGGAAAAGCTGCCTTTCTGTCCCAGAAGACCATTTTTGTTGTTGTTGTTTTTTTGCTTCATTTAATTGTCACTCGAAACCTGCTCAAGGGGTTTGATTTTTGAATCTGAATACGAAGCAGTCACATGACTGTGTGGAAACGAAGCTTCGGACGTCACAGATCACGTGGTTATGGAAAAACGAATCAAGCTCCGATACACTGCTTCAGTGTGAAATGTTTTTTTTTTTATACAAGCTTCGAAGCCTCGGTGCCGAACTGAGTTTCTCATCACTAAAAAACAGCAATGTTTCTGTAATCAGTTATTCTGAAGAATATTGAAATAATATAGTGCTTTAAAACATTTTGAATTGCTTAACTCAGACACACACAAACATCAACAATCAGCATATGAATCTCAACAATGGTTACAATCAAAAGTTTCATGTTGCAATGCATCCTGGGTTCCAGGATAGTATAAAACTCCCAGCATGCACTGCTGCATGAATAAATAAATAATTAAAGCTGAAAGCAGCATTTATCGGGGTTCAAGCATTTAAGGCCTTTAAGCACACATGCATAAAAAGACAAAGTTTTATTTGGCTAGCATTTAACCACTGACATCATAGATGTAAAAGACCATTTACCACCAATACAGGCAATTTACCATAGGAAATATGTTTTTTAAAGCTTTTTGACAATTATAGCGCCACCTAATAAGAATGAAAAGCTTTTTGCCAGTTATAGCGCCACCTATGATCTGATCTCCATGAAACTCTTCATGCTTCTTCACCATGTTATGACACATATGCTCAATTTTCGTGAAGTTCTGAGTTTTCCTTTAGGATTTATAGGCTTTTTAGTGTATTTTGCCATGCCCATTTTATAAATGACCCTGTTATAGCCAACCAAATGCAAAAGTTCCAACTTTTTTTTTATAATTATTGATCTAGAGACTCCAGAGAATTGTCCTAGACTGGTCTGGTTCCATTTGGGCGAAAAACCTAGGACTAGTTTGCAAAAGTAGGTTCTTAACATGTTCGCGAATATTTAATGAACGGTTTGATTGACAGCAATGGTTCTTGAGGCAAAGTTGTTCAAGATGAGAAGATCTATCAAATGATATGCATATTGTGTGAATGAGTGTAACACCGATTACAGAGCCATAAAACTCGTTAGTGCCAACTAGTGGCCGATTTCTTTCAAAATTCTTACGGACCTCTAGGGCCATGAGTTGAACATGCCCATCGAGTTTCGTTCCGATCTGCCTCCGTTAACCTTGTCTAATAGGTGCTCAACTTCATTAGCCGATGGCGGCCATGTTTTTCGAGATACACCAATGTCCTCATAGACATACATGGCACCTTGGACCAAGACACTGCATACCAATTTTCAAGTCAATCGGACTAACGGTCAGGTGGTCATATGCCTTTTCATGTTTTTTTATGTTATAGCGCCACCTAGTGTTCATTCAATTTTTTTTTTTACTGTGACCCCAGATTGAACCCATACACATGTGTACCAAGTTTGGTGAAGATACCTCATTTACTTCTCGAGTTATAGCCATTTTAGTAAAATAGGCTCCTCCCACAACGTTCATTTTGCACCCTCGATAATTATTGATATTCAGACTCCAGAGAACATTTCTGCACTGGTTTGGTTCCGAACGGACAAAAAAAACACGGACTAGTTTGCAAAAGTAGGTTTTTGACAAAATTCAAAATGGCGGAAAAATGTGCATACCGGAAATGAAATCGGAGATATAAGTTTTGTTCTCCAGGTGTCCAGCTTCCAAATGATATAAGACACTTGGGTCCATGACATACGGTCTAGGAGTTATGACCAGTTTTGCGCTTTTAGTCGCTATAGCGCCACCTATTCTCGACAAAATTCGACATAGCAGAATATTTTTCCTGCCTAAATAGAAATTGGAGATACACATTTTGTCTGCCTTAATAGGGATCACAGTGGTGTAAGACACTTGAGTCTAGGACGGTCTAAGAGTTATGAGCGATTTTGTACATTTAGTTGCTGTAGCGCCACCTATGGGCCAATCGGGGTCATACTCTGATAGGTTCTCCCCAAATTGAGGCCTACCATCTGGCCCGGTTTCAAGTCTCTAGGCCTTACGGTTTGGCCTGCACAATCAGTTTTACAAATCCTTACAATTACAATAGGGTTTCAGCATTTCATGCTTGAACCCCTATTAAGAATGAAGGCTTTTTGCCAGTTATAGCACCACCTATGGTCCGATCTTCATAAAACTCTGCATGCTTCTTCACCATGTTATGACACATATGCTCATCAATGTTTGTGAAGTTCTGAGTTTTCCTTTAAGATTTATAGGCTTTTGAGTGTATTTTGTCACACCCCTTTTCTAAATGACCCTGTTACAGCCACCCAAATGCAAAAGTTTTTTTTTCGATAATTATTGATCTAGAGAGTCCAGAGAATTGTCCTAGACTGGTTTGGTTCCGATCGGGTGAAAAACCAGGGACTAGTTCGCAAAAGTAGGTTTTGGACAAAATGCGACATAGCAGAATATTTTTCTTGCCTAAATCGAAATTGGAGATACACATTTTGTCCGCCTTGAGCCAGGGATCACCGTGGTGTAAGACACTCGAGCCCAGGTCAAACATTCTAAGAGTTATGGGCGATTTTGTACTTTTGGTCGCTGTAGCGCCACCTATGGGCCAATCGGGGTCATACTCTGATAGGCTCTCCCCAAATTGAGGCCTACCATCTGGCCAGGTTTCAAGTATCTAAGGCTTATGGGTTGGCCTGCACAATCAGTTTTACGAATCCTTACAATTACACTTCGTGCTTGAACCCCTAAAAATCTGAATTACAACAAATAAATTAGTGTAGAAAACAAAACATTCATGTTAGAACTTCACTGTAAAAATATAATCAGTAAGCCATGACATGTTTTTACATTACTATAACTCATAAGTTTAGCAATGTTCAACTTTTTTATTAGTTATACTAGATTAAACTCATTTATTAAAGTCAGTTTAACATTAAGACTAAATGACAGCCAACAGCCAAGTTGACTGTACTTAATTTAAGGCAGCAAGTATTATTTTTATTTTTTACAGTGCTTACATGCATAAAAGCTTACATGCTTATTTGTGTTATATTGGAGAAAAGATTGTAAAAGACTGTGTTCCTCTTTGTAGGTGAATGCATATCTAAGCGAGCCACCCATTTCCAGGAATGAGATCCCACTGCAGTTTTGGAAAAGCCAATATGTCCCGTTTTCCAGCCCTGGCCCAAGCTGCACGCAAATACCTGTCACCTCCCTGTACAAGTGTTGACAGTGAACGTCTCTTCTCAGCGGCATCAAACGGGATTGATGAAAAGAGAAACAGACTTTTGTGTGAGAAAGCCGAAATGCTTCTCTTCGTTAAAAAAACATTTCACTCTTACATTCACATAAGTAGCAGCCAAATGGTCAGGTAATTATAATTAATTATATTAGCAGCCATATAATTTCTAGTTGGCTGACCTGTTCTTAAAAACAAAAAAAAAGTCATGGTTTATTTATCTATGGTAAGTTTTATTTATGCATAATTACACCTTTTTTTTTGTCAGGCAAAAGATATATTTGTATAAATAATATTATACAAATATTTAATTGTATAACATTTTAAAAGTTAAGAAATATGTTCAAAGTTGGCTACATTTAGTGAATTAATTTGGGAAAAGAAAGATCTAGATCTTTCCTTGTTTTCTGCAGTAAGGTTTTTTTAAAATAAAATAAAAGCTACTGTATTGTGCACTGTATTCGTTTGGCTTTTTTTTGTAATCAGAGAAATTAATATCAAGATTTGTATTTATCGGCTAATATAGCGGTTATCGGCTTCCAAATATAAAGAGTTATCGGTATCGGCCAAAATTTCCATATCGGTGCATCCCTACCTAAAAAGTCATTTTGTTGTAAATCTTAAGTCGTTTGTAACTTAAAGGTGCAAGACTTCTTGTGTCATTCACTTCCAGTTATTTTTAGCTGTACAAAACAGCCCGTTATGCTGCTTGATATTGTAAACTGGTATTTTTTGCCATATTATTTTAATGTATTGTTGGAATTATAAACACATGTGATGTGCCGCAAACAATTTTAGCATTTACTGCAGTTAGCTATTCTGCTATTCATTCACCTACAGTAGCTAATGAATCAGTAGATTACAAAATAATCTATTTCAAACAGACTGCGCATTGCAAAATAAGCTAGATAAAACTGAGAATATAACTATAGAATTACTCAAGGTTATCTGGGTATTAAACCTCAATGTGGGTTCACATTAGTCTGAGTCATCTGTGGAGTAGTTCCAGACATAATACTTGACAACTTATAATAAAACATCAACATGAAACATCACAAGTTTGTCTCTTAATTCAGTTTTTTAACTTCGAGAGAGAAGCTCATATTCACAAATTTTGACTGAACTTTACTAAGCTAAAGCAATAACATTTACATTTTTAATGTGGTTTGTTCACGGTAACTGTAGACAATTGTTGCCATCAATTGATCACAATAAGACTAGTCGAATGCATTAGACTAATTAAAGGTCTCAGTTTCACGAGTTCACATCTACATATAATTATTACGGAAAGGTTATGCGTATTTGGCGTGCTGTCCGGGTGGAGGGCTCCGAGCTCGGAATTTCTGCCCGAACCCAGAGTACTGGTAAGAGTAGATGGAACTAGAAGTGAGGAGATGGAACTAAAAGTGAGGAGATGGAACTAGAAGTGAGGAGATGGAACTAAAAGTGAGGAGATGGGGTGGAGGTGGGATGCTGATAAACTGACAAGGAACAGAAGTCGGTTTTGCTGTTATTTATCTTGTCCTGAGTTGATTACTGAGTTGATCTCCACTTGTGCTAATTGGGTTAATTATCTGCACCTGCTCCTCCCGATCCTTGTTAATAAAACATCATTTAAATAACAATTTTATATTTTATTTATATTTATATTTATATAATTTTATATTTCCCCACCATTTATTACACACAGGCAGTAACTCGTTGGCTGTCCAGATCTGAATCTGCTGTGAGTGGACCTGAAAAGGCAGATTCGAGAGCGCACATCATGCAGTTAATGTCAGAGCTGAAATCCTGTTCCACGGCGTGTTGCTTTTCATTTTTTTTATAGTGCAATTATAGCTTGTAGTGTGACTTTTTTTCGATGGTAGTTTAGCAGACTTCAAGTGGTACCCTCCAGACACCAAGGAAACATGACCACACAATGAATGGGATGATAGACACGTAGAATCTATTTACCTTAAACAGAGTAGTGTGGCAAGATTAGTACACAGACATTACAAGGCCTACCCTCTCATTCCTCTGCTTCCCAGTCCGCATACACCATGCGTCTGAGCGCGAACGCTTTAACAAGGGCAATACATAGCATTTAACGTGTAAATGTCGGCGCTGAATTACCACACATAACAGGATAGTACACGTAGAAAACATAAATGGAAAATGCATAACATAATTGTAAAGGTTAACATACAATTATGCTGTAAACTCAGAGATGCACATATAATGTACTGTAAACTCTCATCAAAAGTGCATCAAAATCTCATTGTTGGAATACTGTGTGTATAATAAAGTTATTTTTTTACACAGTCTCATTGCATGAAGTATACCACAAGGAAATTAATATGACAATAGCTCTAATATATACACAATTATCAAATTAAATTCACAAATTACATAGTAAACAGTAAAATTAATAATCACAAATTGAAAAAACATACCTTAAACAGTAGTGAGGCAGGATTAGTACACAGACATCACAAGGCCTACTGTCTCATTCCTGCATTGAAAGATGCACGTGAAAGAGGCGCTAACTTTAACACGGATAAAAGAGCCACTTTCAAGTAAAATAAGCTAATCACACTAATAAACATTATGACAAACTCTTAAGTGTTTTAACATCATGATCATAGTGATTACATTACAAAAAAAAACAGTAAATGCAAGACAGATATGAGAGAGAAAAACTACCTCTGCTTCCCCGTCCGCATACACTATGCGTCTGAGTGCGAACCAGTGTTGCCAGATCTCGCGAGGCAAATAAGCAACCAGACCTGTGAAAACAAGCCCAAAACAAGCAACTTTTTGTACAGAGCCCCCCTAGATTCCGGGAAGAGAAAAATAAATAACCTGTGTGCACGGTTTTACAAGCCATGGGGACGGATTTTAAACTGTGGGTACAGATTGTCAATTCACATCCATGTGGACAGATTGGTAAACTGTGCGCAGTTTTGCAAAACTGTACACATACTGTACAGTTTATTTATTTTTCTCCCCCCTGAGGTGGCTCCTGCTCTGATAAACAAATGGGTGAGTTAGAAAATACTTAAATAAACTAAACTGGTTTAAACACCATTCCAGTCAAAACCATATGAACAGGGTGAGGATGAGGCTTGGTCTAAAACATATTTCTTAAGACTCATAACACTTTCACACTGGGCCATTCATCCACTGACCACTTCCAGACCAGCTCGAGCCAGACCACATCCCCAAGCACGCAACCACTCCTGTCCTGAATCTCATTTTTAATCTTATTTTAAATCTCATTTTGAGTCTCATTCCACGTTAGTATAATTGAGCAACACCCCACCATCTCATATCGATTTTATAATATAAAAATAATTATAATTAATTATAATGACCCGTACTTTCAAAGGGAGGGCTAGAGTGGCCTGGGGTATTTAATGATGGGTTATGTTGGCCCAGAGAGAACTACCATGGGTTCAGAAGCCCTAGTTTTATATAAAATTTATGTGAATTATAAAAGTATAAATGTATGTGTGTATATATGTGAAATTAAAAAAAAAAGAAAAAAAAAGAAAAAGGAAAGGCCTTTGAGGTCCCGGGCTGTTCCTTGGAGGGTTATGTCCACCCGGGGTAAATCGGCCCAGGGCTCGAACGGGTAGGTTTAAGGTAGTTATAAGAAAAGGGCTCAGAGGTCCCGGCTGTTCCCTGGAGGGTTATGTCCCCCCGGGGGGTAAATCAGCCCAGGGCTCGACTGGGTAGGGTTAGGGCTGTGTACGGGGTGTGCTTCCTAGGGTTGTGCCACAGGGATTACTAACGGTAGGTGTTAGGGTTAGGATGTGTGTGGCCATAAAAGAGACGTGTCAAGTGCTGTTCGAGGTATCTATGCTTCTCTATTTTGTGCATTATGTTGTGTGCGTGTAGGTATGCCCTAACTCTCAGCTCATTCTTGGTTTGACCTACATACTTAGGGTTAGGGTTAGGGTTAGATTTTTAGAGGATATTACAACAGCCCTTCCCCCTCCTGGTTTTTCAAAAGGGTTCCGGGACTGAGGATATGCACTGGCCGACGCTTGTCTGACTACCTAGTCGGGCTAAACTTCAGGACTATAATGGGAGATCTCTGCCTCCCCTGCGGGTATCCAATCACCAGGCTTTTGTGATTCTACCACTGGACCAAGTATGGACCCCATTACACTTGGACAAGGGTCCCACTTGATCCCATAGTTTTTATCCGACTCAGTTTATTAAGGAACCACTATGGGTCGCTACTGAGTCACTATGGGTAACTTCGAGCAGGAAAAAATAGATAGATGCTACCTCAGAATCGAAAAAGATTCTATATGCTAACCACAGAACTCCTTTTGGTTAGGGCAGAACCATAGTAATAGGGATAAGCCTAAATCTAGCTTGACGAGGTCAAACTACACGCTATCCACATGAATCCACTAGAGCAGGAAAAAATAGATAGATGCTACCTCAGAATCTAAAAAGATTCTATATGCTAACCACAGAACTCCTTTTGGTTAGGGCAGAACCATAGTAATAGGGATAAGCCTAAATCTAGCTTGACGAGGCCAAACTACACGCTATTCACATGAATCCACTAGAGCAGGAAAAAATAGATAGATGCTACCTCAGAATCTAAAAAGATTCTATATGCTAACCACAGAACTCCTTTTGGTTAGGGCAGAACCATGGTAATAGGTATAAGCCTAAATCTAGCTTGACAAGGCCAAACTACACGCTATCCACATGAATCCACTTACGGACAAGTAAAAAAAACCTCCCTTGGTACAACTCAAACTTCCTGCTCCCTCTAAACTCGTGTGAGAGGGAAATATTCAAGACACTCTCGTCAGTGATGTACCTCAGGCTCCTTGGGTGTTTCGGCTCTTTAAACACCAGACACCCTCCTCTGAGGCGGCCTATCCTGGATGATCAGCCCAGGACGAGTGTCTCATAGCCAATTTCTAATCGAACTAGACCAGATCCTCAAGACCACTGTGATTGGGTTCTGGTTTTAAGATCCGGGGATCCAAACCAATCATCCTTTCTTCTGAAACCAACTGCTGGCCCTGCTGTTCTCCGAATTGGAACTACCAGGTAAAAAAAACATCGGTAACTTCTTCTGAAATTAACTGCTGTCTTTTTGCAAATTACAGGACAACTGCTCCAAATTGGAACTACCAGGTAAGAACATGGAACTGCTACCTGTACTGATCCCCCAATTGGAACTACCAGGTAAAAACATGGGTAACCTCTTCTGAAATTAACTGCTGTCTTTTTGCAAATTACAGGACAACTGCTCCAAATTGGAACTACCAGGTAAGAACATGGAACTGCTACCTGTACTGATCTCCCAATTGGAACTACCAGGTAAAAACATGGGTAACTTCTTCTGAAATTAACTGCTGTCTTTTTGCAAATTACAAGACAACTGCTCCAAATTGGAACTACCAGGTAAGAACATGGAACTGCTACCTGTACTGATCTCCCAATTGGAACTACCAGGTAAAAACAAGAATAGTTTCTCCCGAATCTTAACCTGGTTAAAAAGGACTCACAATGGGGCGGACCTCGAAACTGGCGGATGCGGGGCATCAACCTTCTACCAGTTTCTTGCCCTAAGAGCCAGGACGAACCAAACCGACATCATCCCATTACAGGACAACCGCTGGTAGCCCTGACTCCTGAATTGGAGTACCAGGTAAGATAATTCACCCCCAAGCTGACTGCTAGCCTCCAAACTACCAAGTATACACATGCTTCACGTCGCAAATAACTTCCCAGTCTCTCAACCTGGTCAAAAGAAAGCTCACAATGAAGCGGGGTCGGAACTGGCGGATGCGAGCATCAACCTTCTACCAGTCCCTTGCCCTAAGAGGCAAGACAAACCAAACAGACATCGTCCCATTACAGGACAACCGCTGGTAGCCTTGACTCCTGAATTGGAGCTTCCAGGCCAGAGATCCCGTCCCTCTACCATAACCGAAACCGATGCCACAGTCAGTGTGTAAGCATGTTGTTGCAAAATGTGCCGTTGCATGGAGGGCGCTAACCACCCATAGAAGATTGGGCGCCATTTAAGACCTGTTCGCCCCAGGTCACCTTCCCTGCGTGCTGTCCAAGTGGACCCAGGGGGGCTGGATACTTACCGCCTTACCGAGCAACCCTTGGGTTAACACCGCTAGGTATCCGGGTTAACTCGAGAAAGGCCTGCGAGGAATGGTCTACTTCTGGGGCCCTTTGTCAGCATGCTGACTTAACACAGGAGACCCTGCCCGAGAAGCCCCCGAATAGCAACGGGTTGCCACCAGGTTCCTCCCACCGGCAGGATCCCCAAAAGGGAAGAAAAACAGCTGAACAGATCAAAATCCTTACCAAAAAGGAAGAATCTGTCAATCGCTGATGCCACCAGATGGCGCATCTCTAATATCTACCTTTCTGATATGGTTACCTCGATCGTGGTAACTCCGAAAATATTTTTTATATATATCCTTCCAAGTTCCTGCTCAAAACCGATTAAAATTAACCATCCTTATCAGAAAATGAGAATAAACGATCCCTTTAATAATCACTCGCCTTGGGAAAGAACCACTTTTCCTTTTCCCACATTAGCGAAAAAACGGTTTTTTTTGTATATAAAAAAACGATTTCCAAAAAACTCGAACTCCCGATTCTTCCACAAAAACTCATCGCCCATAAACTTAGGGCGGGAATCGATGCTTAGGGAAGAACCACTTCTCCCTTCCCAAGCTAGCCAGAAAAACGATTTTTTCGAAAAACTTTTTTTTCAAAAAAACTCCCAATTTTTTATAAAAACCCACTGCCCCCAGATTTAGGGCGGGAATCAGTGCAGAACTAGATTTAAATTGGTAAAAACTATGCCGAATCCAAGCATCAACACCATCCGGTGTATCCTCCAAAGAACGGTTACAGGTAAATTTTCAGAAGAGAAATTGGTACCGTTTTAGATCTAATTTGATCTTCTCTTTTGCAATTACAGGACCACTGCTACCCGTACTGATCTCCCAAGGTAAGAACATGGGTAATTTATTCTGCAATTAACTGCTGTCTACTACAAATTACCGGACCACCGCTCCAAATTGGAACTTCCAGGTAAGAACATGGAACTGCTACCCGTACTGATCTCCAAATTGGAACTACCAGGTAAGAACATGGGTAATTTATTGTGAAATTCACTGCTGTCTCTTACACTTTACAGAACAATTGCTCCAAATTGGAACTCCCAGATAAGAACGCGAAAATGTTACCCGTACTGATCTCCAAATTGGAACCACCAGGTAATTTATTCTGAAATTAACCACTAGTACCACCATCCAGGACTAGAATGGGTAGGTTTAGGGCAAATGCAGGCCCAGATCCAAACCTCAGTAGATCCATGCCAACCCCAATCAGGTGTATTGTCCATAGGGGTAGGATGGGTAGGTTTAGGGAAGAAATAGATACCGGCCTAGACCTCCCTGGGTAGGTGTTAGGGACAGGATAGGTGCAGGCCTAGATCCCCCTGGGTAGGTGTTAGGGACCGGATAGGTGCAAGCCTAAATCCCCTGGGTAGGTGTTAGGGACAGGATAGGTGCAGGCCTAGATCCACCTGGGTAGGTGTTAGGGACCGGATAGGTGCAGGCCTAAATCCCCTGGGTAGGTGTTAGGGACAGGATAGGTGCAGGCCTAGATCCCCCTGGGTAGGTGTTAGGGACAGGATAGGTGCAGGCCCAGATTCCCCTAGGTAGGTTTTAGGGAAAGGATAGATACGGGCCTAAATCCCTCTGGGTACCATCAAATGAATTGTCCATAGACTGCCCTAAGTAGATACAGGCCTAGACTCACAGGTACACTATCCTGCAAATTAATATGGATAGCTCAGAACAGAACTTTTCATAAAAAGGCTCAGATTGAGAAGCGATTCCTGGAACCAATTTTCCAAAATCATTCCCCCATCATCATATCATGCCCCTTTTAGAAAACCTTTTCTCCTGTGAGAGAGAAACTTAACTTGTTTCTTGTCTAAGATCCAAAGATGAAAGATGAAAATTGAACCAGAAGATGCTGAATGATGAATAATGAATGATGAATGATGAACCAGAAGATGCTGAACCTGTTTAGGAACAACACCTCCCTAAGGGCCGGCTTAGGCCCGTATTCATCCTCCTCATCCGGCCCCAACCCCGACCCAAAGAGCCAGAGAGGAGCCGGAGAGGGTGTATTGTGGTTTCGACTTTCGTTTTCCCCTTGAATTATTCCAAGATCTAGTCCTCCCAATCCTTCTCCAATCTGATTAAAAGCAGAAGATGAACCAGAAGATGCTGCTCCTGCTTAGGAACAACACCTCCCTAAGGGCCGGCTTAGGCCCGTATTCATCCTCCTCATCCGGCCCCCACCCCGACCCAAAGAGTCGGAGAGGGGCCGGAGAGGGTGTTTTGTTTTTTAATTTTTTAATTCCTACATTCAAATTTTCAAGATGAGGGCCAATGAAAATGATGGTGATGATGATAAAAATGATGATATCCATGATGCTGATATTGATGAGGATGATGATGAAGATGGTGATGATGATGAAGAAGAAGAAGAAGAAGAAAAAGAAGAAGAAGATGATGATGATGATGATGATGATGATGATGGTGATGATGATGATGATGATGATGATGACGATGAAGAAGAAGATGATGACGATGAAGATGATGATGATGATGATCCAATCCGATCTGATTTTTAAGCCAGAGATGAACCAGAAGATGTTGCTCCTGCTTAGGAACAACACCTCCCCAAGGGCCGGCTTAGGCCCGTATTCATCCTCCTCATCCGGCCCCCACCCCGACCCAAGGAGTCGGAGAGGGGCCGGAGAGGGTGTTTTTTATGGCCTCTTCAATCCCTACTATATCCGTACATCCTTAAACTTCCGTTCTCATCCGAAACTCAATTCTCCAGATTATATTACCGATACATCCCTTCTTTCATTCAAACCATTTGGGACCCAACTTCCTAATTTCCCAATCCAAATATACTCCTTGTACAATCTGTGTCTTAAAGTCCACTTTGGGTTATGCTCCAATCCTCTTATCCTCAACTTCTGCAATCCATGTTGTTTAAAATGCTCAATCAGTACTCTTCTGCTGGCACTCAATACCCCCTTCCGGATCACATATCTATGCTGATATAGACGGGTCCTAATA
This sequence comes from Rutilus rutilus, assembly GCA_021464565.1. Taxonomy (NCBI): domain Eukaryota; kingdom Metazoa; phylum Chordata; class Actinopteri; order Cypriniformes; family Leuciscidae; genus Rutilus; species Rutilus rutilus. The sequence goes on along the minus strand of JAJAQA010000001.1, from coordinate 1,091,910 downwards.
GAACCTTAATCTGTAGGTAAAATCCTCCCTCGAAGTCAAAATCATTACAGGTCAAACTCAACTCCAGGAGTTCTAGAATCGCTTCGTCTGGTCTGGCGGCATCCGGGTACCGAGAAAAACAGTCCCGCACTGCCTTCAGTCCCAACGGGGTCTCAATGTTCGTGTAAAGACTCTCCACATCAAGTGAGAACAAAATTGCCCCTGGTGGCACTCTCAAATTTCTCACCTTATCCAAAAAATCATAAGTGTCCCTAATATAACTAGAATGTCTAGTCGATAAGGGATTCAAGTAAAAGTCAATCAATTCCGCAATCCTGTGACTCTCACTTCCACAATCCGAAACTATCGGACGACCTGGGGGCATACAGGGATTAAGCCATTTCTCCTTAGATTTGTGCACCTTTGGCAGTAAATAAAACCTTCTAGGTCTAGGTGTGACTTCCCCCAATAGGTAATTTGCCTGCCGTTTGCAAATAAAACCCGTCTTCTCCAAAGAATCCACCACCTTCTCAATGCGCGGCACTGATTCCATAAAAATAGGAGCCCTTAGCTTACGATAAAATGTTGCATCAGTCAACTGTCTCTGTGCTTCTTGCACATAATGCTCCCTATCCATAATGACCACTGTACTTCCCTTATCTGCTGGTTTAATAACTATATCCCGCCTAGAGATCAACTCTCCCAGAGCTTTAACCTCCTCTCGGGATAAATTCTGTCTTGGAGTCCGTACTCCTGATAAAGCTTTCTGGACCCCCTCCACATTCCTATCAAAAAAATCCCATACTTTCCCTGGTAATTGCTGGGGTCTGGGCACCCAGCCTGATCTCTCACAAAAAGGTAAGATCTGAACATCCGTCTCCTCCCTAGGGCCAAAAAATACCGCTCTCTGTACCTTGGCATGAAACTGACCCAGGTCCGCCAGAAGAGACCCCCTATCAACCTTTTTCAATAAATGAGAAGGAATAAAGGATAAACCCCTTTCCAATAGACTTACTTGTGCTGGTGTCAAACGAAAACACTGAGACAAATTAATCACTGAATGCTGCTTTATTTTCTCATAATGTACGGGGCCCTGGCGAAATGGCCCCTCTATTCTTTTAAATATCCCTGCCAATGTCTAAGGATACCTCTGGCGGTTGCGGACGTCCAATGCACCTTGTCCGATTCCACCTTAAATTGCTCTCCTGATAGAAGAGGAATGCTACAACCCAAATCCGCTATCTTCTCATTAAGAGCAGAAAGCATTACTTTCTGCTCCTCTGGAAGAGCACGATCAAAATTAATCAGCGGAATATAAATTTGGGCTTCCGGAAACAATTTCTTGGATGTTTCCACCATTCTCTGGAGCATCTTCCCCAGCACAGTAACCTTTCCTCCACCCCTGTCATTCAGCCCAAATGAGAGGATGACATGCTCCTGTACCTCAGATCCTTTTGTCCCATGTTTAAGGATAACATAGGCGTCAGCTATTGAGGCTCCTGAAAAAGTGTGAATCTCCAAATCCCAGGCCTCCGTCTTTGGCAGCCGACCCACATTTGAGTCCCCCAGAATAAGAATGGGGCTAACCGGAGACAAAGACCATTTCTTAATATTTTGTCTCCCTCCGTGATCAAAATGCAGGCTCCATCTTGAGGTCTCTCCATGACCCCCCTTAACCTGCTCCTTCCCCTTTTCCTTTTTATTCTCTTTACCTTTCTCTGTTTCTCCTTCCTTCTCCCGTACTGACCCTGCTGGGTCTTCTAACAGCCAATCCAAGGCACCCTCTATCTCGATTACCTGGGAGCTCTCGTCCTCCTCTTCCCGGGGTATTTGATATGGAGTAAGGGCTGGTAACACTACCATAGCTTTATTTATGCTGGGGCCCAAACTTTTCCTAGCCTTCGGTATCCCAGCTGCAGGTGCCACCGCAAGTGATACCGGAACCTCTGTTTCCTGAGATTGATCTACCTCCATAGGGGCCTCTTCACCCTGTTGCCCCTGTTGTTCCTGCTCGCGTTCTCGCCCTGAACCCAATTCCAATTCCGGTTCCCGTTCTTGCGCGTATTGAGGTACATCTTCACCCTCAACCTCTTCTCCTTCCCTAGACTTTTCCCCTCCCCTCAAGGTCTTCAAAATGTTCCAGGCCCGCCGAATTGTCTGCTCCTTCAGATTTCTGTACCTTCTACGGGTCCATCTGATGGCCACCTGCCATGCCTCCTGCCAATTGACCCCCCGACTCTCTATTTTGATCTCCTCCCCTGCCCTTCTTAGAGCACCCTGGTAATGCTCTTCCATGATCGCTAATCCAGTCTTCAACCAATCACTGGTGTTTTCCTGCAACCGATATTCAGTTCTTGCCGATAGAAAAGCCGGCTGCACCTTCTTTGCTTGGGCCGCAAGCCTAGTTAGCCTACCTGCTGAGCCCTCTCGGCCGCTTTCCACCTCCACCGTGTTGTGGAATAATTTCAAGAACACATGAAAAGCCCGTACTAGGCTTTTAAACTGTGGATTTCCTGCTGGTCTCTCCTGCCCGGTCTCCCGCCCCCTTATTCCTCCTCCAGCTCCACCTTCTCTCTCCACATTCCTCCTTCTTCCACCATCCTCTCTTTCACCACTCGACCGTCCTCTTCCATTCCTGTCCCGTCCTCTTTCCCCTCCTCTTCTTTCATTTCTCTCTCTCCTCTCTCCCCTTTCCTCCGGTCTTCTTCTCTCCATCTCTCTTCTTCCACCACTCCTCACTTCATCCACCAATCTTCCTCCCGCCTCTCTTCTTCTCCTCCTTTCCTCCCAAAAACTTCCTGTCTCTCTCCTTGCGTCCCGACCTCTCCTTTCTCCACGATAGCTTCCCGCCTCTCTCCTTTCATCCTGATGACTTCCTCTCCTTTCATCCCGATGACTTCTCGCCTCCCTCCTTCTTTCATTTTGAAACGCTCTTTCTCCCCTTCTCTCTCCAAACCGACGTTCTCTTCCCATCCTCTCCCTCCGCTCACGCTCTCTGCTCCTCCTCCACCTTCCACCTTCTCCTTGTCCTCTCTCCATGCTCAACAATGATTTTTATTTCCTAAGAACATAAAATCTGTGTTATCTACACATCCCGTTCTTTGTACTGAGTCAAAAAAAACCCCCGTCCCAATATCCCCCAACGGGATACCGCCCCGGTTAGTCATGTCCGATGGCTCTGGCTAGGTTAGGTTTTTAGAGGATATTACAACAGCCCTTCCCCCTCCTGGTTTTTCAAAAGGGTTCCGGGACTGAGGATATGCACTGGCCGACGCTTGTCTGACTACCTAGTCGGGCTAAACTTCAGGACTATAATGGGAGATCTCTGCCTCCCCTGCGGGTATCCAATCACCAGGCTTTTGTGATTCTACCACTGGACCAAGTATGGACCCCATTACACTTGGACAAGGGTCCCACTTGATCCCATAGTTTTTATCCGACTCAGTTTATTAAGGAACCACTATGGGTCGCTACTGAGTCACTATGGGTAACTTCGAGCAGGAAAAAATAGATAGATGCTACCTCAGAATCGAAAAAGATTCTATATGCTAACCACAGAACTCCTTTTGGTTAGGGCAGAACCATAGTAATAGGGATAAGCCTAAATCTAGCTTGACGAGGTCAAACTACACGCTATCCACATGAATCCACTAGAGCAGGAAAAAATAGATAGATGCTACCTCAGAATCTAAAAAGATTCTATATGCTAACCACAGAACTCCTTTTGGTTAGGGCAGAACCATGGTAATAGGTATAAGCCTAAATCTAGCTTGACAAGGCCAAACTACACGCTATCCACATGAATCCACTTACGGACAAGTAAAAAAAACCTCCCTTGGTACAACTCAAACTTCCTGCTCCCTCTAAACTCGTGTGAGAGGGAAATATTCAAGACACTCTCGTCAGTGATGTACCTCAGGCTCCTTGGGTGTTTCGGCTCTTTAAACACCAGACACCCTCCTCTGAGGCGGCCTATCCTGGATGATCAGCCCAGGACGAGTGTCTCATAGCCAATTTCTAATCGAACTAGACCAGATCCTCAAGACCACTGTGATTGGGTTCTGGTTTTAAGATCCGGGGATCCAAACTAATCATCCTTTCTTCTGAAACCAACTGCTGGCCCTGCTGTTCTCCGAATTGGAACTACCAGGTAAAAAAACATTGGTAACTTCTTCTGAAATTAACTACTGTCTTTTTGCAAATTACAGGACAACTGCTCCAAATTGGAACTACCAGGTAAGAACATGGAACTGCTACCTGTACTGATCCCCCAATTGGAACTACCAGGTAAAAACATGGGTAACCTCTTCTGAAATTAACTGCTGTCTTTTTGCAAATTACAGGACAACTGCTCCAAATTGGAACCACCAGGTAAGAACATGGAACTGCTACCTGTACTGATCCCCCAATTGGAACTACCAAGTTAGAACATGGGTAACCTCTTCTGAAATTCACTGCTGTCTTTTTGCAAATTACAGGACAACTGCTCCAAATTGGAACTACCAGGTAAGAACATGGAACTGCTACCTGTACTGATCTCCCAATTGGAACTACCAGGTAAAAACATGGGTAACTTCTTCTGAAATTAACTGCTGTCTTTTTGCAAATTACAAGACAACTGCTCCAAATTGGAACTACCAGGTAAGAACATGGAACTGCTACCTGTACTGATCTCCCAATTGGAACTACCAGGTAAAAACAAGAATAGTTTCTCCCGAATCTTAACCTGGTTAAAAAGGACTCACAATGGGGCGGACCTCGAAACTGGCGGATGCGGGGCATCAACCTTCTACCAGTTTCTTGCCCTAAGAGCCAGGACGAACCAAACCGACATCATCCCATTACAGGACAACCGCTAGTAGCCCTGACTCCTGAATTGGAGTACCAGGTAAGATAATTCACCCCCAAGCTGACTGCTAGCCTCCAAACTACCAAGTATACACATGCTTCACGTCGCAAATAACTTCCCAGTCTCTCAACCTGGTCAAAAGAAAGCTCACAATGAAGCGGGGTCGGAACTGGCGGATGCGAGCATCAACCTTCTACCAGTCCCTTGCCCTAAGAGGCAAGACAAACATCGTCCCATTACAGGACAACCGCTGGTAGCCTTGACTCCTGAATTGGAGCTTCCAGGCCAGAGATCCCGTCCCTCTACCATAACCGAAACCGATGCCACAGTCAGTGTGTAAGCATGTTGTTGCAAAATGTGCCGTTGCATGGAGGGCGCTAACCAGCCATAGAAGATTGGGCGCCATTTAAGACCTGTTCGCCCCAGGTCACCTTCCCTGCGTGCTGTCCAAGTGGACCCAGGGGGGCTGGATACTTACCGCCTTACCGAGCAACCCTTGGGTTAACACCGCTAGGTATCCGGGTTAACTCGAGAAAGGCCTGCGAGGAATGGTCTACTTCTGGGGCCCTTTGTCAGCATGCTGACTTAACACAGGAGATCCTGCCCGAGAAGTCCCCGAATAGCAACGGGTTGCCACCAGGTTCCTCCCACCGGCAGGACCCCCAAAAGGGAAGAAAAACAGCTGAACAGATCAAAATCCTTACCAAAAAGGAAGAATCTGTCAATCGCTGATGCCACCAGATGGCGCATCTCTAATATCTACCTTTCTGATATGGTTACCTCGACCGTGCTAACTCCGAAAATAGTTTTTTTATATATATCCTTCCAAGTTCCTGCTCAAAACCGATTAAAATTAACCATCCTTATCAGAAAATGAGAATAAACGATCCCTTTAATAATCACTCGCCTTGGGAAAGAACCACTTTTCCTTTTCCCACATTAGCGAAAAACGTTTTTTTTGTATATAAAAAAACGATTTACAAAAAACTTGAACTCCCGATTCTTCTACAAAAACTCATCGCCCATAAACTTAGGGCGGGAATCGATGCTTAGGGAAGAACCACTTCTCCCTTCCCAAGCTAGCCAGAAAACGATTTTTTCGAAAAAACTTTTTTTCAGGGAATCAGTGCAGACCTAGATTTAAATTGGTAAAAACTATGCCAAATCCAAGCATTAACACCATCCGGTGTATCCTCCAAAGAACGGTTACAGGTAAATTTTCAGAACAGAAATTGGTACCGTTTTAGATCTAATTTGATCCTCTCTTTTGCAATTACAGGACAACTGCTACCCGTACTGATCTCCCAATGTAAGAACATGGGTAATTTATTCTGCAATTAACTGCTGTCTACTACAAATTACCGGACAACTGCTCCAAATTGGAACTACCAGGTAAGAACATGGAACTGCTACCCATACTGATCTCCAAATTGGAACTACCAGGTAAGAACATGGGTAATTTATTGTGAAATTCACTGCTGTCTCTTACACTTTACAGGACAATTGCTCCAAATTGGAACTCCCAGGCAAGAACGTGGAAATGTTACCCGTACTGATCTCCAAATTGGAACCACCAGGTAATTTATTCTGAAATTAACCACTATCCTTTGCAAATTACAGGACCACTGCTCCAAATTGGGACTTCCAGGTAAGAACATGGAACTGCTACCCGTACTGATCTCCAAATTGGAACTATCCGGTAAGAACCTGGGAAATTTATTCTGAAATTAACTGCTGTTTTTTTCACAAACATGAATACTTTCCCCTGAAATTAACTGTTCTCTTATTTGCAATTACAAGACCACTAGAACCCGTACTGATCTTCAAATTGGAACTACTCAGGTAAGAACGTGAATAATTTGAACATGGGTAATTCCTTCCGAAATTAACTGCTTGTCCCTATTTTTTTCAATTTACAGGACCACTGCTCCAAATTGGAGCTACCAGGTAAAAACCTGGAATTGCTACCCGTACTGATCTCCCAATTGGAACTACCAGGTAAAGTGAAACTCCCAGGCAAAAATAAGAATAGTTTCTCTTGAAAATCACTGCTTCCTTCCGCAATTGTCTTATATTATCCATAGAGGTGAGATGGGTAAGTACCACCATCCAGGGCTAGAATGGGTAGGTTTAGGGCAAATGCAGGCCCAGATCCAAACCTCAGTAGATCCATGCCAACCCCAATCAGGTGTATTGTCCATAGGGGTAGGATGAGTAGGTTTAGGGAAGAAATAGATACCGGCCTAGACCCCCCTGGGTAGGTGTTAGGGACAGGATAGGTGCAGGCCTAGATCCCCCTGGGTAGGTGTTAGGGACCGGATAGGTGCAGGCCTAAATCCCCTGGGTAGGTGTTAGGGACAGGATAGGTGCAAGCCTAGATCCCCCTGGGTAGGTGTTAGGGACAGGATAGGCGTAGGCCTAGTTTTTGTAGGTGTTAGGGACAGGATAGGTGCAGGCCTAAATCCCCTGGGTAGGTGTTAGGGACAGGATAGGTGCAAGCCTAGATCCCCCTGGGTAGGTGTTAGGGACAGGATAGGCGTAGGCCTAGTTTTTGTAGGTGTTAGGGACAGGATAGGTGCAGGCCTAGATCCCCCTGGGTAGGTTAGGGTTAGGGTTAGGGTTAGGGTTAGGGGAAATGAAGATCCAAGCCCCAGACCTGAGGTCTGAGTCTGGTTACGCACTGGCCCTACATCAAATGACCACTTTAGGTCTATCCAAGTCGGACCCCAATCCCAAGTGTACGTCCCCACTCAACTTGTGTCTTATTTTGAATTTTGTTATAAACAATAATCTCCTTTTGAGTCTCATTTCGCATACATGTAACCAACCTATCCATCGCCATCTGATAAAGTGTTCTCGTTACAGAGTCCCGGGTTCCTCCCAGGAGGGCTACATCAAACCGGGGTACATTCATTAGGTTTGGACTGGTAGGGGTTAGGGCCGTGTTCCGGGGTACATTCATTAGGTTTGGGACTGGTAGGTGTTAGGGCCGTAGGGTTAGGGTACATTCATTAGGTTTTTGGACTGGTAGGTGTTAGGGCCGTAGCTGAATGTACCTCCCGGGGTTATACCACAGGGTTTACGGATGGTAGGTTTAGGGCTGGCGTGTGTGTATGGCTCTAAAAGAATAGTGTCCAGTTAGAAAATGGCTAAGAGTGTAGCACAAAGTAGAAAGAGTTGGAAAGGATAGTAGAAAAAATCTCTCAAGTCTAAGTCTCATTTAGGCCCCTTGGATATTGGGTGTCCAAACGTTTAATCCACTTGCTTTCAGCCCTCAAGCGTTCTTTGAGAGACCAACGTGGATTAGTTTGGAGTCCCGTGATCCGAAAGGAGTCTAGACCGTGAACCAAAAAGTGCTGAATCAGGTGCCTACGTTTTTCTATTTTATGCATTACATTATGTGCATGTTGGTAAGCCCTGACTCGAAGCTCATTCTTGGTTTGGCCTACATACTGTTTCCGGCATTTGAGACAATAGACTAGATAAATACAATTCACACACTCATGTGACAGAGAATGAGGCAATTTAAAAATCTGGCCGTTGAATCTGTTCTTGACCCACAATAATGGTGTATAGTATTTGCATTTACCCAAGCGGCCCTTACAGAGAGGTTTGGAGAGTTTGCTTCGTACCAAGAGATCTGAGATGTTTTTATTTCTTCTGTAGGCTGCAATGGGTTTGTGTTGTTGTAGATACTTTGTGGGTGTCATGAACTGTAGAAAATTAGATTTTACGGCCAGATTGAGCTGTGTGCTGGGACTCGAGAAATGCGACACCAAGGGGATGATTTTGTTCCTGTTCAACGTGTCCATGTCGGCTAGAGGTTTGGGTTTATCAAACGTTCTGAGCGTGTGCCTTAGAAAAGAACGTGAGTATCCACGTTTTCTGAGTGCTTGAAAAAGAGTGTTTGTAGCAGAAAGGAAAGAGTTATGTTCCGTGCAAATACGTTTGAATCTCAGTAATTGAGATTTCACAATTCCCTTAAAAGTGTGTTTTGGGTGAAAGCTGTGTTTGTGCAAGAGTGCGTGTGTGTCAGTCTCTTTAAAGAACACTTTAAAATCCAATTTCCCAGAGGAAAGAAAATTAGGACCCTTATAGGATACCACATCAAGGAAATTGACCTCTGACTCGTGGACCGTGAATTTAATTTTAATGGACGCTTGGTGTGCATTCAATGATCCCGTGAACGCGATGAAATCCTCCATTGTGTGAGTCCAAACACCCCAAATGTCATCTAAAAACCTGTAGTAGGCAAACGGCTTTTTTTCTGCCGCATCCAATGCAGTCTCTTCCCAATCTGCCATGAAGATATTGGCATAAGATGGTGCGAATTTTTTACCCATAGCGGTGCCCTTTACTTGTAGATACAATTTAGAGTCAAATTCAAAGTCATTTTTGGTCAAATTAATTTCGAGTAATTTTAAAATGTAATCATCTGGTCTTTTGGAGTCTGGAAATTTTTTCATGAATTTTTTAACCGCTTCTAGGCCTACTGTGGTTTCAATATTTGTGTATAGACTGTCAATATCGATTGTGAACAAAAGGGCATCCGAGGGAATTTTTAAACTGCCAATTTTAGAAATGAAGTCATAGGTGTCTTTTAGATAACTGGGGTGTCTGACAGAGAGAGGGTGAAGAAAATGCTCAAGAAACTCTGCAATGTAATAGGTTTCACTATTGCAGTCTGAGACGATCGGTCTCCCTGGGGGCACTTGATAAGGAATACTCCAATTCTTAGGTTCTTTATGAATTTTAGGGAGTAAGTATAACCTTCTGGGTCTAGGAAGACTGTCTCCTATCAAATACTCTTTTTGTGCCCCATTAATAATTTTCTTCAAACACATTTCTTCTAAAATTTCTCTAACCTCACCAATGGTCTCTGTAAATATCGGTTCTTCTAACATTCGATAATGTTCGCTCACAGCTAATTGTCTGTTGGCCTCAAAGATGTACTGTTCTCTGTCCATGATCACCGTTGAGCTTCCCTTGTCTGCTGGTTTCAAAACAATATCCCTATTTCTTTGTAAGCTTAATAATGCTTTTCTTTCTCTTTCCGACATGTTAGTCTTTTCTTTTAAACCCCAATTAATGTGTTTGTAAGCATATAAATCAGCTGTAATCAGCTTAGATGTTTCTTTGGGCAGACTGGACAGAGCAGGTGTCCAGTCTGAGGGATGAGTAAAAGGAAGTTTCTTTTTTGTGCTTTTCTTCCCTTCAAAAAAAGTCTCTAATTTAATTCTCCGATGGTATGCTTGTAGATCTCTTAGAAGCTCAATTCTTTGTGTTTTGAAACCTAGTGGGGTGGGAATGAAAGAAAGTCCCTTTGAGAGTGCTAATTTTTGTTCACTGCTGAGAGCCAGCGACCGCGAAAGGTTGACGATGAGTTTATTGGAGCCCCCTATTGGGCTTGTGCTGGATGACAGTTTAAAGATGTCATCCAGAGGTCAAGAATCGCCTTCGCTGTCGTTGGTCTCCAATGGACCCCATCGTTCTCAACATGAAAGAGTGCAGGAGGAAGTAAAGGAATGAAGCTCAAGTGATTTTTGATGTGTGTGTTGAGGTGCTCTAAGATACTCTGTTCGCCCTGGGGGAGTGTTCTAGAAAAATTAATCATTGGGAAGAGAATCTCCGTCTCGGGGATTCTCTTTTTGATGATGGCGTACACCCTCTGTAACTCGGTTGTGGCCGTCATGCGGTACCTCTGCTGTCTATTGTTTAATCCAAATGCCACAATCATTTTGTCTGGCATGGTTTCAAAGACCGCTTTCTCAATTAAGGTACCCGCATGATGGATTTTGGCCCCAGGATAGCTCTCAATTTGTAAATCAGGGCAATTGGACGCCGGGAATCTCGCTAGGTTTGAGTCTCCGATTATAACGAATTTTTTGTTGATTTTCAGACTCCAATCAGTTAATTTGCGCCTCGTGTTAATGTGTCGATTAGGTAACCCTAATGGAGAGGAAGACAGCCTAGGGGCTCTGCTGGCGGAGCCCAGTGTTTTTGGTGTTGTGGGCCTAAATATGGGTGCTAGTCTAGGCAGTTCAGGTGACGAATTTTCTGAGTCTGTTTCCCGGTTGTCCGATACCCCGATTTGTTGAGCAGCTTCCTCTAAGAAACCCGAGAGTAAGGCCGATGGGCCGAGTGGCTGGTCAGAGTGTTCTGAAAAAAGTAGGTCACTCGAGTGAGTTGAGCCCTCTTTTTGGAAAGGACAGGGGTAAGAGTCCTCCTCGCTGGCGGGCGCTAAAAGGGCCACCACAGGTTCCTCCGTCCGCTGGGGGTCGGTGGGACTCGAACCCCGAACCACCTCAGCAGGGGTAGGGGCCTGTGTGGTCTCCCCCAGGGGGGGCACAGAGTCTTTACAATGTTTCTCTTTACGGTTCTTCTTGCTCGGTCTTTGGTCAAGAGGGAGAGTCTCTATGAGTTGGATGAGAGGGAGCTCTGATTGAGGCTCTGTCTCTCGCAAACTCTCCAACACTTGGACCTGAGGGGGTACAACGGCCTCTATGGCCTGTGGCTCGACAACCTGTGTGGGTTGGAGCAATCCTCGAGGATCTGCTCGAGGGACCGCTTCATCAAGCGTCCAATCCCCTCTCGTTAAAAGACCCGGTGAAGTTTGAACTTCAATTGCGTTCGTAATCATGGGGGGTCGAATCAGTGAGTCAGCCATTGTCCGTGTTGGTGTTTGTGTTTCTCTGTGTGGTGTTTCTGTAACTCGTGGTGGTGTTCTCGAGATGTTAGTGGTCTGTGCGGGGGTGTGTCTCCCCCCAGCCACCACCTCTGCGTAGGTCGGGGCCCGCGCCATCTCTGCTGCAAATGCAGAAGAAGAACCTGGCATCTCTGCCATGATGAGGGCTTCCGCCTGCTGTATCGACCCATCAGTGATTCGTGCATAAAAATTCTTCTTAGCCCAGCCAGTAGCTATCTCAAATGCTCTCCGCCACTCGTGGTGGTTACTCAATGTGCGGATGTTTTGTAATGCTTCCTCGATTAGGGTCTCATAATGCTGCTCTAGGATAAGCTGTGTTTCAAATGCCCAGTTTTTGGCATTACCCTCGAGTTTAGTTTTGACCTCTTCACCCGGAAACGCTGGTCTAATCGTGTTAGTGAGTAACCGCGTGAGTCGTTGGAAAGTGACCGGTTGATTGTCTGTAACCTTCGTTGTTACATTGTTCAAGTGGTGTACGAGCCTAATAATGTCGTAGAAGCATTTCATTGTGTTTTTTAGTACTGGCTGGGCTGGAATGTAATCACTCTTTTGTGTGGACGATCGAGTTCTTTCCTCGGTCCGGTCGTTTCTATGAGTAAAATACCGAGGGGTTCTATCTCTGTTCCTTTTCTGAGTGGTAGTATGTCTATCGATCGAGACTTCAATATCTCTAAATTTCCCCCCATGATTTACAAACGAGACTCTTTTGTTGTTGTTATGTTGTTTCGAGTTAGAACGTGGAGGAAAACTGTAAGTAGAACTTCTTCTCTGAAAATGTACCGAGGGTCTCGAATCTTGACGAGAGTGACTAGAGTAACGACTCTGTTTTCGAGGAAGATAGCCATCCTCCTCGACGTTGTCTTCAAAAAATTCGCGCTGTGCGCGTTCATTATGGTCGAAGAGAGGAGGAGTTCTACTTGGTGGTTTTGTCCCACGTCTCTTTCCACTATTGTTTCTACTCTGTCTTTTTCTTTTATTGGTAGGCCTCTGAGAGCCTGCACTCATCACATAATTAATGGGAGGCCTGTTTGGGCCCAAAACCATCTCATAGCGTCTGGGAGGCCTATTTGTAGCTGCAACCATCTCATACCTAATGGGAGGCCTGTTTGGGCCTTCAACCATCTCCAATCGCTCAGAGCGACTGGGAAACCCGTCCGGGTCTTCAACCAGTCTGAACTCCTCATCTTGAAACACATTAGGCCTCTGAGGGGACACAGGCCTGTGTCCTCTGGCCGTGTTTCTGAAATCCCTTCTATTGCGACCATTTCTGTGATCAAACAATTCGGAATTTCTGATCATGTTTCTTCCCCTTTCTGTGGGAAAAACATCTGTATCCCTAGCACGATCCCGTGCATATGAAAGAGGATAATCTGTATCCCTAGCATGATCCCGTGCATTTGAGAGAGAATAATTGTAATTATTAGTTCTGTTCAGAACAGGAGAACTGCTGGAGAGTCTGATTTTGTAGCGTGGAGTGTCTCTCTGTCTCACACGATCATCAAAGACTCTCATCCTCACAGTGTCTCAATTAATCCCAAAATAAAAATATATATAAAAATTATAAAATTAAAAGTGAAGAAGAAGAGTGAAAAAAAAAAAAAAAAATATATAAATAATGATAATAAAGAAGCCCTCGCGACGTTTCGGTATGTGCTATACCTTCTTCAGGCGGGCATATGTAACAGAAAATCAAAATGAGAAAAATATATCTTATATATATATATACTAAAGAAGTATCATATAATATGTAAGATATATTTAATAATAAAGTTGTTTTTGAGTAGTTTTCTTCTTGGAAATCGAACAGAAAATCAAAATGAGAAAAATATATCTTACATGTATATATAATAAAGAGGTATCATACAATATGCAAGATATATTTAATAATAAAGTTGTTTTTGAGTAATTTTCCTTTTGGAAATCGACGTTGAAGAGAGAGCAAAATTGTATCTGCACAACCACAAAGTGAAGTGAGAGGAGTGTGCACGCGCAAATGCGCGTCGCCTTATATAGATTCCTGTTTTGAAAAAAACTTAACGTTCACGAGCCGGCTAATTAAGCTTTAAAAAGACTAAAACAGAAATCCAACTCGGCGAATTAGTAGAAAGTAAGTATAAAAACAATTGTAAAAAAAGATTTTTGCGAAAAAAGTTTATATAAGAGAGTTATGTCGAATTATTGTGAAACTAGGTCACTCTCTCTTATGCACCCGGTCGAGCAAGAGTGAAACTCAACGACTAATCAAGTCAAATGGTGATATAAAATCCAATATTTATTTTAATACTTCAAGAAAGGTATGTGGATGTAGCTGGAGTTGTACTCAATCATGTGGGTGTAAAAATATTCTTGTATGTGTGCTGTGTACGTTGTAATTAATTTTTAAAGTACTAAACTGTGGGACGACATCGGATGACGTCATCAACATCGTTCGTCCCGAGGAATGTGGCTGTTGTTCACTGAAATGAGCATTTATTTAGACCACAAATCCACATATTTTTATTCCTAAATCATGTTTCACATAATCCTAAGATCTTAATCAGTTGTTATTATGATAAAGTGATCTGATTTAAGAGGAAACTCATTTTGTTTTTTAAGATTTCTAAAGTATGTGCTTCAAAATGTTTATTTTAAAATTCTTAATTATGTATCTAAAGTGGGAATTTCTCCTTTTGGATCATTTTGGATTCTGTGAAGTAATTTATTTATCCAATTGAACTTGTATGTGTATGTAGTGAATATTTTGTTGAATTATTAAGCTAGTCTCAAACTGGATTGAGTTGTTCTTAACTTCCAATCCATCTTTTAAACTTAAAATCTGTCTTTTTTTAACCTTAGATGTACTTTTTGGATTTTTACATGTATGTGTGTGTATATGAAGAAATATTTTTAACTTTATTATTATTATGGAAGATGGAAAATATGTGGTCTAAATAGGAGTGCCCTCTTTTCGCAAAAATCTAACTTTTCCTTTTTATATGAAATCCTACTCAAAAACAGTGTGGAAAAATCTCAAAGAAACAGTGAAATGTGTAATAGAAATGAGTCAGAGGAATCAAGGAGGGGAAACAAAGGGAAAAGGTCTCCATAGGATTTATTTAGAGATAAATGTCACCAAACACTTTCATATGTCCAACACTTTTAGTGAAGGTTAACTATGGATGTTGTGTTGTATTTATATGTGTTATAAAATAAATGTGTGTATGTATATTTGCATATGTGTACTTTTCCCTCTCCCATCAGAGTAATTCTGTTTTTAGAATATGAAATATGTATTGTAAATTACTATGTATCATAAAACAATCTCCTGTGAGAATGAAATATGGATTTTATGTTCTATCAACATGTGTGTGTATATGAAAAAATATATATATCTCCATTTATGTGTGTGTATATATGTGTATGTACAAAATTACTCTTCCCGCTCATATCAGAGTCATATCATTTTTAATGTACTTCTTATTTGAAAAAGCATACATGTCTGTACACACTATGGTCTCTACATTTTAACTTTTCTGAGTCTTATTTATTTATGTATTAACTCAAATATCCAGAATGTAATGATTATGCCATGACACTTCATCTGTTTCCTCACACTGTTTTACTTTGTCCTGCTAACTCTTAGCTCTAACATGACATCTGGAACATAGTAAGCTTTTTTACATTTTTAGTCAACAAACCAGGAAAGGATAGGGGCACGAAACCTCTAGATAGGGCCCGACAAGGGTCACCCAAAGCTCAGAGATGCAGGCACTGGCGAAGTTAGGGGAAATGAAGATCCAAGCCCCAGACCTGAGGTCTGAGTCTGGTTACGCACTGGCCCTACATCAAATGACCACTTTAGGTCTATCCAAGTCGGACCCCAATCCCAAGTGTACGTCCCCACTCAACTTGTGTCTTATTTTGAATTTTGTTATAAACAATAATCTCCTTTTGAGTCTCATTTCGCATACATGTAACCAACCTATCCATCGCCATCTGATAAAGTGTTCTCGTTACAGAGTCCCGGGTTCCTCCCAGGAGGGCTACATCAAACCGGGGTACATTCATTAGGTTTGGACTGGTAGGGGTTAGGGCCGTGTTCCGGGGTACATTCATTAGGTTTGGGACTGGTAGGTGTTAGGGCCGTAGGGTTAGGGTACATTCATTAGGTTTTTGGACTGGTAGGTGTTAGGGCCGTAGCTGAATGTACCTCCCGGGGTTATACCACAGGGTTTACGGATGGTAGGTTTAGGGCTGGCGTGTGTGTATGGCTCTAAAAGAATAGTGTCCAGTTAGAAAATGGCTAAGAGTGTAGCACAAAGTAGAAAGAGTTGGAAAGGATAGTAGAAAAAATCTCTCAAGTCTAAGTCTCATTTAGGCCCCTTGGATATTGGGTGTCCAAACGTTTAATCCACTTGCTTTCAGCCCTCAAGCGTTCTTTGAGAGACCAACGTGGATTAGTTTGGAGTCCCGTGATCCGAAAGGAGTCTAGACCGTGAACCAAAAAGTGCTGAATCAGGTGCCTACGTTTTTCTATTTTATGCATTACATTATGTGCATGTTGGTAAGCCCTGACTCGAAGCTCATTCTTGGTTTGGCCTACATACTGTTTCCGGCATTTGAGACAATAGACTAGATAAATACAATTCACACACTCATGTGACAGAGAATGAGGCAATTTAAAAATCTGGCCGTTGAATCTGTTCTTGACCCACAATAATGGTGTATAGTATTTGCATTTACCCAAGCGGCCCTTACAGAGAGGTTTGGAGAGTTTGCTTCGTACCAAGAGATCTGAGATGTTTTTATTTCTTCTGTAGGCTGCAATGGGTTTGTGTTGTTGTAGATACTTTGTGGGTGTCATGAACTGTAGAAAATTAGATTTTACGGCCAGATTGAGCTGTGTGCTGGGACTCGAGAAATGCGACACCAAGGGGATGATTTTGTTCCTGTTCAACGTGTCCATGTCGGCTAGAGGTTTGGGTTTATCAAACGTTCTGAGCGTGTGCCTTAGAAAAGAACGTGAGTATCCACGTTTTCTGAGTGCTTGAAAAAGAGTGTTTGTAGCAGAAAGGAAAGAGTTATGTTCCGTGCAAATACGTTTGAATCTCAGTAATTGAGATTTCACAATTCCCTTAAAAGTGTGTTTTGGGTGAAAGCTGTGTTTGTGCAAGAGTGCGTGTGTGTCAGTCTCTTTAAAGAACACTTTAAAATCCAATTTCCCAGAGGAAAGAAAATTAGGACCCTTATAGGATACCACATCAAGGAAATTGACCTCTGACTCGTGGACCGTGAATTTAATTTTAATGGACGCTTGGTGTGCATTCAATGATCCCGTGAACGCGATGAAATCCTCCATTGTGTGAGTCCAAACACCCCAAATGTCATCTAAAAACCTGTAGTAGGCAAACGGCTTTTTTTCTGCCGCATCCAATGCAGTCTCTTCCCAATCTGCCATGAAGATATTGGCATAAGATGGTGCGAATTTTTTACCCATAGCGGTGCCCTTTACTTGTAGATACAATTTAGAGTCAAATTCAAAGTCATTTTTGGTCAAATTAATTTCGAGTAATTTTAAAATGTAATCATCTGGTCTTTTGGAGTCTGGAAATTTTTTCATGAATTTTTTAACCGCTTCTAGGCCTACTGTGGTTTCAATATTTGTGTATAGACTGTCAATATCGATTGTGAACAAAAGGGCATCCGAGGGAATTTTTAAACTGCCAATTTTAGAAATGAAGTCATAGGTGTCTTTTAGATAACTGGGGTGTCTGACAGAGAGAGGGTGAAGAAAATGCTCAAGAAACTCTGCAATGTAATAGGTTTCACTATTGCAGTCTGAGACGATCGGTCTCCCTGGGGGCACTTGATAAGGAATACTCCAATTCTTAGGTTCTTTATGAATTTTAGGGAGTAAGTATAACCTTCTGGGTCTAGGAAGACTGTCTCCTATCAAATACTCTTTTTGTGCCCCATTAATAATTTTCTTCAAACACATTTCTTCTAAAATTTCTCTAACCTCACCAATGGTCTCTGTAAATATCGGTTCTTCTAACATTCGATAATGTTCGCTCACAGCTAATTGTCTGTTGGCCTCAAAGATGTACTGTTCTCTGTCCATGATCACCGTTGAGCTTCCCTTGTCTGCTGGTTTCAAAACAATATCCCTATTTCTTTGTAAGCTTAATAATGCTTTTCTTTCTCTTTCCGACATGTTAGTCTTTTCTTTTAAACCCCAATTAATGTGTTTGTAAGCATATAAATCAGCTGTAATCAGCTTAGATGTTTCTTTGGGCAGACTGGACAGAGCAGGTGTCCAGTCTGAGGGATGAGTAAAAGGAAGTTTCTTTTTTGTGCTTTTCTTCCCTTCAAAAAAAGTCTCTAATTTAATTCTCCGATGGTATGCTTGTAGATCTCTTAGAAGCTCAATTCTTTGTGTTTTGAAACCTAGTGGGGTGGGAATGAAAGAAAGTCCCTTTGAGAGTGCTAATTTTTGTTCACTGCTGAGAGCCAGCGACCGCGAAAGGTTGACGATGAGTTTATTGGAGCCCCCTATTGGGCTTGTGCTGGATGACAGTTTAAAGATGTCATCCAGAGGTCAAGAATCGCCTTCGCTGTCGTTGGTCTCCAATGGACCCCATCGTTCTCAACATGAAAGAGTGCAGGAGGAAGTAAAGGAATGAAGCTCAAGTGATTTTTGATGTGTGTGTTGAGGTGCTCTAAGATACTCTGTTCGCCCTGGGGGAGTGTTCTAGAAAAATTAATCATTGGGAAGAGAATCTCCGTCTCGGGGATTCTCTTTTTGATGATGGCGTACACCCTCTGTAACTCGGTTGTGGCCGTCATGCGGTACCTCTGCTGTCTATTGTTTAATCCAAATGCCACAATCATTTTGTCTGGCATGGTTTCAAAGACCGCTTTCTCAATTAAGGTACCCGCATGATGGATTTTGGCCCCAGGATAGCTCTCAATTTGTAAATCAGGGCAATTGGACGCCGGGAATCTCGCTAGGTTTGAGTCTCCGATTATAACGAATTTTTTGTTGATTTTCAGACTCCAATCAGTTAATTTGCGCCTCGTGTTAATGTGTCGATTAGGTAACCCTAATGGAGAGGAAGACAGCCTAGGGGCTCTGCTGGCGGAGCCCAGTGTTTTTGGTGTTGTGGGCCTAAATATGGGTGCTAGTCTAGGCAGTTCAGGTGACGAATTTTCTGAGTCTGTTTCCCGGTTGTCCGATACCCCGATTTGTTGAGCAGCTTCCTCTAAGAAACCCGAGAGTAAGGCCGATGGGCCGAGTGGCTGGTCAGAGTGTTCTGAAAAAAGTAGGTCACTCGAGTGAGTTGAGCCCTCTTTTTGGAAAGGACAGGGGTAAGAGTCCTCCTCGCTGGCGGGCGCTAAAAGGGCCACCACAGGTTCCTCCGTCCGCTGGGGGTCGGTGGGACTCGAACCCCGAACCACCTCAGCAGGGGTAGGGGCCTGTGTGGTCTCCCCCAGGGGGGGCACAGAGTCTTTACAATGTTTCTCTTTACGGTTCTTCTTGCTCGGTCTTTGGTCAAGAGGGAGAGTCTCTATGAGTTGGATGAGAGGGAGCTCTGATTGAGGCTCTGTCTCTCGCAAACTCTCCAACACTTGGACCTGAGGGGGTACAACGGCCTCTATGGCCTGTGGCTCGACAACCTGTGTGGGTTGGAGCAATCCTCGAGGATCTGCTCGAGGGACCGCTTCATCAAGCGTCCAATCCCCTCTCGTTAAAAGACCCGGTGAAGTTTGAACTTCAATTGCGTTCGTAATCATGGGGGGTCGAATCAGTGAGTCAGCCATTGTCCGTGTTGGTGTTTGTGTTTCTCTGTGTGGTGTTTCTGTAACTCGTGGTGGTGTTCTCGAGATGTTAGTGGTCTGTGCGGGGGTGTGTCTCCCCCCAGCCACCACCTCTGCGTAGGTCGGGGCCCGCGCCATCTCTGCTGCAAATGCAGAAGAAGAACCTGGCATCTCTGCCATGATGAGGGCTTCCGCCTGCTGTATCGACCCATCAGTGATTCGTGCATAAAAATTCTTCTTAGCCCAGCCAGTAGCTATCTCAAATGCTCTCCGCCACTCGTGGTGGTTACTCAATGTGCGGATGTTTTGTAATGCTTCCTCGATTAGGGTCTCATAATGCTGCTCTAGGATAAGCTGTGTTTCAAATGCCCAGTTTTTGGCATTACCCTCGAGTTTAGTTTTGACCTCTTCACCCGGAAACGCTGGTCTAATCGTGTTAGTGAGTAACCGCGTGAGTCGTTGGAAAGTGACCGGTTGATTGTCTGTAACCTTCGTTGTTACATTGTTCAAGTGGTGTACGAGCCTAATAATGTCGTAGAAGCATTTCATTGTGTTTTTTAGTACTGGCTGGGCTGGAATGTAATCACTCTTTTGTGTGGACGATCGAGTTCTTTCCTCGGTCCGGTCGTTTCTATGAGTAAAATACCGAGGGGTTCTATCTCTGTTCCTTTTCTGAGTGGTAGTATGTCTATCGATCGAGACTTCAATATCTCTAAATTTCCCCCCATGATTTACAAACGAGACTCTTTTGTTGTTGTTATGTTGTTTCGAGTTAGAACGTGGAGGAAAACTGTAAGTAGAACTTCTTCTCTGAAAATGTACCGAGGGTCTCGAATCTTGACGAGAGTGACTAGAGTAACGACTCTGTTTTCGAGGAAGATAGCCATCCTCCTCGACGTTGTCTTCAAAAAATTCGCGCTGTGCGCGTTCATTATGGTCGAAGAGAGGAGGAGTTCTACTTGGTGGTTTTGTCCCACGTCTCTTTCCACTATTGTTTCTACTCTGTCTTTTTCTTTTATTGGTAGGCCTCTGAGAGCCTGCACTCATCACATAATTAATGGGAGGCCTGTTTGGGCCCAAAACCATCTCATAGCGTCTGGGAGGCCTATTTGTAGCTGCAACCATCTCATACCTAATGGGAGGCCTGTTTGGGCCTTCAACCATCTCCAATCGCTCAGAGCGACTGGGAAACCCGTCCGGGTCTTCAACCAGTCTGAACTCCTCATCTTGAAACACATTAGGCCTCTGAGGGGACACAGGCCTGTGTCCTCTGGCCGTGTTTCTGAAATCCCTTCTATTGCGACCATTTCTGTGATCAAACAATTCGGAATTTCTGATCATGTTTCTTCCCCTTTCTGTGGGAAAAACATCTGTATCCCTAGCACGATCCCGTGCATATGAAAGAGGATAATCTGTATCCCTAGCATGATCCCGTGCATTTGAGAGAGAATAATTGTAATTATTAGTTCTGTTCAGAACAGGAGAACTGCTGGAGAGTCTGATTTTGTAGCGTGGAGTGTCTCTCTGTCTCACACGATCATCAAAGACTCTCATCCTCACAGTGTCTCAATTAATCCCAAAATAAAAATATATATAAAAATTATAAAATTAAAAGTGAAGAAGAAGAGTGAAAAAAAAAAAAAAAATATATAAATAATGATAATAAAGAAGCCCTCGCGACGTTTCGGTATGTGCTATACCTTCTTCAGGCGGGCATATGTAACAGAAAATCAAAATGAGAAAAATATATCTTATATATATATATACTAAAGAAGTATCATATAATATGTAAGATATATTTAATAATAAAGTTGTTTTTGAGTAGTTTTCTTCTTGGAAATCGAACAGAAAATCAAAATGAGAAAAATATATCTTACATGTATATATAATAAAGAGGTATCATACAATATGCAAGATATATTTAATAATAAAGTTGTTTTTGAGTAATTTTCCTTTTGGAAATCGACGTTGAAGAGAGAGCAAAATTGTATCTGCACAACCACAAAGTGAAGTGAGAGGAGTGTGCACGCGCAAATGCGCGTCGCCTTATATAGATTCCTGTTTTGAAAAAAACTTAACGTTCACGAGCCGGCTAATTAAGCTTTAAAAAGACTAAAACAGAAATCCAACTCGGCGAATTAGTAGAAAGTAAGTATAAAAACAATTGTAAAAAAAGATTTTTGCGAAAAAAGTTTATATAAGAGAGTTATGTCGAATTATTGTGAAACTAGGTCACTCTCTCTTATGCACCCGGTCGAGCAAGAGTGAAACTCAACGACTAATCAAGTCAAATGGTGATATAAAATCCAATATTTATTTTAATACTTCAAGAAAGGTATGTGGATGTAGCTGGAGTTGTACTCAATCATGTGGGTGTAAAAATATTCTTGTATGTGTGCTGTGTACGTTGTAATTAATTTTTAAAGTACTAAACTGTGGGACGACATCGGATGACGTCATCAACATCGTTCGTCCCGAGGAATGTGGCTGTTGTTCACTGAAATGAGCATTTATTTAGACCACAAATCCACATATTTTTATTCCTAAATCATGTTTCACATAATCCTAAGATCTTAATCAGTTGTTATTATGATAAAGTGATCTGATTTAAGAGGAAACTCATTTTGTTTTTTAAGATTTCTAAAGTATGTGCTTCAAAATGTTTATTTTAAAATTCTTAATTATGTATCTAAAGTGGGAATTTCTCCTTTTGGATCATTTTGGATTCTGTGAAGTAATTTATTTATCCAATTGAACTTGTATGTGTATGTAGTGAATATTTTGTTGAATTATTAAGCTAGTCTCAAACTGGATTGAGTTGTTCTTAACTTCCAATCCATCTTTTAAACTTAAAATCTGTCTTTTTTTAACCTTAGATGTACTTTTTGGATTTTTACATGTATGTGTGTGTATATGAAGAAATATTTTTAACTTTATTATTATTATGGAAGATGGAAAATATGTGGTCTAAATAGGAGTGCCCTCTTTTCGCAAAAATCTAACTTTTCCTTTTTATATGAAATCCTACTCAAAAACAGTGTGGAAAAATCTCAAAGAAACAGTGAAATGTGTAATAGAAATGAGTCAGAGGAATCAAGGAGGGGAAACAAAGGGAAAAGGTCTCCATAGGATTTATTTAGAGATAAATGTCACCAAACACTTTCATATGTCCAACACTTTTAGTGAAGGTTAACTATGGATGTTGTGTTGTATTTATATGTGTTATAAAATAAATGTGTGTATGTATATTTGCATATGTGTACTTTTCCCTCTCCCATCAGAGTAATTCTGTTTTTAGAATATGAAATATGTATTGTAAATTACTATGTATCATAAAACAATCTCCTGTGAGAATGAAATATGGATTTTATGTTCTATCAACATGTGTGTGTATATGAAAAAATATATATATCTCCATTTATGTGTGTGTATATATGTGTATGTACAAAATTACTCTTCCCGCTCATATCAGAGTCATATCATTTTTAATGTACTTCTTATTTGAAAAAGCATACATGTCTGTACACACTATGGTCTCTACATTTTAACTTTTCTGAGTCTTATTTATTTATGTATTAACTCAAATATCCAGAATGTAATGATTATGCCATGACACTTCATCTGTTTCCTCACACTGTTTTACTTTGTCCTGCTAACTCTTAGCTCTAACATGACATCTGGAACATAGTAAGCTTTTTTACATTTTTAGTCAACAAACCAGGAAAGGATAGGGGCACGAAACCTCTAGATAGGGCCCGACAAGGGTCACCCAAAGCTCAGAGATGCAGGCACTGGCGAAGTTAGGGGAAATGAAGATCCAAGCCCCAGACCTGAGGTCTGAGTCTGGTTACGCACTGGCCCTACATCAAATGACCACTTTAGGTCTATCCAAGTCGGACCCCAATCCCAAGTGTACGTCCCCACTCAACTTGTGTCTTATTTTGAATTTTGTTATAAACAATAATCTCCTTTTGAGTCTCATTTCGCATACATGTAACCAACCTATCCATCGCCATCTGATAAAGTGTTCTCGTTACAGAGTCCCGGGTTCCTCCCAGGAGGGCTACATCAAACCGGGGTACATTCATTAGGTTTGGACTGGTAGGGGTTAGGGCCGTGTTCCGGGGTACATTCATTAGGTTTGGGACTGGTAGGTGTTAGGGCCGTAGGGTTAGGGTACATTCATTAGGTTTTTGGACTGGTAGGTGTTAGGGCCGTAGCTGAATGTACCTCCCGGGGTTATACCACAGGGTTTACGGATGGTAGGTTTAGGGCTGGCGTGTGTGTATGGCTCTAAAAGAATAGTGTCCAGTTAGAAAATGGCTAAGAGTGTAGCACAAAGTAGAAAGAGTTGGAAAGGATAGTAGAAAAAATCTCTCAAGTCTAAGTCTCATTTAGGCCCCTTGGATATTGGGTGTCCAAACGTTTAATCCACTTGCTTTCAGCCCTCAAGCGTTCTTTGAGAGACCAACGTGGATTAGTTTGGAGTCCCGTGATCCGAAAGGAGTCTAGACCGTGAACCAAAAAGTGCTGAATCAGGTGCCTACGTTTTTCTATTTTATGCATTACATTATGTGCATGTTGGTAAGCCCTGACTCGAAGCTCATTCTTGGTTTGGCCTACATACTGTTTCCGGCATTTGAGACAATAGACTAGATAAATACAATTCACACACTCATGTGACAGAGAATGAGGCAATTTAAAAATCTGGCCGTTGAATCTGTTCTTGACCCACAATAATGGTGTATAGTATTTGCATTTACCCAAGCGGCCCTTACAGAGAGGTTTGGAGAGTTTGCTTCGTACCAAGAGATCTGAGATGTTTTTATTTCTTCTGTAGGCTGCAATGGGTTTGTGTTGTTGTAGATACTTTGTGGGTGTCATGAACTGTAGAAAATTAGATTTTACGGCCAGATTGAGCTGTGTGCTGGGACTCGAGAAATGCGACACCAAGGGGATGATTTTGTTCCTGTTCAACGTGTCCATGTCGGCTAGAGGTTTGGGTTTATCAAACGTTCTGAGCGTGTGCCTTAGAAAAGAACGTGAGTATCCACGTTTTCTGAGTGCTTGAAAAAGAGTGTTTGTAGCAGAAAGGAAAGAGTTATGTTCCGTGCAAATACGTTTGAATCTCAGTAATTGAGATTTCACAATTCCCTTAAAAGTGTGTTTTGGGTGAAAGCTGTGTTTGTGCAAGAGTGCGTGTGTGTCAGTCTCTTTAAAGAACACTTTAAAATCCAATTTCCCAGAGGAAAGAAAATTAGGACCCTTATAGGATACCACATCAAGGAAATTGACCTCTGACTCGTGGACCGTGAATTTAATTTTAATGGACGCTTGGTGTGCATTCAATGATCCCGTGAACGCGATGAAATCCTCCATTGTGTGAGTCCAAACACCCCAAATGTCATCTAAAAACCTGTAGTAGGCAAACGGCTTTTTTTCTGCCGCATCCAATGCAGTCTCTTCCCAATCTGCCATGAAGATATTGGCATAAGATGGTGCGAATTTTTTACCCATAGCGGTGCCCTTTACTTGTAGATACAATTTAGAGTCAAATTCAAAGTCATTTTTGGTCAAATTAATTTCGAGTAATTTTAAAATGTAATCATCTGGTCTTTTGGAGTCTGGAAATTTTTTCATGAATTTTTTAACCGCTTCTAGGCCTACTGTGGTTTCAATATTTGTGTATAGACTGTCAATATCGATTGTGAACAAAAGGGCATCCGAGGGAATTTTTAAACTGCCAATTTTAGAAATGAAGTCATAGGTGTCTTTTAGATAACTGGGGTGTCTGACAGAGAGAGGGTGAAGAAAATGCTCAAGAAACTCTGCAATGTAATAGGTTTCACTATTGCAGTCTGAGACGATCGGTCTCCCTGGGGGCACTTGATAAGGAATACTCCAATTCTTAGGTTCTTTATGAATTTTAGGGAGTAAGTATAACCTTCTGGGTCTAGGAAGACTGTCTCCTATCAAATACTCTTTTTGTGCCCCATTAATAATTTTCTTCAAACACATTTCTTCTAAAATTTCTCTAACCTCACCAATGGTCTCTGTAAATATCGGTTCTTCTAACATTCGATAATGTTCGCTCACAGCTAATTGTCTGTTGGCCTCAAAGATGTACTGTTCTCTGTCCATGATCACCGTTGAGCTTCCCTTGTCTGCTGGTTTCAAAACAATATCCCTATTTCTTTGTAAGCTTAATAATGCTTTTCTTTCTCTTTCCGACATGTTAGTCTTTTCTTTTAAACCCCAATTAATGTGTTTGTAAGCATATAAATCAGCTGTAATCAGCTTAGATGTTTCTTTGGGCAGACTGGACAGAGCAGGTGTCCAGTCTGAGGGATGAGTAAAAGGAAGTTTCTTTTTTGTGCTTTTCTTCCCTTCAAAAAAAGTCTCTAATTTAATTCTCCGATGGTATGCTTGTAGATCTCTTAGAAGCTCAATTCTTTGTGTTTTGAAACCTAGTGGGGTGGGAATGAAAGAAAGTCCCTTTGAGAGTGCTAATTTTTGTTCACTGCTGAGAGCCAGCGACCGCGAAAGGTTGACGATGAGTTTATTGGAGCCCCCTATTGGGCTTGTGCTGGATGACAGTTTAAAGATGTCATCCAGAGGTCAAGAATCGCCTTCGCTGTCGTTGGTCTCCAATGGACCCCATCGTTCTCAACATGAAAGAGTGCAGGAGGAAGTAAAGGAATGAAGCTCAAGTGATTTTTGATGTGTGTGTTGAGGTGCTCTAAGATACTCTGTTCGCCCTGGGGGAGTGTTCTAGAAAAATTAATCATTGGGAAGAGAATCTCCGTCTCGGGGATTCTCTTTTTGATGATGGCGTACACCCTCTGTAACTCGGTTGTGGCCGTCATGCGGTACCTCTGCTGTCTATTGTTTAATCCAAATGCCACAATCATTTTGTCTGGCATGGTTTCAAAGACCGCTTTCTCAATTAAGGTACCCGCATGATGGATTTTGGCCCCAGGATAGCTCTCAATTTGTAAATCAGGGCAATTGGACGCCGGGAATCTCGCTAGGTTTGAGTCTCCGATTATAACGAATTTTTTGTTGATTTTCAGACTCCAATCAGTTAATTTGCGCCTCGTGTTAATGTGTCGATTAGGTAACCCTAATGGAGAGGAAGACAGCCTAGGGGCTCTGCTGGCGGAGCCCAGTGTTTTTGGTGTTGTGGGCCTAAATATGGGTGCTAGTCTAGGCAGTTCAGGTGACGAATTTTCTGAGTCTGTTTCCCGGTTGTCCGATACCCCGATTTGTTGAGCAGCTTCCTCTAAGAAACCCGAGAGTAAGGCCGATGGGCCGAGTGGCTGGTCAGAGTGTTCTGAAAAAAGTAGGTCACTCGAGTGAGTTGAGCCCTCTTTTTGGAAAGGACAGGGGTAAGAGTCCTCCTCGCTGGCGGGCGCTAAAAGGGCCACCACAGGTTCCTCCGTCCGCTGGGGGTCGGTGGGACTCGAACCCCGAACCACCTCAGCAGGGGTAGGGGCCTGTGTGGTCTCCCCCAGGGGGGGCACAGAGTCTTTACAATGTTTCTCTTTACGGTTCTTCTTGCTCGGTCTTTGGTCAAGAGGGAGAGTCTCTATGAGTTGGATGAGAGGGAGCTCTGATTGAGGCTCTGTCTCTCGCAAACTCTCCAACACTTGGACCTGAGGGGGTACAACGGCCTCTATGGCCTGTGGCTCGACAACCTGTGTGGGTTGGAGCAATCCTCGAGGATCTGCTCGAGGGACCGCTTCATCAAGCGTCCAATCCCCTCTCGTTAAAAGACCCGGTGAAGTTTGAACTTCAATTGCGTTCGTAATCATGGGGGGTCGAATCAGTGAGTCAGCCATTGTCCGTGTTGGTGTTTGTGTTTCTCTGTGTGGTGTTTCTGTAACTCGTGGTGGTGTTCTCGAGATGTTAGTGGTCTGTGCGGGGGTGTGTCTCCCCCCAGCCACCACCTCTGCGTAGGTCGGGGCCCGCGCCATCTCTGCTGCAAATGCAGAAGAAGAACCTGGCATCTCTGCCATGATGAGGGCTTCCGCCTGCTGTATCGACCCATCAGTGATTCGTGCATAAAAATTCTTCTTAGCCCAGCCAGTAGCTATCTCAAATGCTCTCCGCCACTCGTGGTGGTTACTCAATGTGCGGATGTTTTGTAATGCTTCCTCGATTAGGGTCTCATAATGCTGCTCTAGGATAAGCTGTGTTTCAAATGCCCAGTTTTTGGCATTACCCTCGAGTTTAGTTTTGACCTCTTCACCCGGAAACGCTGGTCTAATCGTGTTAGTGAGTAACCGCGTGAGTCGTTGGAAAGTGACCGGTTGATTGTCTGTAACCTTCGTTGTTACATTGTTCAAGTGGTGTACGAGCCTAATAATGTCGTAGAAGCATTTCATTGTGTTTTTTAGTACTGGCTGGGCTGGAATGTAATCACTCTTTTGTGTGGACGATCGAGTTCTTTCCTCGGTCCGGTCGTTTCTATGAGTAAAATACCGAGGGGTTCTATCTCTGTTCCTTTTCTGAGTGGTAGTATGTCTATCGATCGAGACTTCAATATCTCTAAATTTCCCCCCATGATTTACAAACGAGACTCTTTTGTTGTTGTTATGTTGTTTCGAGTTAGAACGTGGAGGAAAACTGTAAGTAGAACTTCTTCTCTGAAAATGTACCGAGGGTCTCGAATCTTGACGAGAGTGACTAGAGTAACGACTCTGTTTTCGAGGAAGATAGCCATCCTCCTCGACGTTGTCTTCAAAAAATTCGCGCTGTGCGCGTTCATTATGGTCGAAGAGAGGAGGAGTTCTACTTGGTGGTTTTGTCCCACGTCTCTTTCCACTATTGTTTCTACTCTGTCTTTTTCTTTTATTGGTAGGCCTCTGAGAGCCTGCACTCATCACATAATTAATGGGAGGCCTGTTTGGGCCCAAAACCATCTCATAGCGTCTGGGAGGCCTATTTGTAGCTGCAACCATCTCATACCTAATGGGAGGCCTGTTTGGGCCTTCAACCATCTCCAATCGCTCAGAGCGACTGGGAAACCCGTCCGGGTCTTCAACCAGTCTGAACTCCTCATCTTGAAACACATTAGGCCTCTGAGGGGACACAGGCCTGTGTCCTCTGGCCGTGTTTCTGAAATCCCTTCTATTGCGACCATTTCTGTGATCAAACAATTCGGAATTTCTGATCATGTTTCTTCCCCTTTCTGTGGGAAAAACATCTGTATCCCTAGCACGATCCCGTGCATATGAAAGAGGATAATCTGTATCCCTAGCATGATCCCGTGCATTTGAGAGAGAATAATTGTAATTATTAGTTCTGTTCAGAACAGGAGAACTGCTGGAGAGTCTGATTTTGTAGCGTGGAGTGTCTCTCTGTCTCACACGATCATCAAAGACTCTCATCCTCACAGTGTCTCAATTAATCCCAAAATAAAAATATATATAAAAATTATAAAATTAAAAGTGAACAAGAAGAGTTAAAAAAAAAAAAAAAAATATATAAATAATGATAATAAAGAAGCCCTCGCGACGTTTCGGTATGTGCTATACCTTCTTCAGGCGGGCATATGTAACAGAAAATCAAAATGAGAAAAATATATCTTATATATATATATACTAAAGAAGTATCATATAATATGTAAGATATATTTAATAATAAAGTTGTTTTTGAGTAGTTTTCTTCTTGGAAATCGAACAGAAAATCAAAATGAGAAAAATATATCTTACATGTATATATAATAAAGAGGTATCATACAATATGCAAGATATATTTAATAATAAAGTTGTTTTTGAGTAATTTTCCTTTTGGAAATCGACGTTGAAGAGAGAGCAAAATTGTATCTGCACAACCACAAAGTGAAGTGAGAGGAGTGTGCACGCGCAAATGCGCGTCGCCTTATATAGATTCCTGTTTTGAAAAAAACTTAACGTTCACGAGCCGGCTAATTAAGCTTTAAAAAGACTAAAACAGAAATCCAACTCGGCGAATTAGTAGAAAGTAAGTATAAAAACAATTGTAAAAAAAGATTTTTGCGAAAAAAGTTTATATAAGAGAGTTATGTCGAATTATTGTGAAACTAGGTCACTCTCTCTTATGCACCCGGTCGAGCAAGAGTGAAACTCAACGACTAATCAAGTCAAATGGTGATATAAAATCCAATATTTATTTTAATACTTCAAGAAAGGTATGTGGATGTAGCTGGAGTTGTACTCAATCATGTGGGTGTAAAAATATTCTTGTATGTGTGCTGTGTACGTTGTAATTAATTTTTAAAGTACTAAACTGTGGGACGACATCGGATGACGTCATCAACATCGTTCGTCCCGAGGAATGTGGCTGTTGTTCACTGAAATGAGCATTTATTTAGACCACAAATCCACATATTTTTATTCCTAAATCATGTTTCACATAATCCTAAGATCTTAATCAGTTGTTATTATGATAAAGTGATCTGATTTAAGAGGAAACTCATTTTGTTTTTTAAGATTTCTAAAGTATGTGCTTCAAAATGTTTATTTTAAAATTCTTAATTATGTATCTAAAGTGGGAATTTCTCCTTTTGGATCATTTTGGATTCTGTGAAGTAATTTATTTATCCAATTGAACTTGTATGTGTATGTAGTGAATATTTTGTTGAATTATTAAGCTAGTCTCAAACTGGATTGAGTTGTTCTTAACTTCCAATCCATCTTTTAAACTTAAAATCTGTCTTTTTTTAACCTTAGATGTACTTTTTGGATTTTTACATGTATGTGTGTGTATATGAAGAAATATTTTTAACTTTATTATTATTATGGAAGATGGAAAATATGTGGTCTAAATAGGAGTGCCCTCTTTTCGCAAAAATCTAACTTTTCCTTTTTATATGAAATCCTACTCAAAAACAGTGTGGAAAAATCTCAAAGAAACAGTGAAATGTGTAATAGAAATGAGTCAGAGGAATCAAGGAGGGGAAACAAAGGGAAAAGGTCTCCATAGGATTTATTTAGAGATAAATGTCACCAAACACTTTCATATGTCCAACACTTTTAGTGAAGGTTAACTATGGATGTTGTGTTGTATTTATATGTGTTATAAAATAAATGTGTGTATGTATATTTGCATATGTGTACTTTTCCCTCTCCCATCAGAGTAATTCTGTTTTTAGAATATGAAATATGTATTGTAAATTACTATGTATCATAAAACAATCTCCTGTGAGAATGAAATATGGATTTTATGTTCTATCAACATGTGTGTGTATATGAAAAAATATATATATCTCCATTTATGTGTGTGTATATATGTGTATGTACAAAATTACTCTTCCCGCTCATATCAGAGTCATATCATTTTTAATGTACTTCTTATTTGAAAAAGCATACATGTCTGTACACACTATGGTCTCTACATTTTAACTTTTCTGAGTCTTATTTATTTATGTATTAACTCAAATATCCAGAATGTAATGATTATGCCATGACACTTCATCTGTTTCCTCACACTGTTTTACTTTGTCCTGCTAACTCTTAGCTCTAACATGACATCTGGAACATAGTAAGCTTTTTTACATTTTTAGTCAACAAACCAGGAAAGGATAGGGGCACGAAACCTCTAGATAGGGCCCGACAAGGGTCACCCAAAGCTCAGAGATGCAGGCACTGGCGAAGTTAGGGGAAATGAAGATCCAAGCCCCAGACCTGAGGTCTGAGTCTGGTTACGCACTGGCCCTACATCAAATGACCACTTTAGGTCTATCCAAGTCGGACCCCAATCCCAAGTGTACGTCCCCACTCAACTTGTGTCTTATTTTGAATTTTGTTATAAACAATAATCTCCTTTTGAGTCTCATTTCGCATACATGTAACCAACCTATCCATCGCCATCTGATAAAGTGTTCTCGTTACAGAGTCCCGGGTTCCTCCCAGGAGGGCTACATCAAACCGGGGTACATTCATTAGGTTTGGACTGGTAGGGGTTAGGGCCGTGTTCCGGGGTACATTCATTAGGTTTGGGACTGGTAGGTGTTAGGGCCGTAGGGTTAGGGTACATTCATTAGGTTTTTGGACTGGTAGGTGTTAGGGCCGTAGCTGAATGTACCTCCCGGGGTTATACCACAGGGTTTACGGATGGTAGGTTTAGGGCTGGCGTGTGTGTATGGCTCTAAAAGAATAGTGTCCAGTTAGAAAATGGCTAAGAGTGTAGCACAAAGTAGAAAGAGTTGGAGTTAGGTTTTTGTTTTAGGCCAACGCCTTCCCCCGGATCGCTCTCCTGGCTTTCCAGTTTAAATTAGGAAGGACGCAGAAATGCACTGGCCACCGCATGTTTTTGTTGAGACTGAGTCACCCATGTCAATAACAGATTCCATCCTTTTCTTTATTAAGGAGTACAAAATCTTTGATTAGATTTGCTCCCAACCAGCGAACCAAGCCACACCCCAAAGAGTACTGGCCCGGTAATCCTGGCCAGGCATTGTACTCCCAAGAATCCCTTAATTTTTATCCTTAATAAGTTTCCGATTTCAGAATCCAGCCACTGGCTGTGTCCGGCCCACTCAGATCCCATCTTGTGAGCCGGAATTCTGACCGAACTCCTCCCCACCAAAAAAAATTTTTTCCAAAAAAAACCTTAATTTTTACATTTTTACTAAGTTTCCAATTTCAGAATCCAAGGTTAGGGTTAGGTTAGGGTTAGGGTTAGGGTTAGGGTTAGGGTTAGAGTTAGGGTTAGGGTTAGAGTTAGGGTTAGGGTTAGGGTTAGGGTTAGGGTTAGGGTTAGGATAGGAGATGAAAACCAGAATGATTCACCAGGAGAATCATACAGATGTACCTCTACTGCCATCTAGCTATCACACACCAACTTTGCAATGATTCATGGATTTATAAAAGATTAACTTTATTTAAAACAGTGGGATTTTACAAATGTATATTTAATTGATGGACATTTTTAATATGTAGTCCAATGATGATAGATAGATAGATAGATAGATAGATAGATAGATAGATAGATAGATAGATAGATAGATAGATAGATAGAACATTTATTGTTACATTTTCATTTGCTAAAGCCCAAAGTTTAAAATGACCTGTAAAAAAAAATGATTTTTATTTTAAGGTTCTGAAATCACTCATAAAAACTGAAAGGTCACAAGGTCAAGCTGTCTGCCATAGACTGTAGAACTAATCAGATGATTA
Organism: Rutilus rutilus; assembly: GCA_021464565.1. NCBI lineage: Eukaryota > Metazoa > Chordata > Actinopteri > Cypriniformes > Leuciscidae > Rutilus > Rutilus rutilus. The sequence goes on along the minus strand of JAJAQA010000001.1, from coordinate 1,059,416 downwards.
AAAACTACAAATGAATGAATGATAGATAGTCAGGTTAAAGTTCACAGAACATAGATAGATAGATAGATAGATAGATAGATAGATAGATAGATAGATAGATAGATAGATGCAACATTTATTGTTACATTTTCATTTGCTAAAGCCCAAAGTTTAAAATGACCTGTAAAAATAAATGGATTTTTATTTTAAGGTTCTGAAATCACTCATAAAAACTGAAAGGTCACAAGGTCAAGCTGTCTGCCATAGACTGTAGAACTAATCAGATGATTAAAAACTACAAATGAATGAATGATAGATAGTCAGGTTAAAGTTCACAGAACATAGATAGATAGATAGATAGATAGATAGATAGATAGATAGATAGATAGATAGATAGATAGATAGATAGATAGATAGATAGATGCAACATTTATTGTTACATTTTCATTTGCTAAAGCCCAAAGTTTAAAATGACCTGTAAAAATAAATGGATTTTTATTTTAAGGTTCTGAAATCACTCATAAAAACTGAAAGGTCACAAGGTCAAGCTGTCTGCCATAGACTGTAGAACTAATCAGATGATTAAAAACTACAAATGAATGAATGATAGATAGTCAGGTTAAAGTTCACAGAACATAGATAGATAGATAGATAGATAGATAGATAGATAGATAGATAGATAGATAGATAGATAGATAGATAGATAGATAGATAGATAGATAGAGTTAGGGTTAGAGTTAGAGTTAGGGTTAGAGTTAGAAGGGTTAGGGTTAGAGTATGGTTAGGTTAGGTTAGGTTAGAGTTAGAGTGTAGGTTAGAGTTAGGGTTAGGAGTTAGGATAGGAGATGAAAACCAGAATGATTCACCAGGAGAATCATACAGATGTTAGGGTTAGGGTTAGGATAGGAGATGAAAACCAGAATGATTCACCAGGAGAATCATACAGATGTACCTCTACTGCCATCTAGCTATCACACACCAACTTTGCAATGATTCATGGATTTATAAAAGATTAACTTTATTTAAAACAGTGGGATTTTACAAATGTATATTTAATTGATGGACATTTTTAATATGTAGTCCAATGATGATAGATAGATAGATAGATAGATAGATAGATAGATAGATAGATAGATAGATAGATAGATAGATAGATAGATAGATAGATAGAACATTTATTGTTACATTTTCATTTGCTAAAGCCCAAAGTTTAAAATGACCTGTAAAAAAAAATGATTTTTATTTTAAGGTTCTGAAATCACTCATAAAAACTGAAAGGTCACAAGGTCAAGCTGTCTGCCATAGACTGTAGAACTAATCAGATGATTAAAAACTACAAATGAATGAATGATAGATAGTCAGGTTAAAGTTCACAGAACATAGATAGATAGATAGATAGATAGATAGATAGATAGATAGATAGATAGATAGATAGATAGATGCAACATTTATTGTTACATTTTCATTTGCTAAAGCCCAAAGTTTAAAATGACCTGTAAAAATAAATGGATTTTTATTTTAAGGTTCTGAAATCACTCATAAAAACTGAAAGGTCACAAGGTCAAGCTGTCTGCCATAGACTGTAGAACTAATCAGATGATTAAAAACTACAAATGAATGAATGATAGATAGTCAGGTTAAAGTTCACAGAACATAGATAGATAGATAGATAGATAGATAGATAGATAGATAGATAGATAGATAGATAGATAGATAGATAGATAGATAGATTACGAATGAAAAATGTGTTTTTCTGCTACGCCTGGGAAATCGTAGCAGGTTTTAACTAAAGGTAATTAAACTTTCCTCCACCAGAGGGCAAGATGAGCTGGGGTTAGACTTGGGGGCAGACAGGATAGGAGATGAAAACCAGAATGATTCACCAGGAGAATCATACAGATGTACCTCTACTGCCATCTAGCTATCACACACCAACTTTGCAATGATTCATGGATTTATAAAAGATTAACTTTATTTAAAACAGTGGGATTTTACAAATGTATATTTAATTGATGGACATTTTTAATATGTAGTCCAATGATGATAGATAGATAGATAGATAGATAGATAGATAGATAGATAGATAGATAGATAGATAGATAGATAGATAGATAGATAGATAGAACATTTATTGTTACATTTTCATTTGCTAAAGCCCAAAGTTTAAAATGACCTGTAAAAAAAAATGATTTTTATTTTAAGGTTCTGAAATCACTCATAAAAACTGAAAGGTCACAAGGTCAAGCTGTCTGCCATAGACTGTAGAACTAATCAGATGATTAAAAACTACAAATGAATGAATGATAGATAGTCAGGTTAAAGTTCACAGAACATAGATAGATAGATAGATAGATAGATAGATAGATAGATAGATAGATAGATAGATAGATAGATAGATAGATGCAACATTTATTGTTACATTTTCATTTGCTAAAGCCCAAAGTTTAAAATGACCTGTAAAAATAAATGGATTTTTATTTTAAGGTTCTGAAATCACTCATAAAAACTGAAAGGTCACAAGGTCAAGCTGTCTGCCATAGACTGTAGAACTAATCAGATGATTAAAAACTACAAATGAATGAATGATAGATAGTCAGGTTAAAGTTCACAGAACATAGATAGATAGATAGATAGATAGATAGATAGATAGATAGATAGATAGATAGATAGATAGATAGATTACGAATGAAAAATGTGTTTTTCTGCTACGCCTGGGAAATCGTAGCAGGTTTTAACTAAAGGTAATTAAACTTTCCTCCACCAGAGGGCAAGATGAGCTGGGGTTAGACTTGGGGGCAGACAGGATAGGAGATGAAAACCAGAATGATTCACCAGGAGAATCATACAGATGTACCTCTACTGCCATCTAGCTATCACACACCAACTTTGCAATGATTCATGGATTTATAAAAGATTAACTTTATTTAAAACAGTGGGATTTTACAAATGTATATTTAATTGATGGACATTTTTAATATGTAGTCCAATGATGATAGATAGATAGATAGATAGATAGATAGATAGATAGATAGATAGATAGATAGATAGATAGATAGATAGAACATTTATTGTTACATTTTCATTTGCTAAAGCCCAAAGTTTAAAATGACCTGTAAAAAAAAATGATTTTTATTTTAAGGTTCTGAAATCACTCATAAAAACTGAAAGGTCACAAGGTCAAGCTGTCTGCCATAGACTGTAGAACTAATCAGATGATTAAAAACTACAAATGAATGAATGATAGATAGTCAGGTTAAAGTTCACAGAACATAGATAGATAGATAGATAGATAGATAGATAGATAGATAGATAGATAGATAGATAGATTACGAATGAAAAATGTGTTTTTCTGCTACGCCTGGGAAATCGTAGCAGGTTTTAACTAAAGGTAATTAAACTTTCCTCCACCAGAGGGCAAGATGAGCTGGGGTTAGACTTGGGGGCAGACAGGATAGGAGATGAAAACCAGAATGATTCACCAGGAGAATCATACAGATGTACCTCTACTGCCATCTAGCTATCACACACCAACTTTGCAATGATTCATGGATTTATAAAAGATTAACTTTATTTAAAACAGTGGGATTTTACAAATGTATATTTAATTGATGGACATTTTTAATATGTAGTCCAATGATGATAGATAGATAGATAGATAGATAGATAGATAGATAGATAGATAGATAGATAGATAGATAGATAGATAGAACATTTATTGTTACATTTTCATTTGCTAAAGCCCAAAGTTTAAAATGACCTGTAAAAAAAAATGATTTTTATTTTAAGGTTCTGAAATCACTCATAAAAACTGAAAGGTCACAAGGTCAAGCTGTCTGCCATAGACTGTAGAACTAATCAGATGATTAAAAACTACAAATGAATGAATGATAGATAGTCAGGTTAAAGTTCACAGAACATAGATAGATAGATAGATAGATAGATAGATAGATAGATAGATAGATAGATAGATAGATAGATGCAACATTTATTGTTACATTTTCATTTGCTAAAGCCCAAAGTTTAAAATGACCTGTAAAAATAAATGGATTTTTATTTTAAGGTTCTGAAATCACTCATAAAAACTGAAAGGTCACAAGGTCAAGCTGTCTGCCATAGACTGTAGAACTAATCAGATGATTAAAAACTACAAATGAATGAATGATAGATAGTCAGGTTAAAGTTCACAGAACATAGATAGATAGATAGATAGATAGATAGATAGATAGATAGATAGATAGATAGATAGATAGATAGATTACGAATGAAAAATGTGTTTTTCTGCTACGCCTGGGAAATCGTAGCAGGTTTTAACTAAAGGTAATTAAACTTTCCTCCACCAGAGGGCAAGATGAGCTGGGGTTAGACTTGGGGGCAGACAGGATAGGAGATGAAAACCAGAATGATTCACCAGGAGAATCATACAGATGTACCTCTACTGCCATCTAGCTATCACACACCAACTTTGCAATGATTCATGGATTTATAAAAGATTAACTTTATTTAAAACAGTGGGATTTTACAAATGTATATTTAATTGATGGACATTTTTAATATGTAGTCCAATGATGATAGATAGATAGATAGATAGATAGATAGATAGATAGATAGATAGATAGATAGAACATTTATTGTTACATTTTCATTTGCTAAAGCCCAAAGTTTAAAATGACCTGTAAAAAAAAATGATTTTTATTTTAAGGTTCTGAAATCACTCATAAAAACTGAAAGGTCACAAGGTCAAGCTGTCTGCCATAGACTGTAGAACTAATCAGATGATTAAAAACTACAAATGAATGAATGATAGATAGTCAGGTTAAAGTTCACAGAACATAGATAGATAGATAGATAGATAGATAGATAGATAGATAGATAGATAGATAGATAGATAGATAGATAGATAGATGCAACATTTATTGTTACATTTTCATTTGCTAAAGCCCAAAGTTTAAAATGACCTGTAAAAATAAATGGATTTTTATTTTAAGGTTCTGAAATCACTCATAAAAACTGAAAGGTCACAAGGTCAAGCTGTCTGCCATAGACTGTAGAACTAATCAGATGATTAAAAACTACAAATGAATGAATGATAGATAGTCAGGTTAAAGTTCACAGAACATAGATAGATAGATAGATAGATAGATAGATAGATAGATAGATAGATAGATAGATAGATAGATAGATAGATAGATAGATAGATGCAACATTTATTGTTACATTTTCATTTGCTAAAGCCCAAAGTTTAAAATGACCTGTAAAAATAAATGGATTTTTATTTTAAGGTTCTGAAATCACTCATAAAAACTGAAAGGTCACAAGGTCAAGCTGTCTGCCATAGACTGTAGAACTAATCAGATGATTAAAAACTACAAATGAATGAATGATAGATAGTCAGGTTAAAGTTCACAGAACATAGATAGATAGATAGATAGATAGATAGATAGATAGATAGATAGATAGATGCAACATTTATTGTTACATTTTCATTTGCTAAAGCCCAAAGTTTAAAATGACCTGTAAAAATAAATGGATTTTTATTTTAAGGTTCTGAAATCACTCATAAAAACTGAAAGGTCACAAGGTCAAGCTGTCTGCCATAGACTGTAGAACTAATCAGATGATTAAAAACTACAAATGAATGAATGATAGATAGTCAGGTTAAAGTTCACAGAACATAGATAGATAGATAGATAGATAGATAGATAGATAGATAGATAGATAGATAGATAGATAGATAGATAGATAGATAGATAGATAGATAGATGCAACATTTATTGTTACATTTTCATTTGCTAAAGCCCAAAGTTTAAAATGACCTGTAAAAATAAATGGATTTTTATTTTAAGGTTCTGAAATCACTCATAAAAACTGAAAGGTCACAAGGTCAAGCTGTCTGCCATAGACTGTAGAACTAATCAGATGATTAAAAACTACAAATGAATGAATGATAGATAGTCAGGTTAAAGTTCACAGAACATAGATAGATAGATAGATAGATAGATAGATAGATAGATAGATAGATAGATAGATAGATAGATAGATAGATAGATAGATAGATAGATAGATAGAGTTAGGGTTAGAGTTAGAGTTAGGGTTAGAGTTAGAAGGGTTAGGGTTAGAGTATGGTTAGGTTAGGTTAGGTTAGAGTTAGAGTGTAGGTTAGAGTTAGGGTTAGGAGTTAGGATAGGAGATGAAAACCAGAATGATTCACCAGGAGAATCATACAGATGTTAGGGTTAGGGTTAGGATAGGAGATGAAAACCAGAATGATTCACCAGGAGAATCATACAGATGTACCTCTACTGCCATCTAGCTATCACACACCAACTTTGCAATGATTCATGGATTTATAAAAGATTAACTTTATTTAAAACAGTGGGATTTTACAAATGTATATTTAATTGATGGACATTTTTAATATGTAGTCCAATGATGATAGATAGATAGATAGATAGATAGATAGATAGATAGATAGATAGATAGATAGATAGATAGATAGATAGATAGAACATTTATTGTTACATTTTCATTTGCTAAAGCCCAAAGTTTAAAATGACCTGTAAAAAAAAATGATTTTTATTTTAAGGTTCTGAAATCACTCATAAAAACTGAAAGGTCACAAGGTCAAGCTGTCTGCCATAGACTGTAGAACTAATCAGATGATTAAAAACTACAAATGAATGAATGATAGATAGTCAGGTTAAAGTTCACAGAACATAGATAGATAGATAGATAGATAGATAGATAGATAGATAGATAGATAGATAGATAGATAGATGCAACATTTATTGTTACATTTTCATTTGCTAAAGCCCAAAGTTTAAAATGACCTGTAAAAATAAATGGATTTTTATTTTAAGGTTCTGAAATCACTCATAAAAACTGAAAGGTCACAAGGTCAAGCTGTCTGCCATAGACTGTAGAACTAATCAGATGATTAAAAACTACAAATGAATGAATGATAGATAGTCAGGTTAAAGTTCACAGAACATAGATAGATAGATAGATAGATAGATAGATAGATAGATAGATAGATAGATAGATAGATAGATAGATTACGAATGAAAAATGTGTTTTTCTGCTACGCCTGGGAAATCGTAGCAGGTTTTAACTAAAGGTAATTAAACTTTCCTCCACCAGAGGGCAAGATGAGCTGGGGTTAGACTTGGGGGCAGACAGGATAGGAGATGAAAACCAGAATGATTCACCAGGAGAATCATACAGATGTACCTCTACTGCCATCTAGCTATCACACACCAACTTTGCAATGATTCATGGATTTATAAAAGATTAACTTTATTTAAAACAGTGGGATTTTACAAATGTATATTTAATTGATGGACATTTTTAATATGTAGTCCAATGATGATAGATAGATAGATAGATAGATAGATAGATAGATAGATAGATAGATAGATAGATAGATAGATAGATAGATAGATAGATAGATAGAACATTTATTGTTACATTTTCATTTGCTAAAGCCCAAAGTTTAAAATGACCTGTAAAAAAAAATGATTTTTATTTTAAGGTTCTGAAATCACTCATAAAAACTGAAAGGTCACAAGGTCAAGCTGTCTGCCATAGACTGTAGAACTAATCAGATGATTAAAAACTACAAATGAATGAATGATAGATAGTCAGGTTAAAGTTCACAGAACATAGATAGATAGATAGATAGATAGATAGATAGATAGATAGATAGATAGATAGATAGATAGATTACGAATGAAAAATGTGTTTTTCTGCTACGCCTGGGAAATCGTAGCAGGTTTTAACTAAAGGTAATTAAACTTTCCTCCACCAGAGGGCAAGATGAGCTGGGGTTAGACTTGGGGGCAGACAGGATAGGAGATGAAAACCAGAATGATTCACCAGGAGAATCATACAGATGTACCTCTACTGCCATCTAGCTATCACACACCAACTTTGCAATGATTCATGGATTTATAAAAGATTAACTTTATTTAAAACAGTGGGATTTTACAAATGTATATTTAATTGATGGACATTTTTAATATGTAGTCCAATGATGATAGATAGATAGATAGATAGATAGATAGATAGATAGATAGATAGATAGATAGATAGAACATTTATTGTTACATTTTCATTTGCTAAAGCCCAAAGTTTAAAATGACCTGTAAAAAAAAATGATTTTTATTTTAAGGTTCTGAAATCACTCATAAAAACTGAAAGGTCACAAGGTCAAGCTGTCTGCCATAGACTGTAGAACTAATCAGATGATTAAAAACTACAAATGAATGAATGATAGATAGTCAGGTTAAAGTTCACAGAACATAGATAGATAGATAGATAGATAGATAGATAGATAGATAGATAGATAGATAGATAGATAGATTACGAATGAAAAATGTGTTTTTCTGCTACGCCTGGGAAATCGTAGCAGGTTTTAACTAAAGGTAATTAAACTTTCCTCCACCAGAGGGCAAGATGAGCTGGGGTTAGACTTGGGGGCAGACAGGATAGGAGATGAAAACCAGAATGATTCACCAGGAGAATCATACAGATGTACCTCTACTGCCATCTAGCTATCACACACCAACTTTGCAATGATTCATGGATTTATAAAAGATTAACTTTATTTAAAACAGTGGGATTTTACAAATGTATATTTAATTGATGGACATTTTTAATATGTAGTCCAATGATGATAGATAGATAGATAGATAGATAGATAGATAGATAGATAGATAGATAGATAGATAGATAGATAGATAGATAGATAGATAGATAGATAGATAGAACATTTATTGTTACATTTTCATTTGCTAAAGCCCAAAGTTTAAAATGACCTGTAAAAAAAAATGATTTTTATTTTAAGGTTCTGAAATCACTCATAAAAACTGAAAGGTCACAAGGTCAAGCTGTCTGCCATAGACTGTAGAACTAATCAGATGATTAAAAACTACAAATGAATGAATGATAGATAGTCAGGTTAAAGTTCACAGAACATAGATAGATAGATAGATAGATAGATAGATAGATAGATAGATAGATAGATAGATAGATTACGAATGAAAAATGTGTTTTTCTGCTACGCCTGGGAAATCGTAGCAGGTTTTAACTAAAGGTAATTAAACTTTCCTCCACCAGAGGGCAAGATGAGCTGGGGTTAGACTTGGGGGCAGACAGGATAGGAGATGAAAACCAGAATGATTCACCAGGAGAATCATACAGATGTACCTCTACTGCCATCTAGCTATCACACACCAACTTTGCAATGATTCATGGATTTATAAAAGATTAACTTTATTTAAAACAGTGGGATTTTACAAATGTATATTTAATTGATGGACATTTTTAATATGTAGTCCAATGATGATAGATAGATAGATAGATAGATAGATAGATAGATAGATAGATAGATAGATAGATAGATAGAACATTTATTGTTACATTTTCATTTGCTAAAGCCCAAAGTTTAAAATGACCTGTAAAAAAAAATGATTTTTATTTTAAGGTTCTGAAATCACTCATAAAAACTGAAAGGTCACAAGGTCAAGCTGTCTGCCATAGACTGTAGAACTAATCAGATGATTAAAAACTACAAATGAATGAATGATAGATAGTCAGGTTAAAGTTCACAGAACATAGATAGATAGATAGATAGATAGATAGATAGATAGATAGATAGATAGATAGATAGATAGATTACGAATGAAAAATGTGTTTTTCTGCTACGCCTGGGAAATCGTAGCAGGTTTTAACTAAAGGTAATTAAACTTTCCTCCACCAGAGGGCAAGATGAGCTGGGGTTAGACTTGGGGGCAGACAGGATAGGAGATGAAAACCAGAATGATTCACCAGGAGAATCATACAGATGTACCTCTACTGCCATCTAGCTATCACACACCAACTTTGCAATGATTCATGGATTTATAAAAGATTAACTTTATTTAAAACAGTGGGATTTTACAAATGTATATTTAATTGATGGACATTTTTAATATGTAGTCCAATGATGATAGATAGATAGATAGATAGATAGATAGATAGATAGATAGATAGATAGATAGATAGATAGATAGATAGATAGATAGAACATTTATTGTTACATTTTCATTTGCTAAAGCCCAAAGTTTAAAATGACCTGTAAAAAAAAATGATTTTTATTTTAAGGTTCTGAAATCACTCATAAAAACTGAAAGGTCACAAGGTCAAGCTGTCTGCCATAGACTGTAGAACTAATCAGATGATTAAAAACTACAAATGAATGAATGATAGATAGTCAGGTTAAAGTTCACAGAACATAGATAGATAGATAGATAGATAGATAGATAGATAGATAGATAGATAGATAGATAGATGCAACATTTATTGTTACATTTTCATTTGCTAAAGCCCAAAGTTTAAAATGACCTGTAAAAATAAATGGATTTTTATTTTAAGGTTCTGAAATCACTCATAAAAACTGAAAGGTCACAAGGTCAAGCTGTCTGCCATAGACTGTAGAACTAATCAGATGATTAAAAACTACAAATGAATGAATGATAGATAGTCAGGTTAAAGTTCACAGAACATAGATAGATAGATAGATAGATAGATAGATAGATAGATAGATAGATAGATAGATAGATAGATAGATAGATAGATAGATAGATAGATTACGAATGAAAAATGTGTTTTTCTGCTACGCCTGGGAAATCGTAGCAGGTTTTAACTAAAGGTAATTAAACTTTCCTCCACCAGAGGGCAAGATGAGCTGGGGTTAGACTTGGGGGCAGACAGGATAGGAGATGAAAACCAGAATGATTCACCAGGAGAATCATACAGATGTACCTCTACTGCCATCTAGCTATCACACACCAACTTTGCAATGATTCATGGATTTATAAAAGATTAACTTTATTTAAAACAGTGGGATTTTACAAATGTATATTTAATTGATGGACATTTTTAATATGTAGTCCAATGATGATAGATAGATAGATAGATAGATAGATAGATAGATAGATAGATAGATAGAACATTTATTGTTACATTTTCATTTGCTAAAGCCCAAAGTTTAAAATGACCTGTAAAAAAAAATGATTTTTATTTTAAGGTTCTGAAATCACTCATAAAAACTGAAAGGTCACAAGGTCAAGCTGTCTGCCATAGACTGTAGAACTAATCAGATGATTAAAAACTACAAATGAATGAATGATAGATAGTCAGGTTAAAGTTCACAGAACATAGATAGATAGATAGATAGATAGATAGATAGATAGATAGATAGATAGATAGATAGATAGATAGATGCAACATTTATTGTTACATTTTCATTTGCTAAAGCCCAAAGTTTAAAATGACCTGTAAAAATAAATGGATTTTTATTTTAAGGTTCTGAAATCACTCATAAAAACTGAAAGGTCACAAGGTCAAGCTGTCTGCCATAGACTGTAGAACTAATCAGATGATTAAAAACTACAAATGAATGAATGATAGATAGTCAGGTTAAAGTTCACAGAACATAGATAGATAGATAGATAGATAGATAGATAGATAGATAGATAGATAGATAGATAGATAGATAGATAGATAGATAGATAGATAGATAGATGCAACATTTATTGTTACATTTTCATTTGCTAAAGCCCAAAGTTTAAAATGACCTGTAAAAATAAATGGATTTTTATTTTAAGGTTCTGAAATCACTCATAAAAACTGAAAGGTCACAAGGTCAAGCTGTCTGCCATAGACTGTAGAACTAATCAGATGATTAAAAACTACAAATGAATGAATGATAGATAGTCAGGTTAAAGTTCACAGAACATAGATAGATAGATAGATAGATAGATAGATAGATAGATAGATAGATAGATAGATAGATAGATGCAACATTTATTGTTACATTTTCATTTGCTAAAGCCCAAAGTTTAAAATGACCTGTAAAAATAAATGGATTTTTATTTTAAGGTTCTGAAATCACTCATAAAAACTGAAAGGTCACAAGGTCAAGCTGTCTGCCATAGACTGTAGAACTAATCAGATGATTAAAAACTACAAATGAATGAATGATAGATAGTCAGGTTAAAGTTCACAGAACATAGATAGATAGATAGATAGATAGATAGATAGATAGATAGATAGATAGATAGATAGATAGATAGATAGATAGATAGATAGATAGATGCAACATTTATTGTTACATTTTCATTTGCTAAAGCCCAAAGTTTAAAATGACCTGTAAAAATAAATGGATTTTTATTTTAAGGTTCTGAAATCACTCATAAAAACTGAAAGGTCACAAGGTCAAGCTGTCTGCCATAGACTGTAGAACTAATCAGATGATTAAAAACTACAAATGAATGAATGATAGATAGTCAGGTTAAAGTTCACAGAACATAGATAGATAGATAGATAGATAGATAGATAGATAGATAGATAGATAGATAGATAGATAGATAGATAGATAGATAGATAGAGTTAGGGTTAGAGTTAGAGTTAGGGTTAGAGTTAGAAGGGTTAGGGTTAGAGTATGGTTAGGTTAGGTTAGGTTAGAGTTAGAGTGTAGGTTAGAGTTAGGGTTAGGAGTTAGGATAGGAGATGAAAACCAGAATGATTCACCAGGAGAATCATACAGATGTTAGGGTTAGGGTTAGGATAGGAGATGAAAACCAGAATGATTCACCAGGAGAATCATACAGATGTACCTCTACTGCCATCTAGCTATCACACACCAACTTTGCAATGATTCATGGATTTATAAAAGATTAACTTTATTTAAAACAGTGGGATTTTACAAATGTATATTTAATTGATGGACATTTTTAATATGTAGTCCAATGATGATAGATAGATAGATAGATAGATAGATAGATAGATAGATAGATAGATAGATAGATAGATAGATAGATAGATAGATAGAACATTTATTGTTACATTTTCATTTGCTAAAGCCCAAAGTTTAAAATGACCTGTAAAAAAAAATGATTTTTATTTTAAGGTTCTGAAATCACTCATAAAAACTGAAAGGTCACAAGGTCAAGCTGTCTGCCATAGACTGTAGAACTAATCAGATGATTAAAAACTACAAATGAATGAATGATAGATAGTCAGGTTAAAGTTCACAGAACATAGATAGATAGATAGATAGATAGATAGATAGATAGATAGATAGATAGATAGATAGATAGATAGATAGATAGATGCAACATTTATTGTTACATTTTCATTTGCTAAAGCCCAAAGTTTAAAATGACCTGTAAAAATAAATGGATTTTTATTTTAAGGTTCTGAAATCACTCATAAAAACTGAAAGGTCACAAGGTCAAGCTGTCTGCCATAGACTGTAGAACTAATCAGATGATTAAAAACTACAAATGAATGAATGATAGATAGTCAGGTTAAAGTTCACAGAACATAGATAGATAGATAGATAGATAGATAGATAGATAGATAGATAGATAGATAGATAGATAGATAGATAGATAGATTACGAATGAAAAATGTGTTTTTCTGCTACGCCTGGGAAATCGTAGCAGGTTTTAACTAAAGGTAATTAAACTTTCCTCCACCAGAGGGCAAGATGAGCTGGGGTTAGACTTGGGGGCAGACAGGATAGGAGATGAAAACCAGAATGATTCACCAGGAGAATCATACAGATGTACCTCTACTGCCATCTAGCTATCACACACCAACTTTGCAATGATTCATGGATTTATAAAAGATTAACTTTATTTAAAACAGTGGGATTTTACAAATGTATATTTAATTGATGGACATTTTTAATATGTAGTCCAATGATGATAGATAGATAGATAGATAGATAGATAGATAGATAGATAGATAGATAGATAGATAGATAGATAGATAGATAGATAGATAGATAGATAGATAGATAGAACATTTATTGTTACATTTTCATTTGCTAAAGCCCAAAGTTTAAAATGACCTGTAAAAAAAAATGATTTTTATTTTAAGGTTCTGAAATCACTCATAAAAACTGAAAGGTCACAAGGTCAAGCTGTCTGCCATAGACTGTAGAACTAATCAGATGATTAAAAACTACAAATGAATGAATGATAGATAGTCAGGTTAAAGTTCACAGAACATAGATAGATAGATAGATAGATAGATAGATAGATAGATAGATAGATAGATAGATTACGAATGAAAAATGTGTTTTTCTGCTACGCCTGGGAAATCGTAGCAGGTTTTAACTAAAGGTAATTAAACTTTCCTCCACCAGAGGGCAAGATGAGCTGGGGTTAGACTTGGGGGCAGACAGGATAGGAGATGAAAACCAGAATGATTCACCAGGAGAATCATACAGATGTACCTCTACTGCCATCTAGCTATCACACACCAACTTTGCAATGATTCATGGATTTATAAAAGATTAACTTTATTTAAAACAGTGGGATTTTACAAATGTATATTTAATTGATGGACATTTTTAATATGTAGTCCAATGATGATAGATAGATAGATAGATAGATAGATAGATAGATAGATAGATAGATAGATAGATAGAACATTTATTGTTACATTTTCATTTGCTAAAGCCCAAAGTTTAAAATGACCTGTAAAAAAAAATGATTTTTATTTTAAGGTTCTGAAATCACTCATAAAAACTGAAAGGTCACAAGGTCAAGCTGTCTGCCATAGACTGTAGAACTAATCAGATGATTAAAAACTACAAATGAATGAATGATAGATAGTCAGGTTAAAGTTCACAGAACATAGATAGATAGATAGATAGATAGATAGATAGATAGATAGATAGATAGATAGATAGATAGATAGATAGATTACGAATGAAAAATGTGTTTTTCTGCTACGCCTGGGAAATCGTAGCAGGTTTTAACTAAAGGTAATTAAACTTTCCTCCACCAGAGGGCAAGATGAGCTGGGGTTAGACTTGGGGGCAGACAGGATAGGAGATGAAAACCAGAATGATTCACCAGGAGAATCATACAGATGTACCTCTACTGCCATCTAGCTATCACACACCAACTTTGCAATGATTCATGGATTTATAAAAGATTAACTTTATTTAAAACAGTGGGATTTTACAAATGTATATTTAATTGATGGACATTTTTAATATGTAGTCCAATGATGATAGATAGATAGATAGATAGATAGATAGATAGATAGATAGATAGATAGATAGATAGATAGATAGATAGATAGATAGATAGATAGATAGATAGAACATTTATTGTTACATTTTCATTTGCTAAAGCCCAAAGTTTAAAATGACCTGTAAAAAAAAATGATTTTTATTTTAAGGTTCTGAAATCACTCATAAAAACTGAAAGGTCACAAGGTCAAGCTGTCTGCCATAGACTGTAGAACTAATCAGATGATTAAAAACTACAAATGAATGAATGATAGATAGTCAGGTTAAAGTTCACAGAACATAGATAGATAGATAGATAGATAGATAGATAGATAGATAGATAGATAGATAGATTACGAATGAAAAATGTGTTTTTCTGCTACGCCTGGGAAATCGTAGCAGGTTTTAACTAAAGGTAATTAAACTTTCCTCCACCAGAGGGCAAGATGAGCTGGGGTTAGACTTGGGGGCAGACAGGATAGGAGATGAAAACCAGAATGATTCACCAGGAGAATCATACAGATGTACCTCTACTGCCATCTAGCTATCACACACCAACTTTGCAATGATTCATGGATTTATAAAAGATTAACTTTATTTAAAACAGTGGGATTTTACAAATGTATATTTAATTGATGGACATTTTTAATATGTAGTCCAATGATGATAGATAGATAGATAGATAGATAGATAGATAGATAGATAGATAGATAGATAGATAGATAGAACATTTATTGTTACATTTTCATTTGCTAAAGCCCAAAGTTTAAAATGACCTGTAAAAAAAAATGATTTTTATTTTAAGGTTCTGAAATCACTCATAAAAACTGAAAGGTCACAAGGTCAAGCTGTCTGCCATAGACTGTAGAACTAATCAGATGATTAAAAACTACAAATGAATGAATGATAGATAGTCAGGTTAAAGTTCACAGAACATAGATAGATAGATAGATAGATAGATAGATAGATAGATAGATAGATAGATAGATAGATAGATAGATTACGAATGAAAAATGTGTTTTTCTGCTACGCCTGGGAAATCGTAGCAGGTTTTAACTAAAGGTAATTAAACTTTCCTCCACCAGAGGGCAAGATGAGCTGGGGTTAGACTTGGGGGCAGACAGGATAGGAGATGAAAACCAGAATGATTCACCAGGAGAATCATACAGATGTACCTCTACTGCCATCTAGCTATCACACACCAACTTTGCAATGATTCATGGATTTATAAAAGATTAACTTTATTTAAAACAGTGGGATTTTACAAATGTATATTTAATTGATGGACATTTTTAATATGTAGTCCAATGATGATAGATAGATAGATAGATAGATAGATAGATAGATAGATAGATAGATAGATAGATAGATAGATAGATAGATAGATAGATAGATAGATAGATAGAACATTTATTGTTACATTTTCATTTGCTAAAGCCCAAAGTTTAAAATGACCTGTAAAAAAAAATGATTTTTATTTTAAGGTTCTGAAATCACTCATAAAAACTGAAAGGTCACAAGGTCAAGCTGTCTGCCATAGACTGTAGAACTAATCAGATGATTAAAAACTACAAATGAATGAATGATAGATAGTCAGGTTAAAGTTCACAGAACATAGATAGATAGATAGATAGATAGATAGATAGATAGATAGATAGATAGATAGATAGATAGATGCAACATTTATTGTTACATTTTCATTTGCTAAAGCCCAAAGTTTAAAATGACCTGTAAAAATAAATGGATTTTTATTTTAAGGTTCTGAAATCACTCATAAAAACTGAAAGGTCACAAGGTCAAGCTGTCTGCCATAGACTGTAGAACTAATCAGATGATTAAAAACTACAAATGAATGAATGATAGATAGTCAGGTTAAAGTTCACAGAACATAGATAGATAGATAGATAGATAGATAGATAGATAGATAGATAGATAGATAGATAGATAGATAGATTACGAATGAAAAATGTGTTTTTCTGCTACGCCTGGGAAATCGTAGCAGGTTTTAACTAAAGGTAATTAAACTTTCCTCCACCAGAGGGCAAGATGAGCTGGGGTTAGACTTGGGGGCAGACAGGATAGGAGATGAAAACCAGAATGATTCACCAGGAGAATCATACAGATGTACCTCTACTGCCATCTAGCTATCACACACCAACTTTGCAATGATTCATGGATTTATAAAAGATTAACTTTATTTAAAACAGTGGGATTTTACAAATGTATATTTAATTGATGGACATTTTTAATATGTAGTCCAATGATGATAGATAGATAGATAGATAGATAGATAGATAGATAGATAGATAGATAGATAGAACATTTATTGTTACATTTTCATTTGCTAAAGCCCAAAGTTTAAAATGACCTGTAAAAAAAAATGATTTTTATTTTAAGGTTCTGAAATCACTCATAAAAACTGAAAGGTCACAAGGTCAAGCTGTCTGCCATAGACTGTAGAACTAATCAGATGATTAAAAACTACAAATGAATGAATGATAGATAGTCAGGTTAAAGTTCACAGAACATAGATAGATAGATAGATAGATAGATAGATAGATAGATAGATAGATAGATAGATAGATAGATAGATGCAACATTTATTGTTACATTTTCATTTGCTAAAGCCCAAAGTTTAAAATGACCTGTAAAAATAAATGGATTTTTATTTTAAGGTTCTGAAATCACTCATAAAAACTGAAAGGTCACAAGGTCAAGCTGTCTGCCATAGACTGTAGAACTAATCAGATGATTAAAAACTACAAATGAATGAATGATAGATAGTCAGGTTAAAGTTCACAGAACATAGATAGATAGATAGATAGATAGATAGATAGATAGATAGATAGATAGATAGATAGATAGATAGATAGATAGATAGATAGATAGATAGATGCAACATTTATTGTTACATTTTCATTTGCTAAAGCCCAAAGTTTAAAATGACCTGTAAAAATAAATGGATTTTTATTTTAAGGTTCTGAAATCACTCATAAAAACTGAAAGGTCACAAGGTCAAGCTGTCTGCCATAGACTGTAGAACTAATCAGATGATTAAAAACTACAAATGAATGAATGATAGATAGTCAGGTTAAAGTTCACAGAACATAGATAGATAGATAGATAGATAGATAGATAGATAGATAGATAGATAGATAGATAGATAGATGCAACATTTATTGTTACATTTTCATTTGCTAAAGCCCAAAGTTTAAAATGACCTGTAAAAATAAATGGATTTTTATTTTAAGGTTCTGAAATCACTCATAAAAACTGAAAGGTCACAAGGTCAAGCTGTCTGCCATAGACTGTAGAACTAATCAGATGATTAAAAACTACAAATGAATGAATGATAGATAGTCAGGTTAAAGTTCACAGAACATAGATAGATAGATAGATAGATAGATAGATAGATAGATAGATAGATAGATAGATAGATAGATAGATAGATAGATAGATAGATAGATGCAACATTTATTGTTACATTTTCATTTGCTAAAGCCCAAAGTTTAAAATGACCTGTAAAAATAAATGGATTTTTATTTTAAGGTTCTGAAATCACTCATAAAAACTGAAAGGTCACAAGGTCAAGCTGTCTGCCATAGACTGTAGAACTAATCAGATGATTAAAAACTACAAATGAATGAATGATAGATAGTCAGGTTAAAGTTCACAGAACATAGATAGATAGATAGATAGATAGATAGATAGATAGATAGATAGATAGATAGATAGATAGATAGATAGATAGATAGATAGATAGATAGAGTTAGGGTTAGAGTTAGAGTTAGGGTTAGAGTTAGAAGGGTTAGGGTTAGAGTATGGTTAGGTTAGGTTAGGTTAGAGTTAGAGTGTAGGTTAGAGTTAGGGTTAGGAGTTAGGATAGGAGATGAAAACCAGAATGATTCACCAGGAGAATCATACAGATGTTAGGGTTAGGGTTAGGATAGGAGATGAAAACCAGAATGATTCACCAGGAGAATCATACAGATGTACCTCTACTGCCATCTAGCTATCACACACCAACTTTGCAATGATTCATGGATTTATAAAAGATTAACTTTATTTAAAACAGTGGGATTTTACAAATGTATATTTAATTGATGGACATTTTTAATATGTAGTCCAATGATGATAGATAGATAGATAGATAGATAGATAGATAGATAGATAGATAGATAGATAGATAGATAGATAGATAGATAGATAGAACATTTATTGTTACATTTTCATTTGCTAAAGCCCAAAGTTTAAAATGACCTGTAAAAAAAAATGATTTTTATTTTAAGGTTCTGAAATCACTCATAAAAACTGAAAGGTCACAAGGTCAAGCTGTCTGCCATAGACTGTAGAACTAATCAGATGATTAAAAACTACAAATGAATGAATGATAGATAGTCAGGTTAAAGTTCACAGAACATAGATAGATAGATAGATAGATAGATAGATAGATAGATAGATAGATAGATAGATAGATAGATAGATAGATAGATAGATTACGAATGAAAAATGTGTTTTTCTGCTACGCCTGGGAAATCGTAGCAGGTTTTAACTAAAGGTAATTAAACTTTCCTCCACCAGAGGGCAAGATGAGCTGGGGTTAGACTTGGGGGCAGACAGGATAGGAGATGAAAACCAGAATGATTCACCAGGAGAATCATACAGATGTACCTCTACTGCCATCTAGCTATCACACACCAACTTTGCAATGATTCATGGATTTATAAAAGATTAACTTTATTTAAAACAGTGGGATTTTACAAATGTATATTTAATTGATGGACATTTTTAATATGTAGTCCAATGATGATAGATAGATAGATAGATAGATAGATAGATAGATAGATAGATAGATAGATAGATAGATAGATAGATAGATAGATAGAACATTTATTGTTACATTTTCATTTGCTAAAGCCCAAAGTTTAAAATGACCTGTAAAAAAAAATGATTTTTATTTTAAGGTTCTGAAATCACTCATAAAAACTGAAAGGTCACAAGGTCAAGCTGTCTGCCATAGACTGTAGAACTAATCAGATGATTAAAAACTACAAATGAATGAATGATAGATAGTCAGGTTAAAGTTCACAGAACATAGATAGATAGATAGATAGATAGATAGATAGATAGATAGATAGATAGATAGATTACGAATGAAAAATGTGTTTTTCTGCTACGCCTGGGAAATCGTAGCAGGTTTTAACTAAAGGTAATTAAACTTTCCTCCACCAGAGGGCAAGATGAGCTGGGGTTAGACTTGGGGGCAGACAGGATAGGAGATGAAAACCAGAATGATTCACCAGGAGAATCATACAGATGTACCTCTACTGCCATCTAGCTATCACACACCAACTTTGCAATGATTCATGGATTTATAAAAGATTAACTTTATTTAAAACAGTGGGATTTTACAAATGTATATTTAATTGATGGACATTTTTAATATGTAGTCCAATGATGATAGATAGATAGATAGATAGATAGATAGATAGATAGATAGATAGATAGATAGATAGAACATTTATTGTTACATTTTCATTTGCTAAAGCCCAAAGTTTAAAATGACCTGTAAAAAAAAATGATTTTTATTTTAAGGTTCTGAAATCACTCATAAAAACTGAAAGGTCACAAGGTCAAGCTGTCTGCCATAGACTGTAGAACTAATCAGATGATTAAAAACTACAAATGAATGAATGATAGATAGTCAGGTTAAAGTTCACAGAACATAGATAGATAGATAGATAGATAGATAGATAGATAGATAGATAGATAGATAGATAGATAGATTACGAATGAAAAATGTGTTTTTCTGCTACGCCTGGGAAATCGTAGCAGGTTTTAACTAAAGGTAATTAAACTTTCCTCCACCAGAGGGCAAGATGAGCTGGGGTTAGACTTGGGGGCAGACAGGATAGGAGATGAAAACCAGAATGATTCACCAGGAGAATCATACAGATGTACCTCTACTGCCATCTAGCTATCACACACCAACTTTGCAATGATTCATGGATTTATAAAAGATTAACTTTATTTAAAACAGTGGGATTTTACAAATGTATATTTAATTGATGGACATTTTTAATATGTAGTCCAATGATGATAGATAGATAGATAGATAGATAGATAGATAGATAGATAGATAGATAGATAGATAGATAGATAGATAGATAGATAGATAGATAGATAGATAGAACATTTATTGTTACATTTTCATTTGCTAAAGCCCAAAGTTTAAAATGACCTGTAAAAAAAAATGATTTTTATTTTAAGGTTCTGAAATCACTCATAAAAACTGAAAGGTCACAAGGTCAAGCTGTCTGCCATAGACTGTAGAACTAATCAGATGATTAAAAACTACAAATGAATGAATGATAGATAGTCAGGTTAAAGTTCACAGAACATAGATAGATAGATAGATAGATAGATAGATAGATAGATAGATAGATAGATAGATTACGAATGAAAAATGTGTTTTTCTGCTACGCCTGGGAAATCGTAGCAGGTTTTAACTAAAGGTAATTAAACTTTCCTCCACCAGAGGGCAAGATGAGCTGGGGTTAGACTTGGGGGCAGACAGGATAGGAGATGAAAACCAGAATGATTCACCAGGAGAATCATACAGATGTACCTCTACTGCCATCTAGCTATCACACACCAACTTTGCAATGATTCATGGATTTATAAAAGATTAACTTTATTTAAAACAGTGGGATTTTACAAATGTATATTTAATTGATGGACATTTTTAATATGTAGTCCAATGATGATAGATAGATAGATAGATAGATAGATAGATAGATAGATAGATAGATAGATAGATAGATAGATAGATAGAACATTTATTGTTACATTTTCATTTGCTAAAGCCCAAAGTTTAAAATGACCTGTAAAAAAAAATGATTTTTATTTTAAGGTTCTGAAATCACTCATAAAAACTGAAAGGTCACAAGGTCAAGCTGTCTGCCATAGACTGTAGAACTAATCAGATGATTAAAAACTACAAATGAATGAATGATAGATAGTCAGGTTAAAGTTCACAGAACATAGATAGATAGATAGATAGATAGATAGATAGATAGATAGATAGATAGATAGATAGATTACGAATGAAAAATGTGTTTTTCTGCTACGCCTGGGAAATCGTAGCAGGTTTTAACTAAAGGTAATTAAACTTTCCTCCACCAGAGGGCAAGATGAGCTGGGGTTAGACTTGGGGGCAGACAGGATAGGAGATGAAAACCAGAATGATTCACCAGGAGAATCATACAGATGTACCTCTACTGCCATCTAGCTATCACACACCAACTTTGCAATGATTCATGGATTTATAAAAGATTAACTTTATTTAAAACAGTGGGATTTTACAAATGTATATTTAATTGATGGACATTTTTAATATGTAGTCCAATGATGATAGATAGATAGATAGATAGATAGATAGATAGATAGATAGATAGATAGATAGATAGATAGATAGATAGATAGATAGAACATTTATTGTTACATTTTCATTTGCTAAAGCCCAAAGTTTAAAATGACCTGTAAAAAAAAATGATTTTTATTTTAAGGTTCTGAAATCACTCATAAAAACTGAAAGGTCACAAGGTCAAGCTGTCTGCCATAGACTGTAGAACTAATCAGATGATTAAAAACTACAAATGAATGAATGATAGATAGTCAGGTTAAAGTTCACAGAACATAGATAGATAGATAGATAGATAGATAGATAGATAGATAGATAGATAGATAGATAGATAGATGCAACATTTATTGTTACATTTTCATTTGCTAAAGCCCAAAGTTTAAAATGACCTGTAAAAATAAATGGATTTTTATTTTAAGGTTCTGAAATCACTCATAAAAACTGAAAGGTCACAAGGTCAAGCTGTCTGCCATAGACTGTAGAACTAATCAGATGATTAAAAACTACAAATGAATGAATGATAGATAGTCAGGTTAAAGTTCACAGAACATAGATAGATAGATAGATAGATAGATAGATAGATAGATAGATAGATAGATAGATAGATAGATAGATTACGAATGAAAAATGTGTTTTTCTGCTACGCCTGGGAAATCGTAGCAGGTTTTAACTAAAGGTAATTAAACTTTCCTCCACCAGAGGGCAAGATGAGCTGGGGTTAGACTTGGGGGCAGACAGGATAGGAGATGAAAACCAGAATGATTCACCAGGAGAATCATACAGATGTACCTCTACTGCCATCTAGCTATCACACACCAACTTTGCAATGATTCATGGATTTATAAAAGATTAACTTTATTTAAAACAGTGGGATTTTACAAATGTATATTTAATTGATGGACATTTTTAATATGTAGTCCAATGATGATAGATAGATAGATAGATAGATAGATAGATAGATAGATAGATAGATAGAACATTTATTGTTACATTTTCATTTGCTAAAGCCCAAAGTTTAAAATGACCTGTAAAAAAAAATGATTTTTATTTTAAGGTTCTGAAATCACTCATAAAAACTGAAAGGTCACAAGGTCAAGCTGTCTGCCATAGACTGTAGAACTAATCAGATGATTAAAAACTACAAATGAATGAATGATAGATAGTCAGGTTAAAGTTCACAGAACATAGATAGATAGATAGATAGATAGATAGATAGATAGATAGATAGATAGATAGATAGATAGATGCAACATTTATTGTTACATTTTCATTTGCTAAAGCCCAAAGTTTAAAATGACCTGTAAAAATAAATGGATTTTTATTTTAAGGTTCTGAAATCACTCATAAAAACTGAAAGGTCACAAGGTCAAGCTGTCTGCCATAGACTGTAGAACTAATCAGATGATTAAAAACTACAAATGAATGAATGATAGATAGTCAGGTTAAAGTTCACAGAACATAGATAGATAGATAGATAGATAGATAGATAGATAGATAGATAGATAGATAGATAGATAGATAGATAGATAGATAGATAGATGCAACATTTATTGTTACATTTTCATTTGCTAAAGCCCAAAGTTTAAAATGACCTGTAAAAATAAATGGATTTTTATTTTAAGGTTCTGAAATCACTCATAAAAACTGAAAGGTCACAAGGTCAAGCTGTCTGCCATAGACTGTAGAACTAATCAGATGATTAAAAACTACAAATGAATGAATGATAGATAGTCAGGTTAAAGTTCACAGAACATAGATAGATAGATAGATAGATAGATAGATAGATAGATAGATAGATAGATAGATAGATAGATAGATAGATAGATAGATGCAACATTTATTGTTACATTTTCATTTGCTAAAGCCCAAAGTTTAAAATGACCTGTAAAAATAAATGGATTTTTATTTTAAGGTTCTGAAATCACTCATAAAAACTGAAAGGTCACAAGGTCAAGCTGTCTGCCATAGACTGTAGAACTAATCAGATGATTAAAAACTACAAATGAATGAATGATAGATAGTCAGGTTAAAGTTCACAGAACATAGATAGATAGATAGATAGATAGATAGATAGATAGATAGATAGATAGATAGATAGATAGATGCAACATTTATTGTTACATTTTCATTTGCTAAAGCCCAAAGTTTAAAATGACCTGTAAAAATAAATGGATTTTTATTTTAAGGTTCTGAAATCACTCATAAAAACTGAAAGGTCACAAGGTCAAGCTGTCTGCCATAGACTGTAGAACTAATCAGATGATTAAAAACTACAAATGAATGAATGATAGATAGTCAGGTTAAAGTTCACAGAACATAGATAGATAGATAGATAGATAGATAGATAGATAGATAGATAGATAGATAGATAGATAGATAGATAGATAGATAGATAGATAGATGCAACATTTATTGTTACATTTTCATTTGCTAAAGCCCAAAGTTTAAAATGACCTGTAAAAATAAATGGATTTTTATTTTAAGGTTCTGAAATCACTCATAAAAACTGAAAGGTCACAAGGTCAAGCTGTCTGCCATAGACTGTAGAACTAATCAGATGATTAAAAACTACAAATGAATGAATGATAGATAGTCAGGTTAAAGTTCACAGAACATAGATAGATAGATAGATAGATAGATAGATAGATAGATAGATAGATAGATAGATAGATAGATAGATAGATAGATAGATAGATAGAGTTAGGGTTAGAGTTAGAGTTAGGGTTAGAGTTAGAAGGGTTAGGGTTAGAGTATGGTTAGGTTAGGTTAGGTTAGAGTTAGAGTGTAGGTTAGAGTTAGGGTTAGGAGTTAGGATAGGAGATGAAAACCAGAATGATTCACCAGGAGAATCATACAGATGTTAGGGTTAGGGTTAGGATAGGAGATGAAAACCAGAATGATTCACCAGGAGAATCATACAGATGTACCTCTACTGCCATCTAGCTATCACACACCAACTTTGCAATGATTCATGGATTTATAAAAGATTAAC
Source organism: Rutilus rutilus (assembly GCA_021464565.1). Taxonomy (NCBI): domain Eukaryota; kingdom Metazoa; phylum Chordata; class Actinopteri; order Cypriniformes; family Leuciscidae; genus Rutilus; species Rutilus rutilus. Next base: position 1,033,952 of record JAJAQA010000001.1, on the reverse strand, counting down.
TTTATTTAAAACAGTGGGATTTTACAAATGTATATTTAATTGATGGACATTTTTAATATGTAGTCCAATGATGATAGATAGATAGATAGATAGATAGATAGATAGATAGATAGATAGATAGATAGATAGATAGATAGATAGATAGATAGATAGAACATTTATTGTTACATTTTCATTTGCTAAAGCCCAAAGTTTAAAATGACCTGTAAAAAAAAATGATTTTTATTTTAAGGTTCTGAAATCACTCATAAAAACTGAAAGGTCACAAGGTCAAGCTGTCTGCCATAGACTGTAGAACTAATCAGATGATTAAAAACTACAAATGAATGAATGATAGATAGTCAGGTTAAAGTTCACAGAACATAGATAGATAGATAGATAGATAGATAGATAGATAGATAGATAGATAGATAGATAGATAGATAGATGCAACATTTATTGTTACATTTTCATTTGCTAAAGCCCAAAGTTTAAAATGACCTGTAAAAATAAATGGATTTTTATTTTAAGGTTCTGAAATCACTCATAAAAACTGAAAGGTCACAAGGTCAAGCTGTCTGCCATAGACTGTAGAACTAATCAGATGATTAAAAACTACAAATGAATGAATGATAGATAGTCAGGTTAAAGTTCACAGAACATAGATAGATAGATAGATAGATAGATAGATAGATAGATAGATAGATAGATAGATAGATAGATAGATAGATAGATTACGAATGAAAAATGTGTTTTTCTGCTACGCCTGGGAAATCGTAGCAGGTTTTAACTAAAGGTAATTAAACTTTCCTCCACCAGAGGGCAAGATGAGCTGGGGTTAGACTTGGGGGCAGACAGGATAGGAGATGAAAACCAGAATGATTCACCAGGAGAATCATACAGATGTACCTCTACTGCCATCTAGCTATCACACACCAACTTTGCAATGATTCATGGATTTATAAAAGATTAACTTTATTTAAAACAGTGGGATTTTACAAATGTATATTTAATTGATGGACATTTTTAATATGTAGTCCAATGATGATAGATAGATAGATAGATAGATAGATAGATAGATAGATAGATAGATAGATAGATAGATAGATAGATAGATAGATAGATAGATAGATAGATAGAACATTTATTGTTACATTTTCATTTGCTAAAGCCCAAAGTTTAAAATGACCTGTAAAAAAAAATGATTTTTATTTTAAGGTTCTGAAATCACTCATAAAAACTGAAAGGTCACAAGGTCAAGCTGTCTGCCATAGACTGTAGAACTAATCAGATGATTAAAAACTACAAATGAATGAATGATAGATAGTCAGGTTAAAGTTCACAGAACATAGATAGATAGATAGATAGATAGATAGATAGATAGATAGATAGATAGATAGATTACGAATGAAAAATGTGTTTTTCTGCTACGCCTGGGAAATCGTAGCAGGTTTTAACTAAAGGTAATTAAACTTTCCTCCACCAGAGGGCAAGATGAGCTGGGGTTAGACTTGGGGGCAGACAGGATAGGAGATGAAAACCAGAATGATTCACCAGGAGAATCATACAGATGTACCTCTACTGCCATCTAGCTATCACACACCAACTTTGCAATGATTCATGGATTTATAAAAGATTAACTTTATTTAAAACAGTGGGATTTTACAAATGTATATTTAATTGATGGACATTTTTAATATGTAGTCCAATGATGATAGATAGATAGATAGATAGATAGATAGATAGATAGATAGATAGATAGATAGATAGATAGAACATTTATTGTTACATTTTCATTTGCTAAAGCCCAAAGTTTAAAATGACCTGTAAAAAAAAATGATTTTTATTTTAAGGTTCTGAAATCACTCATAAAAACTGAAAGGTCACAAGGTCAAGCTGTCTGCCATAGACTGTAGAACTAATCAGATGATTAAAAACTACAAATGAATGAATGATAGATAGTCAGGTTAAAGTTCACAGAACATAGATAGATAGATAGATAGATAGATAGATAGATAGATAGATAGATAGATAGATAGATTACGAATGAAAAATGTGTTTTTCTGCTACGCCTGGGAAATCGTAGCAGGTTTTAACTAAAGGTAATTAAACTTTCCTCCACCAGAGGGCAAGATGAGCTGGGGTTAGACTTGGGGGCAGACAGGATAGGAGATGAAAACCAGAATGATTCACCAGGAGAATCATACAGATGTACCTCTACTGCCATCTAGCTATCACACACCAACTTTGCAATGATTCATGGATTTATAAAAGATTAACTTTATTTAAAACAGTGGGATTTTACAAATGTATATTTAATTGATGGACATTTTTAATATGTAGTCCAATGATGATAGATAGATAGATAGATAGATAGATAGATAGATAGATAGATAGATAGATAGATAGATAGATAGATAGATAGATAGAACATTTATTGTTACATTTTCATTTGCTAAAGCCCAAAGTTTAAAATGACCTGTAAAAAAAAATGATTTTTATTTTAAGGTTCTGAAATCACTCATAAAAACTGAAAGGTCACAAGGTCAAGCTGTCTGCCATAGACTGTAGAACTAATCAGATGATTAAAAACTACAAATGAATGAATGATAGATAGTCAGGTTAAAGTTCACAGAACATAGATAGATAGATAGATAGATAGATAGATAGATAGATAGATAGATAGATAGATAGATTACGAATGAAAAATGTGTTTTTCTGCTACGCCTGGGAAATCGTAGCAGGTTTTAACTAAAGGTAATTAAACTTTCCTCCACCAGAGGGCAAGATGAGCTGGGGTTAGACTTGGGGGCAGACAGGATAGGAGATGAAAACCAGAATGATTCACCAGGAGAATCATACAGATGTACCTCTACTGCCATCTAGCTATCACACACCAACTTTGCAATGATTCATGGATTTATAAAAGATTAACTTTATTTAAAACAGTGGGATTTTACAAATGTATATTTAATTGATGGACATTTTTAATATGTAGTCCAATGATGATAGATAGATAGATAGATAGATAGATAGATAGATAGATAGATAGATAGATAGATAGATAGATAGATAGATAGATAGATAGATAGAACATTTATTGTTACATTTTCATTTGCTAAAGCCCAAAGTTTAAAATGACCTGTAAAAAAAAATGATTTTTATTTTAAGGTTCTGAAATCACTCATAAAAACTGAAAGGTCACAAGGTCAAGCTGTCTGCCATAGACTGTAGAACTAATCAGATGATTAAAAACTACAAATGAATGAATGATAGATAGTCAGGTTAAAGTTCACAGAACATAGATAGATAGATAGATAGATAGATAGATAGATAGATAGATAGATAGATAGATAGATAGATAGATTACGAATGAAAAATGTGTTTTTCTGCTACGCCTGGGAAATCGTAGCAGGTTTTAACTAAAGGTAATTAAACTTTCCTCCACCAGAGGGCAAGATGAGCTGGGGTTAGACTTGGGGGCAGACAGGATAGGAGATGAAAACCAGAATGATTCACCAGGAGAATCATACAGATGTACCTCTACTGCCATCTAGCTATCACACACCAACTTTGCAATGATTCATGGATTTATAAAAGATTAACTTTATTTAAAACAGTGGGATTTTACAAATGTATATTTAATTGATGGACATTTTTAATATGTAGTCCAATGATGATAGATAGATAGATAGATAGATAGATAGATAGATAGATAGATAGATAGATAGATAGATAGATAGATAGATAGATAGATAGATAGATAGAACATTTATTGTTACATTTTCATTTGCTAAAGCCCAAAGTTTAAAATGACCTGTAAAAAAAAATGATTTTTATTTTAAGGTTCTGAAATCACTCATAAAAACTGAAAGGTCACAAGGTCAAGCTGTCTGCCATAGACTGTAGAACTAATCAGATGATTAAAAACTACAAAATGAATGAATGATAGATAGTCAGGTTAAAGTTCACAGAACATAGATAGATAGATAGATAGATAGATAGATAGATAGATAGATAGATAGATAGATAGATTACGAATGAAAAATGTGTTTTTCTGCTACGCCTGGGAAATCGTAGCAGGTTTTAACTAAAGGTAATTAAACTTTCCTCCACCAGAGGGCAAGATGAGCTGGGGTTAGACTTGGGGGCAGACAGGATAGGAGATGAAAACCAGAATGATTCACCAGGAGAATCATACAGATGTACCTCTACTGCCATCTAGCTATCACACACCAACTTTGCAATGATTCATGGATTTATAAAAGATTAACTTTATTTAAAACAGTGGGATTTTACAAATGTATATTTAATTGATGGACATTTTTAATATGTAGTCCAATGATGATAGATAGATAGATAGATAGATAGATAGATAGATAGATAGATAGATAGATAGATAGATAGATAGAACATTTATTGTTACATTTTCATTTGCTAAAGCCCAAAGTTTAAAATGACCTGTAAAAAAAAATGATTTTTATTTTAAGGTTCTGAAATCACTCATAAAAACTGAAAGGTCACAAGGTCAAGCTGTCTGCCATAGACTGTAGAACTAATCAGATGATTAAAAACTACAAATGAATGAATGATAGATAGTCAGGTTAAAGTTCACAGAACATAGATAGATAGATAGATAGATAGATAGATAGATAGATAGATAGATAGATAGATAGATAGATAGATTACGAATGAAAAATGTGTTTTTCTGCTACGCCTGGGAAATCGTAGCAGGTTTTAACTAAAGGTAATTAAACTTTCCTCCACCAGAGGGCAAGATGAGCTGGGGTTAGACTTGGGGGCAGACAGGATAGGAGATGAAAACCAGAATGATTCACCAGGAGAATCATACAGATGTACCTCTACTGCCATCTAGCTATCACACACCAACTTTGCAATGATTCATGGATTTATAAAAGATTAACTTTATTTAAAACAGTGGGATTTTACAAATGTATATTTAATTGATGGACATTTTTAATATGTAGTCCAATGATGATAGATAGATAGATAGATAGATAGATAGATAGATAGATAGATAGATAGATAGATAGATAGATAGATAGATAGATAGATAGAACATTTATTGTTACATTTTCATTTGCTAAAGCCCAAAGTTTAAAATGACCTGTAAAAAAAAATGATTTTTATTTTAAGGTTCTGAAATCACTCATAAAAACTGAAAGGTCACAAGGTCAAGCTGTCTGCCATAGACTGTAGAACTAATCAGATGATTAAAAACTACAAATGAATGAATGATAGATAGTCAGGTTAAAGTTCACAGAACATAGATAGATAGATAGATAGATAGATAGATAGATAGATAGATAGATAGATAGATAGATAGATGCAACATTTATTGTTACATTTTCATTTGCTAAAGCCCAAAGTTTAAAATGACCTGTAAAAATAAATGGATTTTTATTTTAAGGTTCTGAAATCACTCATAAAAACTGAAAGGTCACAAGGTCAAGCTGTCTGCCATAGACTGTAGAACTAATCAGATGATTAAAAACTACAAATGAATGAATGATAGATAGTCAGGTTAAAGTTCACAGAACATAGATAGATAGATAGATAGATAGATAGATAGATAGATAGATAGATAGATAGATAGATAGATAGATTACGAATGAAAAATGTGTTTTTCTGCTACGCCTGGGAAATCGTAGCAGGTTTTAACTAAAGGTAATTAAACTTTCCTCCACCAGAGGGCAAGATGAGCTGGGGTTAGACTTGGGGGCAGACAGGATAGGAGATGAAAACCAGAATGATTCACCAGGAGAATCATACAGATGTACCTCTACTGCCATCTAGCTATCACACACCAACTTTGCAATGATTCATGGATTTATAAAAGATTAACTTTATTTAAAACAGTGGGATTTTACAAATGTATATTTAATTGATGGACATTTTTAATATGTAGTCCAATGATGATAGATAGATAGATAGATAGATAGATAGATAGATAGATAGAACATTTATTGTTACATTTTCATTTGCTAAAGCCCAAAGTTTAAAATGACCTGTAAAAAAAAATGATTTTTATTTTAAGGTTCTGAAATCACTCATAAAAACTGAAAGGTCACAAGGTCAAGCTGTCTGCCATAGACTGTAGAACTAATCAGATGATTAAAAACTACAAATGAATGAATGATAGATAGTCAGGTTAAAGTTCACAGAACATAGATAGATAGATAGATAGATAGATAGATAGATAGATAGATAGATAGATAGATAGATAGATGCAACATTTATTGTTACATTTTCATTTGCTAAAGCCCAAAGTTTAAAATGACCTGTAAAAATAAATGGATTTTTATTTTAAGGTTCTGAAATCACTCATAAAAACTGAAAGGTCACAAGGTCAAGCTGTCTGCCATAGACTGTAGAACTAATCAGATGATTAAAAACTACAAATGAATGAATGATAGATAGTCAGGTTAAAGTTCACAGAACATAGATAGATAGATAGATAGATAGATAGATAGATAGATAGATAGATAGATAGATAGATAGATAGATAGATAGATAGATAGATAGATAGATGCAACATTTATTGTTACATTTTCATTTGCTAAAGCCCAAAGTTTAAAATGACCTGTAAAAATAAATGGATTTTTATTTTAAGGTTCTGAAATCACTCATAAAAACTGAAAGGTCACAAGGTCAAGCTGTCTGCCATAGACTGTAGAACTAATCAGATGATTAAAAACTACAAATGAATGAATGATAGATAGTCAGGTTAAAGTTCACAGAACATAGATAGATAGATAGATAGATAGATAGATAGATAGATAGATAGATAGATAGATAGATGCAACATTTATTGTTACATTTTCATTTGCTAAAGCCCAAAGTTTAAAATGACCTGTAAAAATAAATGGATTTTTATTTTAAGGTTCTGAAATCACTCATAAAAACTGAAAGGTCACAAGGTCAAGCTGTCTGCCATAGACTGTAGAACTAATCAGATGATTAAAAACTACAAATGAATGAATGATAGATAGTCAGGTTAAAGTTCACAGAACATAGATAGATAGATAGATAGATAGATAGATAGATAGATAGATAGATAGATAGATAGATAGATAGATAGATAGATAGATAGATGCAACATTTATTGTTACATTTTCATTTGCTAAAGCCCAAAGTTTAAAATGACCTGTAAAAATAAATGGATTTTTATTTTAAGGTTCTGAAATCACTCATAAAAACTGAAAGGTCACAAGGTCAAGCTGTCTGCCATAGACTGTAGAACTAATCAGATGATTAAAAACTACAAATGAATGAATGATAGATAGTCAGGTTAAAGTTCACAGAACATAGATAGATAGATAGATAGATAGATAGATAGATAGATAGATAGATAGATAGATAGATAGATAGATAGATAGATAGATAGATAGATAGATAGATAGATAGAGTTAGGGTTAGAGTTAGAGTTAGGGTTAGAGTTAGAAGGGTTAGGGTTAGAGTATGGTTAGGTTAGGTTAGGTTAGAGTTAGAGTGTAGGTTAGAGTTAGGGTTAGGAGTTAGGATAGGAGATGAAAACCAGAATGATTCACCAGGAGAATCATACAGATGTTAGGGTTAGGGTTAGGATAGGAGATGAAAACCAGAATGATTCACCAGGAGAATCATACAGATGTACCTCTACTGCCATCTAGCTATCACACACCAACTTTGCAATGATTCATGGATTTATAAAAGATTAACTTTATTTAAAACAGTGGGATTTTACAAATGTATATTTAATTGATGGACATTTTTAATATGTAGTCCAATGATGATAGATAGATAGATAGATAGATAGATAGATAGATAGATAGATAGATAGATAGATAGATAGATAGATAGATAGATAGAACATTTATTGTTACATTTTCATTTGCTAAAGCCCAAAGTTTAAAATGACCTGTAAAAAAAAATGATTTTTATTTTAAGGTTCTGAAATCACTCATAAAAACTGAAAGGTCACAAGGTCAAGCTGTCTGCCATAGACTGTAGAACTAATCAGATGATTAAAAACTACAAATGAATGAATGATAGATAGTCAGGTTAAAGTTCACAGAACATAGATAGATAGATAGATAGATAGATAGATAGATAGATAGATAGATAGATAGATAGATAGATAGATAGATAGATGCAACATTTATTGTTACATTTTCATTTGCTAAAGCCCAAAGTTTAAAATGACCTGTAAAAATAAATGGATTTTTATTTTAAGGTTCTGAAATCACTCATAAAAACTGAAAGGTCACAAGGTCAAGCTGTCTGCCATAGACTGTAGAACTAATCAGATGATTAAAAACTACAAATGAATGAATGATAGATAGTCAGGTTAAAGTTCACAGAACATAGATAGATAGATAGATAGATAGATAGATAGATAGATAGATAGATAGATAGATAGATAGATAGATAGATAGATTACGAATGAAAAATGTGTTTTTCTGCTACGCCTGGGAAATCGTAGCAGGTTTTAACTAAAGGTAATTAAACTTTCCTCCACCAGAGGGCAAGATGAGCTGGGGTTAGACTTGGGGGCAGACAGGATAGGAGATGAAAACCAGAATGATTCACCAGGAGAATCATACAGATGTACCTCTACTGCCATCTAGCTATCACACACCAACTTTGCAATGATTCATGGATTTATAAAAGATTAACTTTATTTAAAACAGTGGGATTTTACAAATGTATATTTAATTGATGGACATTTTTAATATGTAGTCCAATGATGATAGATAGATAGATAGATAGATAGATAGATAGATAGATAGATAGATAGATAGATAGATAGATAGATAGATAGATAGATAGATAGATAGATAGATAGAACATTTATTGTTACATTTTCATTTGCTAAAGCCCAAAGTTTAAAATGACCTGTAAAAAAAAATGATTTTTATTTTAAGGTTCTGAAATCACTCATAAAAACTGAAAGGTCACAAGGTCAAGCTGTCTGCCATAGACTGTAGAACTAATCAGATGATTAAAAACTACAAATGAATGAATGATAGATAGTCAGGTTAAAGTTCACAGAACATAGATAGATAGATAGATAGATAGATAGATAGATAGATAGATAGATAGATAGATAGATTACGAATGAAAAATGTGTTTTTCTGCTACGCCTGGGAAATCGTAGCAGGTTTTAACTAAAGGTAATTAAACTTTCCTCCACCAGAGGGCAAGATGAGCTGGGGTTAGACTTGGGGGCAGACAGGATAGGAGATGAAAACCAGAATGATTCACCAGGAGAATCATACAGATGTACCTCTACTGCCATCTAGCTATCACACACCAACTTTGCAATGATTCATGGATTTATAAAAGATTAACTTTATTTAAAACAGTGGGATTTTACAAATGTATATTTAATTGATGGACATTTTTAATATGTAGTCCAATGATGATAGATAGATAGATAGATAGATAGATAGATAGATAGATAGATAGATAGATAGATAGATAGAACATTTATTGTTACATTTTCATTTGCTAAAGCCCAAAGTTTAAAATGACCTGTAAAAAAAAATGATTTTTATTTTAAGGTTCTGAAATCACTCATAAAAACTGAAAGGTCACAAGGTCAAGCTGTCTGCCATAGACTGTAGAACTAATCAGATGATTAAAAACTACAAATGAATGAATGATAGATAGTCAGGTTAAAGTTCACAGAACATAGATAGATAGATAGATAGATAGATAGATAGATAGATAGATAGATAGATAGATAGATAGATAGATTACGAATGAAAAATGTGTTTTTCTGCTACGCCTGGGAAATCGTAGCAGGTTTTAACTAAAGGTAATTAAACTTTCCTCCACCAGAGGGCAAGATGAGCTGGGGTTAGACTTGGGGGCAGACAGGATAGGAGATGAAAACCAGAATGATTCACCAGGAGAATCATACAGATGTACCTCTACTGCCATCTAGCTATCACACACCAACTTTGCAATGATTCATGGATTTATAAAAGATTAACTTTATTTAAAACAGTGGGATTTTACAAATGTATATTTAATTGATGGACATTTTTAATATGTAGTCCAATGATGATAGATAGATAGATAGATAGATAGATAGATAGATAGATAGATAGATAGATAGATAGATAGATAGATAGATAGATAGATAGATAGATAGATAGAACATTTATTGTTACATTTTCATTTGCTAAAGCCCAAAGTTTAAAATGACCTGTAAAAAAAAATGATTTTTATTTTAAGGTTCTGAAATCACTCATAAAAACTGAAAGGTCACAAGGTCAAGCTGTCTGCCATAGACTGTAGAACTAATCAGATGATTAAAAACTACAAATGAATGAATGATAGATAGTCAGGTTAAAGTTCACAGAACATAGATAGATAGATAGATAGATAGATAGATAGATAGATAGATAGATAGATAGATTACGAATGAAAAATGTGTTTTTCTGCTACGCCTGGGAAATCGTAGCAGGTTTTAACTAAAGGTAATTAAACTTTCCTCCACCAGAGGGCAAGATGAGCTGGGGTTAGACTTGGGGGCAGACAGGATAGGAGATGAAAACCAGAATGATTCACCAGGAGAATCATACAGATGTACCTCTACTGCCATCTAGCTATCACACACCAACTTTGCAATGATTCATGGATTTATAAAAGATTAACTTTATTTAAAACAGTGGGATTTTACAAATGTATATTTAATTGATGGACATTTTTAATATGTAGTCCAATGATGATAGATAGATAGATAGATAGATAGATAGATAGATAGATAGATAGATAGATAGATAGATAGATAGATAGAACATTTATTGTTACATTTTCATTTGCTAAAGCCCAAAGTTTAAAATGACCTGTAAAAAAAAATGATTTTTATTTTAAGGTTCTGAAATCACTCATAAAAACTGAAAGGTCACAAGGTCAAGCTGTCTGCCATAGACTGTAGAACTAATCAGATGATTAAAAACTACAAATGAATGAATGATAGATAGTCAGGTTAAAGTTCACAGAACATAGATAGATAGATAGATAGATAGATAGATAGATAGATAGATAGATAGATAGATAGATAGATAGATTACGAATGAAAAATGTGTTTTTCTGCTACGCCTGGGAAATCGTAGCAGGTTTTAACTAAAGGTAATTAAACTTTCCTCCACCAGAGGGCAAGATGAGCTGGGGTTAGACTTGGGGGCAGACAGGATAGGAGATGAAAACCAGAATGATTCACCAGGAGAATCATACAGATGTACCTCTACTGCCATCTAGCTATCACACACCAACTTTGCAATGATTCATGGATTTATAAAAGATTAACTTTATTTAAAACAGTGGGATTTTACAAATGTATATTTAATTGATGGACATTTTTAATATGTAGTCCAATGATGATAGATAGATAGATAGATAGATAGATAGATAGATAGATAGATAGATAGATAGATAGATAGATAGATAGATAGATAGAACATTTATTGTTACATTTTCATTTGCTAAAGCCCAAAGTTTAAAATGACCTGTAAAAAAAAATGATTTTTATTTTAAGGTTCTGAAATCACTCATAAAAACTGAAAGGTCACAAGGTCAAGCTGTCTGCCATAGACTGTAGAACTAATCAGATGATTAAAAACTACAAATGAATGAATGATAGATAGTCAGGTTAAAGTTCACAGAACATAGATAGATAGATAGATAGATAGATAGATAGATAGATAGATAGATAGATAGATAGATAGATGCAACATTTATTGTTACATTTTCATTTGCTAAAGCCCAAAGTTTAAAATGACCTGTAAAAATAAATGGATTTTTATTTTAAGGTTCTGAAATCACTCATAAAAACTGAAAGGTCACAAGGTCAAGCTGTCTGCCATAGACTGTAGAACTAATCAGATGATTAAAAACTACAAATGAATGAATGATAGATAGTCAGGTTAAAGTTCACAGAACATAGATAGATAGATAGATAGATAGATAGATAGATAGATAGATAGATAGATAGATAGATAGATAGATAGATTACGAATGAAAAATGTGTTTTTCTGCTACGCCTGGGAAATCGTAGCAGGTTTTAACTAAAGGTAATTAAACTTTCCTCCACCAGAGGGCAAGATGAGCTGGGGTTAGACTTGGGGGCAGACAGGATAGGAGATGAAAACCAGAATGATTCACCAGGAGAATCATACAGATGTACCTCTACTGCCATCTAGCTATCACACACCAACTTTGCAATGATTCATGGATTTATAAAAGATTAACTTTATTTAAAACAGTGGGATTTTACAAATGTATATTTAATTGATGGACATTTTTAATATGTAGTCCAATGATGATAGATAGATAGATAGATAGATAGATAGATAGATAGATAGATAGATAGAACATTTATTGTTACATTTTCATTTGCTAAAGCCCAAAGTTTAAAATGACCTGTAAAAAAAAATGATTTTTATTTTAAGGTTCTGAAATCACTCATAAAAACTGAAAGGTCACAAGGTCAAGCTGTCTGCCATAGACTGTAGAACTAATCAGATGATTAAAAACTACAAATGAATGAATGATAGATAGTCAGGTTAAAGTTCACAGAACATAGATAGATAGATAGATAGATAGATAGATAGATAGATAGATAGATAGATAGATAGATAGATGCAACATTTATTGTTACATTTTCATTTGCTAAAGCCCAAAGTTTAAAATGACCTGTAAAAATAAATGGATTTTTATTTTAAGGTTCTGAAATCACTCATAAAAACTGAAAGGTCACAAGGTCAAGCTGTCTGCCATAGACTGTAGAACTAATCAGATGATTAAAAACTACAAATGAATGAATGATAGATAGTCAGGTTAAAGTTCACAGAACATAGATAGATAGATAGATAGATAGATAGATAGATAGATAGATAGATAGATAGATAGATAGATAGATAGATAGATAGATAGATAGATGCAACATTTATTGTTACATTTTCATTTGCTAAAGCCCAAAGTTTAAAATGACCTGTAAAAATAAATGGATTTTTATTTTAAGGTTCTGAAATCACTCATAAAAACTGAAAGGTCACAAGGTCAAGCTGTCTGCCATAGACTGTAGAACTAATCAGATGATTAAAAACTACAAATGAATGAATGATAGATAGTCAGGTTAAAGTTCACAGAACATAGATAGATAGATAGATAGATAGATAGATAGATAGATAGATAGATAGATAGATAGATAGATAGATGCAACATTTATTGTTACATTTTCATTTGCTAAAGCCCAAAGTTTAAAATGACCTGTAAAAATAAATGGATTTTTATTTTAAGGTTCTGAAATCACTCATAAAAACTGAAAGGTCACAAGGTCAAGCTGTCTGCCATAGACTGTAGAACTAATCAGATGATTAAAAACTACAAATGAATGAATGATAGATAGTCAGGTTAAAGTTCACAGAACATAGATAGATAGATAGATAGATAGATAGATAGATAGATAGATAGATAGATAGATAGATAGATAGATAGATAGATAGATAGATAGATGCAACATTTATTGTTACATTTTCATTTGCTAAAGCCCAAAGTTTAAAATGACCTGTAAAAATAAATGGATTTTTATTTTAAGGTTCTGAAATCACTCATAAAAACTGAAAGGTCACAAGGTCAAGCTGTCTGCCATAGACTGTAGAACTAATCAGATGATTAAAAACTACAAATGAATGAATGATAGATAGTCAGGTTAAAGTTCACAGAACATAGATAGATAGATAGATAGATAGATAGATAGATAGATAGATAGATAGATAGATAGATAGATAGATAGATAGATAGATAGATAGATAGAGTTAGGGTTAGAGTTAGAGTTAGGGTTAGAGTTAGAAGGGTTAGGGTTAGAGTATGGTTAGGTTAGGTTAGGTTAGAGTTAGAGTGTAGGTTAGAGTTAGGGTTAGGAGTTAGGATAGGAGATGAAAACCAGAATGATTCACCAGGAGAATCATACAGATGTTAGGGTTAGGGTTAGGATAGGAGATGAAAACCAGAATGATTCACCAGGAGAATCATACAGATGTACCTCTACTGCCATCTAGCTATCACACACCAACTTTGCAATGATTCATGGATTTATAAAAGATTAACTTTATTTAAAACAGTGGGATTTTACAAATGTATATTTAATTGATGGACATTTTTAATATGTAGTCCAATGATGATAGATAGATAGATAGATAGATAGATAGATAGATAGATAGATAGATAGATAGATAGATAGATAGATAGATAGATAGAACATTTATTGTTACATTTTCATTTGCTAAAGCCCAAAGTTTAAAATGACCTGTAAAAAAAAATGATTTTTATTTTAAGGTTCTGAAATCACTCATAAAAACTGAAAGGTCACAAGGTCAAGCTGTCTGCCATAGACTGTAGAACTAATCAGATGATTAAAAACTACAAATGAATGAATGATAGATAGTCAGGTTAAAGTTCACAGAACATAGATAGATAGATAGATAGATAGATAGATAGATAGATAGATAGATAGATAGATAGATAGATAGATAGATGCAACATTTATTGTTACATTTTCATTTGCTAAAGCCCAAAGTTTAAAATGACCTGTAAAAATAAATGGATTTTTATTTTAAGGTTCTGAAATCACTCATAAAAACTGAAAGGTCACAAGGTCAAGCTGTCTGCCATAGACTGTAGAACTAATCAGATGATTAAAAACTACAAATGAATGAATGATAGATAGTCAGGTTAAAGTTCACAGAACATAGATAGATAGATAGATAGATAGATAGATAGATAGATAGATAGATAGATAGATAGATAGATAGATAGATAGATAGATTACGAATGAAAAATGTGTTTTTCTGCTACGCCTGGGAAATCGTAGCAGGTTTTAACTAAAGGTAATTAAACTTTCCTCCACCAGAGGGCAAGATGAGCTGGGGTTAGACTTGGGGGCAGACAGGATAGGAGATGAAAACCAGAATGATTCACCAGGAGAATCATACAGATGTACCTCTACTGCCATCTAGCTATCACACACCAACTTTGCAATGATTCATGGATTTATAAAAGATTAACTTTATTTAAAACAGTGGGATTTTACAAATGTATATTTAATTGATGGACATTTTTAATATGTAGTCCAATGATGATAGATAGATAGATAGATAGATAGATAGATAGATAGATAGATAGATAGATAGATAGATAGATAGATAGATAGATAGATAGATAGATAGATAGATAGAACATTTATTGTTACATTTTCATTTGCTAAAGCCCAAAGTTTAAAATGACCTGTAAAAAAAAATGATTTTTATTTTAAGGTTCTGAAATCACTCATAAAAACTGAAAGGTCACAAGGTCAAGCTGTCTGCCATAGACTGTAGAACTAATCAGATGATTAAAAACTACAAATGAATGAATGATAGATAGTCAGGTTAAAGTTCACAGAACATAGATAGATAGATAGATAGATAGATAGATAGATAGATAGATAGATAGATAGATTACGAATGAAAAATGTGTTTTTCTGCTACGCCTGGGAAATCGTAGCAGGTTTTAACTAAAGGTAATTAAACTTTCCTCCACCAGAGGGCAAGATGAGCTGGGGTTAGACTTGGGGGCAGACAGGATAGGAGATGAAAACCAGAATGATTCACCAGGAGAATCATACAGATGTACCTCTACTGCCATCTAGCTATCACACACCAACTTTGCAATGATTCATGGATTTATAAAAGATTAACTTTATTTAAAACAGTGGGATTTTACAAATGTATATTTAATTGATGGACATTTTTAATATGTAGTCCAATGATGATAGATAGATAGATAGATAGATAGATAGATAGATAGATAGATAGATAGATAGATAGATAGATAGATGCAACATTTATTGTTACATTTTCATTTGCTAAAGCCCAAAGTTTAAAATGACCTGTAAAAAAAAATGATTTTTATTTTAAGGTTCTGAAATCACTCATAAAAACTGAAAGGTCACAAGGTCAAGCTGTCTGCCATAGACTGTAGAACTAATCAGATGATTAAAAACTACAAATGAATGAATGATAGATAGTCAGGTTAAAGTTCACAGAACATAGATAGATAGATAGATAGATAGATAGATAGATAGATAGATAGATAGATAGATAGATAGATAGATTACGAATGAAAAATGTGTTTTTCTGCTACGCCTGGGAAATCGTAGCAGGTTTTAACTAAAGGTAATTAAACTTTCCTCCACCAGAGGGCAAGATGAGCTGGGGTTAGACTTGGGGGCAGACAGGATAGGAGATGAAAACCAGAATGATTCACCAGGAGAATCATACAGATGTACCTCTACTGCCATCTAGCTATCACACACCAACTTTGCAATGATTCATGGATTTATAAAAGATTAACTTTATTTAAAACAGTGGGATTTTACAAATGTATATTTAATTGATGGACATTTTTAATATGTAGTCCAATGATGATAGATAGATAGATAGATAGATAGATAGATAGATAGATAGATAGATAGATAGATAGATAGATAGATAGATAGATAGAACATTTATTGTTACATTTTCATTTGCTAAAGCCCAAAGTTTAAAATGACCTGTAAAAAAAAATGATTTTTATTTTAAGGTTCTGAAATCACTCATAAAAACTGAAAGGTCACAAGGTCAAGCTGTCTGCCATAGACTGTAGAACTAATCAGATGATTAAAAACTACAAATGAATGAATGATAGATAGTCAGGTTAAAGTTCACAGAACATAGATAGATAGATAGATAGATAGATAGATAGATAGATAGATAGATAGATAGATTACGAATGAAAAATGTGTTTTTCTGCTACGCCTGGGAAATCGTAGCAGGTTTTAACTAAAGGTAATTAAACTTTCCTCCACCAGAGGGCAAGATGAGCTGGGGTTAGACTTGGGGGCAGACAGGATAGGAGATGAAAACCAGAATGATTCACCAGGAGAATCATACAGATGTACCTCTACTGCCATCTAGCTATCACACACCAACTTTGCAATGATTCATGGATTTATAAAAGATTAACTTTATTTAAAACAGTGGGATTTTACAAATGTATATTTAATTGATGGACATTTTTAATATGTAGTCCAATGATGATAGATAGATAGATAGATAGATAGATAGATAGATAGATAGATAGATAGATAGATAGATAGATAGAACATTTATTGTTACATTTTCATTTGCTAAAGCCCAAAGTTTAAAATGACCTGTAAAAAAAAATGATTTTTATTTTAAGGTTCTGAAATCACTCATAAAAACTGAAAGGTCACAAGGTCAAGCTGTCTGCCATAGACTGTAGAACTAATCAGATGATTAAAAACTACAAATGAATGAATGATAGATAGTCAGGTTAAAGTTCACAGAACATAGATAGATAGATAGATAGATAGATAGATAGATAGATAGATAGATAGATAGATAGATAGATTACGAATGAAAAATGTGTTTTTCTGCTACGCCTGGGAAATCGTAGCAGGTTTTAACTAAAGGTAATTAAACTTTCCTCCACCAGAGGGCAAGATGAGCTGGGGTTAGACTTGGGGGCAGACAGGATAGGAGATGAAAACCAGAATGATTCACCAGGAGAATCATACAGATGTACCTCTACTGCCATCTAGCTATCACACACCAACTTTGCAATGATTCATGGATTTATAAAAGATTAACTTTATTTAAAACAGTGGGATTTTACAAATGTATATTTAATTGATGGACATTTTTAATATGTAGTCCAATGATGATAGATAGATAGATAGATAGATAGATAGATAGATAGATAGATAGATAGATAGATAGATAGATAGATAGATAGATAGAACATTTATTGTTACATTTTCATTTGCTAAAGCCCAAAGTTTAAAATGACCTGTAAAAAAAAATGATTTTTATTTTAAGGTTCTGAAATCACTCATAAAAACTGAAAGGTCACAAGGTCAAGCTGTCTGCCATAGACTGTAGAACTAATCAGATGATTAAAAACTACAAATGAATGAATGATAGATAGTCAGGTTAAAGTTCACAGAACATAGATAGATAGATAGATAGATAGATAGATAGATAGATAGATAGATAGATAGATAGATAGATAGATAGATAGATAGATAGAGTTAGGGTTAGAGTTAGAGTTAGGGTTAGAGTTAGAAGGGTTAGGGTTAGAGTATGGTTAGGTTAGGTTAGGTTAGAGTTAGAGTGTAGGTTAGAGTTAGGGTTAGGAGTTAGGATAGGAGATGAAAACCAGAATGATTCACCAGGAGAATCATACAGATGTTAGGGTTAGGGTTAGGATAGGAGATGAAAACCAGAATGATTCACCAGGAGAATCATACAGATGTACCTCTACTGCCATCTAGCTATCACACACCAACTTTGCAATGATTCATGGATTTATAAAAGATTAACTTTATTTAAAACAGTGGGATTTTACAAATGTATATTTAATTGATGGACATTTTTAATATGTAGTCCAATGATGATAGATAGATAGATAGATAGATAGATAGATAGATAGATAGATAGATAGATAGATAGATAGATAGATAGATAGATAGATAGAACATTTATTGTTACATTTTCATTTGCTAAAGCCCAAAGTTTAAAATGACCTGTAAAAAAAAATGATTTTTATTTTAAGGTTCTGAAATCACTCATAAAAACTGAAAGGTCACAAGGTCAAGCTGTCTGCCATAGACTGTAGAACTAATCAGATGATTAAAAACTACAAATGAATGAATGATAGATAGTCAGGTTAAAGTTCACAGAACATAGATAGATAGATAGATAGATAGATAGATAGATAGATAGATAGATAGATAGATAGATAGATAGATAGATGCAACATTTATTGTTACATTTTCATTTGCTAAAGCCCAAAGTTTAAAATGACCTGTAAAAATAAATGGATTTTTATTTTAAGGTTCTGAAATCACTCATAAAAACTGAAAGGTCACAAGGTCAAGCTGTCTGCCATAGACTGTAGAACTAATCAGATGATTAAAAACTACAAATGAATGAATGATAGATAGTCAGGTTAAAGTTCACAGAACATAGATAGATAGATAGATAGATAGATAGATAGATAGATAGATAGATAGATAGATAGATAGATAGATAGATAGATTACGAATGAAAAATGTGTTTTTCTGCTACGCCTGGGAAATCGTAGCAGGTTTTAACTAAAGGTAATTAAACTTTCCTCCACCAGAGGGCAAGATGAGCTGGGGTTAGACTTGGGGGCAGACAGGATAGGAGATGAAAACCAGAATGATTCACCAGGAGAATCATACAGATGTACCTCTACTGCCATCTAGCTATCACACACCAACTTTGCAATGATTCATGGATTTATAAAAGATTAACTTTATTTAAAACAGTGGGATTTTACAAATGTATATTTAATTGATGGACATTTTTAATATGTAGTCCAATGATGATAGATAGATAGATAGATAGATAGATAGATAGATAGATAGATAGATAGATAGATAGATAGATAGATAGATAGATAGATAGATAGATAGATAGAACATTTATTGTTACATTTTCATTTGCTAAAGCCCAAAGTTTAAAATGACCTGTAAAAAAAAATGATTTTTATTTTAAGGTTCTGAAATCACTCATAAAAACTGAAAGGTCACAAGGTCAAGCTGTCTGCCATAGACTGTAGAACTAATCAGATGATTAAAAACTACAAATGAATGAATGATAGATAGTCAGGTTAAAGTTCACAGAACATAGATAGATAGAT
>JAJAQA010000001.1:783517-1013951 GCA_021464565.1 Rutilus rutilus | reverse complement strand
GTTCCTTTAATTTTTTTGAGCAGTGTATATTAATAAATGAAACATAAAAACACACCAGCATAAAAAGCAGAAGTTTTAATCATAGTATTTTTCCTGACTTAAAGCATACAACACACTCTCCAGAATAAACTATTAGTCTTTATCAGAGAGCTGTTCAAATCACTGACACACTCTTAATATGAAGATTAATTCTTCATCATCAGATGGTTTGAGTGACACTAATGTCAGGTATCAGGAATAATACAGTATGATCTGTGTGTATCAATACACAACTCTGAGATCACAACGTGAATGTGTGCAAGAATAAACTGAGCATGTTCAAATGAACTCTTTCCCAGACTAATTCCACTAAATGTCTTTAGAGAAAATACAGATTTCTTTACCTGTGAGAAGTGAAGAGAGAATGATCAGTCCCAGCAGACACAGATCACACTTATCAGCCATTTCTGTTTCTGTCAGTCTTCTTCTTCATTATATATAGTTACAGCTCCTCCTTTAAACATCATCAGCTCCTCCTGTGGTTATTAACTTCCTCTCATCTGACCATCACTGTGAAATAAACATAAAGCCTAATGTTGCAGTGCATGATGGGAACCACCAATCAAAGCTCATCCATGTCTCCCAAAATAATCATTATTGCTAAAATAGCGTATAACTGTTGAGCTGAGTGAACCTGAAGGTAGTGAGGTGAGATGAAGCTTCATGAAGCTTTAAAGCTTTCCAGCCTGATGTGTGTAAAAGTGTTGATTTCTCCAGTTTGGAACGCACACAGCAACCCTGCTGGTCAATGCTGATATCATGCAGAACAAATCCTCAGTGGTGTGTTATGGAAATTAATTTGACTTCATGCAGGGCTGCCAATGCTGAGAATCAGGCAATCGACACTTTTCACTCGCTCTCACGACACACATTCCAGTTTCTCACGCAGAGGAAAATCATGAAGCAAAGAGGACTGACACTGACAGACAAGGTTACTATTGATATGAAACACACTCACAGCTCTCAGATTCTGTCCATTTTATCACGAAATTCAACAATAAATACGGTTTTGGCGCTTGTAAATGTGACGTGACAGATCTCTGTATCTCCTGAACCGATCATCTCTTGCTCTTCACTATAGGTGTAACTAACAATAGGTGTGTTGAAAGATACAGTACAACTTACCGAAATGCATATCCCTCATACACATAATATCGATCAGTCAGTGTTTTTCACCCGCGAAGAGCTCAATAACAGCTGGAGAACACTATAACCTACAGACGTTACATTTTACCTCAGGAACATTAATGACCATAGCAACGCTAGATGGCTAGACAAATTAGCTAGAGGAGTATTTTGCTAAATATGTGCACAATATTACTTTTTTTTTTTTACATATATCGTTAAAATAGTATAGCATTATAATAAAAACCCTTTTATATTTCAGTTAAGTTGTTATTTTTAACCTTTAATAATAATAAAAGCTGACAGGGCATATATTTACAGCATTAGGTGAGATTTTTTTTTTCTTGAGAAAAATTAACATGTATCTGTACCTAATATTTATCCAAATTAATCGATATTGAATCAAAATCAAATTTAAATCACAAGAAATTAAAAATGTGTGCCTCCATCTAAGAGTGAATCTGGCTGTTCTGGAGACAGAGCGTTCTGTGATAAGTGGCGGCTTTCACAATATTCTCAAAGAGACTATCTTCTCGGTAAGTCCTCCAAATCTATCAATACAGCATTGGCACTCATTAATTCGACATTGATTCACTGTGACAAATGACTTGCATGAGTAAAGTCTTGTCATTCTGTCTGTCAGGTTACTTCAGTCTGCGGAGGCCTTCAGCCGCAAAACTGGCAAGGCTGATTGGTCAGGAGGGGTGGACGACCAATTGCCCCAAAGCAGAGGAGGTAGTCAAGATGTGGAAGCCGTTCCACCAAGCAGAAGGTCGAAACCGACCCGTATGTGCAGCACTGTGTGGCTGAGCCGGCCTGGACAGGTCTTGCTATTGTGGCATCGAAAAGGTGAGTTTCGTTATTCTGGACTCAATTATAATTACAACACCGACTACGCCACCCTGGGAATTTCACCCAGGGAAATAATGGGTCCAATAAGGACACACGGTTCGTTCCCACAAAGACACAGCAGAGACGTGAATATAGAAAACAACAATACTTTATTATAATAACTAGACTAACTCGACACACACACTTCAATACACCAGGGGTTAATGTGGCTTCGGAATCAAAACTAAAGGAAAATAACAAAAATCAAAGATAACATGTCGGATGGCAAGGAGAAATACCCATTAACTTGGACCTAGAGTGGTCAGCACTCCTTCTCAGCCGGTCCAACAAAGTTAACAAAATCAATGTCAAATTATCACAAATCAATAAACAAGAAAAAAAAAAAAAAGAACAATAATCAAAATTGTCAAATCAAAAAACGAGAAAAGAAAAATACAAGTTGATCAACAAAATACAAAGTCCAAAATATCACAGTCCCAATCAGCTGTCATCACACGGACATATTACCGGCTCTTGGCCTCTTTAGCTACAACAGAGGGGAACACGATATAAACAAATCCTTTCGCGGATATCCACCCATTAAATCAAATCATTTACCCACCTGATTATTAACAAATCAGCCCTTCCAACGTCAGACCACGATAGATAAACAGCCCAGGATGCATACTAAAAACAACAGAATGCATATAGCCAACAGCTCGCCCCACATTAAATATTTATTTCTTCATGGTAACATACCCAAATACTGCGTGGCTCAGCTCGAAGATCCCCATAAGGGAACAACTCGAAAGAACAGCATCCAAGTTTGCAGCAGTCAACGCACTCCAACAACGCAATAGCTTCCTTATACACACTCGCGCACCTATGGCGCACCTGTATCTAATTAGGTGATTACCATTCATTTGTACTAGGGTTGTACCAAAATTAACGAGGCAGCTATGACTACTACACTATTAAAGATTGTGGTCCTCCCAAAGGTTTCGGTAAGAAAACCTTTCAGTTATTTTCAAGGCAAGAAAATACAAAAATGTAAATTGTACCTTTTAACAGCCATTAACTGCACCAAGAGCTAGACTTAAATCCTGAAACGTTTGTCCTACATGCAAAGTATATTCAGTAACTCGAAATGTAATGTTCTCCTAATTACAGGAGTGGTTGCGACCAGAAACTTTAGTGGTGACACTGTCTGTGATTACCACGGCAAGGTCATCATCACAGCATCTGAGGGGAGAGCTATGATGGAGGATCTGAAGGAAGAGGCAGGGTACCTTTGTAAATCCGGGGAGAAAGGCCTGTGCATTGATGCCCAGACCTTCCCTTGCAGCTGTCACCCACTAGCAGACACGTCTGGCCGCCGCATCAATCATTCCTCCGGCCAATATAAAGACATTCTGCTGGAAAATGGTTGTTAACGGAGAAGACCAAGAAGTGGTTTTATTTAAGGCTCTGCAGAACATCCCCGTTGATCAGGAGTATTTGACTACAGACCAATAGCACTTACATCCCAAATGGGGAAAACAATGGAAAGAATAATAAATGATAGGCTTGTATACAGTTGAGACAAAAGGATTGATACAAAATTATCAAAGTGGTTTTAGAAGAGGTAAAGGTACCATGGATCCTTTAGTATATTTAGAGGATGCTCAAGTGAATAAGGAATCAGTTGTGGCTGTCTTTTTCGATATTGAGAAAGCATATGACATGATGTGGAAGGAAGGCCTTTTGATTAAGTTAAGTCATATGGGAATCAAGGGAAGAATTTTCAATTGGATTAAGGAATTCTTGTCAGGTAGAACAATAATGGTGACGATAAAAGGGGTGACAAGTGAGCGGCATCGGGTAGAAAAATGGTATTCCGCAAGGGAGTATTGTCAGTCCTTTATTGTTCTCCATTATGATAAATTATGTTTTTAAGGAGGTGGAGAATTGTGTGGATGTGGCATTGTTTGCAGATGATGGTGCATTATGGAAAAGAGGGAGAAATGTTGATTTTGTAGTGAATAAGATACAGTAAGCAGTGGATGTAGTGGATAAGTGGTCCATTAGATGGGGTTTTAGAATCTCAATTGATAAAACCAGAACAATGTTTTTTTCAAAAAAGAAAATAACTGATGATATAAAAATAAAATTGTCAGATAATGAATTGGAAAGGGTTGACACCTTTAAATACACCTGGGCATATGGTTTGATAAAAGATTAACATGGGCAGTGCATATACAAAAAATAATTGATAAATGCAAGAAAACTATAAATGTAATGAGGTGTCTATGCGGAGTTGAGTGGGGAGCAAGTAGATCTGCAATGAGAACAATTTACACAGGTTTGATCAGGTCAGTATTAGATTATGGAAGCGTAATATATGGGTCTGCAGCCAAAACATGGTTGAGTAAGTTGAATGTGATACAAAATCAAGCGTTAAGATTGTGCTGTGGTGCTGTCAAACCTACACCAGTGGCCGCTATTCCAGGTGGAGATGGGAGAGATGCCTCTCCACCTTAGAAGAGATCAGCTGGCCCTTGTGTATTGGGCGAACTTGAGGGGTCATAATGGAAATCATATGAGTCAATCAGTGTTGAAGCAATGCCAAGAGCGTGGAAATGATCAAGTCAGAAGTTTAGGTTGGGTGATCAATGATAAGGTAAATGAAATGGGGTTTAATGATCTGAAAGTAGTACTACTGTACCTTTCCCAGTTACTCCACCATGGGAATATAAAGAAATGTCTATTGATTTTGGGGTTGTCAGAAGAAAAGCAAGGAAATGGTATGGACAAGTATTGGGTGCAGAGATATTTGATGGAGAGGTATAGAGAGGATTTAATTATATATACAGATGCATCTAAACAGATTGATAAGAGAATGGGGGTAGCTTATGTCATCCCAAAATTAAAAGTTAAAGTAGGTAAAAGAATCAGTGATGATTTGGCAGTGTATACAGTCGCGGTTTGGTTAGCTCTGCTCTGGGTGGAGGTCAATAGGCCACGAAAGGCAGTAATTGCTTCAGATTCAAGCTCAGCTTTGATCAGCATCAAAACTTTTCAGTCAAAATCAAGACAGGATATTGTAATTGAAATAATACAAGTTGCAAATAATCTGTTACAATCAGGAACTGAGATAACTCTTATATGGGTGCCAGCTCATATAGGAGCCGTAGGACACGAGCTGGCAGATAAATGTGCTAAGCAAGCAGCTGGAAATTCCCAATGTAGATATTGAGGTTAATTATAGCAAAGCAGAAATCAAGAGTATGGTTAAAAACATTGTTAAGGGTAAATGGCAAACATTATGGGACAATGGGCAGACTGGAAGACAGTTCTATAATATTCAGAGTAAAGTGGGAAAGGGCAGAAATGTGAACAGAAGCAAGGAGGAGGAGGAGGAGGATGTGTTGTCAAGAATGAGGTATGGACACACAAGATTAAATAAGACTTTGGTATTAATAAAGAAGCATGATGATGGCAATTGTGAATTATGTGATTGTCCAGAGTCTGTAGAGCATGTTATATTACAATGTCCTAAATATCAGGAAGAAAGACAAAGATTAAGTTCACAATTACAAAGAAAACAGTTAAAGGAACACTCCACCGTTTTTTGAAATAGGGCTTATTCACATTCTTTCATACATTTAGATAGGTGGGTAAATGCATTTTTGTCTCAGTGCATGCACTGTTTTTAGTTTGACAGGGTCGGCGCTAGCTTAGCTTAGCACAATGAATGGAATCCTTTGTTGCCAGCTAGCATGTCCTGAGTAAAAGTGATAAAAAAAACACAAAAAAACACGTAATTACTTCTTGTGGCCTGCGTATTCACAACGAGTACAAATAGCGATGCAGATTAACACTAGGTGATTTCTTAGGCAGATATTGACTTGGGACTATATTATGGGGAAGCACAGGCGAAGCACGGCTACTTAGGCGAAGCACTGCTACTTGGGCGCAGAGATATCACGCAACACATGAAACCCCACGACTTCCGTCAACATACCGGTGTGAATAGTAGCTGCCTGGCTATTTTCCCAACAGTACATGAATGGCGTTGAACATGGCTGATTTTGTGTGAGCCAGAACCATACCTATATACAAGAGTTTACAGAAAATGAGTGGAAATAGAACGACAGGAGGAGGTTGCGATCGCTCAACAGCCCGAGGACGTGAGGATGAGAGCCAACACGAACTGGTGGTGTGAATGTGGGGGAATATGCCGACTGAAATAGAGTGTCTGTGCTGTGGCGAGTGGGACAAGTTTCTGCCATCGATAACCAGGCTCAACGTGTCAGATCAAGATGAGCGTGCCCGCAGTTGTGTCACAGCTACCGCGGATTTCACGGCGTTGATTCATCCGGCAGTACTCGATTTTTTTTCCGGTGTGATAAAGTGAACTGGAAAAAACGCCCCACACCGAATAGACCAAATGGACAGCTGTCCACAGAGTAAGTGATTATTTTAAACATGACACATGTATAGTAAACTGCTTGTAGCCTTCTCCTCTCTAGTAGTGTAGATGACCACTAGCAGTGTTTTATTATGACTATTCTGTTTCATACTTTTATTTCATGTGACTTTTATTTTGACATCATGCTATCTGCAGGGGGGACTAATTTCTCCACGCTCACGCTCACGCTCGTTCAATAAAAACACAAGAAGTCACGAGAAGGCACGTTACAAGACGATGCATGTTTAGAGTCAGAGATTGGAAAATATTACTGTAACCTTCAACTAAAGTGTTCTTTGAAGTGTTATACTACTCTGTGCTTGATTTGTTTGGCAGTAATAATTTGAGAATAATTTATGAAGTTGCTAGCTAGCTCTCCAACGTCCAAGTTAAGTTAATGGCGGCAGCCTTCCCTGGATCACCACTTTCTAGCACCCTTTGATATGCGGAGCGAGGTATGTGGTTCATTGTAATGTACTATTTCATATTAATTCATTTCATACGTTCATGTAAATGGTAATGAGATTCATTTCATGATGGCTGTTGCCTGCTATGCTGTTATCAATGTGATGTTAGCTTGCTAAAGTGCATTTGTCAAAGGATTATTCCATATCTGGCTAAATTGCCTTTGTTATTTTTCTTTTAAGTTTTCACGGTGTTGGTGCTTTGCACACTCGTCTGAATTAAAGTACACCCGTATGGAAACACTCCCAAGCCTGTTTATTCCAAGTTGAAGGGCTGCTACAAGTAGTTATACTAAAACTCCTGAGTCAAAAGAACCAGGCTAACTCGGTGAGAGAAATATAGTTAACTTAGCCCTCAGTCATTTCATTTTACAGGTAACGATAACAGCGATTTTTATTTTAGTTTGGTTGTTCATGCTAAACAGGTTGAATTCAACATGAGGTTATACTAGAGGAGGCTAACGTTATTTGAACCGTAGTCTATATACAGCTTCTCAGCATCTATCTTATAACCGAATAAAGACACAGATTAACATAAGGAAGAGTAATAAAAGACAACTTACATGTGCACTTTGTTCTGCCTGTGCTTTGAAAATAGATGGGATGGGGACAGCCGTATGTTTCAGACGTAACTTAAGGCCTCATTATACTTCTGCGTCGGACCTACGCCGGAGCCTATACGCCGTAGGCAACGTGTTGGTTTTAATTTATACTTCTGTGTTGTTGTCCGCGTTGACGCGTACCTAGGGAGCGTGTGAAACCCCGAGGGAGGGGTTCCTGGCAGACCAATCACAGCGCTTGTGTCCGCGTAGAATTGACGCGTTGTTACATTTTTGGAGAGGTGCACGTCAGGGTACGCCGTAGGGTACGCGCGCTACACACAGCCTACGACGTAGCTACGGCGGCAGTTCGACGCAGAAGCATAAAACAGGCTTTAGTACCATCTTTCTGGGCCCATATTCCATTTTTTCAAAGTAACTTAGTCCTCCGGTGCAAAATGCTCTTTGCAAACACGATACTGTTTGATTTTGTAGAGAGGCGTTGAAGTACAGATCTCCAGAGCAGCTAGCCATTTATTTCTCAGTTCCACATTCGATGGAATTCTGTGAAACATTACATTCGTGTATGTCCTTTGCTTGTTCTCACAACCTTTTGCTACGCAGATAATTACCATGTTTGCTGTAACTGTAGCTGTAACTTCTCAAAAAAAACAATCCAAAAGCGAAGACACTCGGTGCAGGTCACACGTGTTGTTCTTCTGTGTTTTGACTCGTTGCCACCGGTATGTTGACAGAAGTCGTGGGATTTCATGTGTTGCGTGATATCTCTGCGCCCAAGTAGCAGTGCTTCGCCTAAGTAGCCGTGCTTCGCCTGTGCTTCCCCATAATATAGTCCCAAGTCAATATCTGCCTAAGAAATCATCTAGTGTTAATCTGCATCGCTATTTGTACTCGTTGTGAATACGCAGGCCACAAGAAGTAATTACTTGGGTTTTAAAAAAATGTTTTTATCACTTTTACTCAGGACATGCTAGCTGGCAACAAAGGATTCCATTCATTGTGCTAATCTAAGCTAGTGCCGACCCTGTCAAACTAAACCAATGCATGCACTGAGACAAAAATGCATTTACCCACCTATCTAAATGTATGAAAGTATATGAATAAGCCCTATTTCAAAAAACGGTGGAGTGTTCCTTTAAGATTAAACTTAGAAGAAATCCTACAAAGAAGCTCAGGTGAAATATGTTTTAATAATGTATTTTTTTTTTTTTTTTTTATATATATATATATGTATATATATTTTATTTATTTAGTTATTTTTTAGAATTAGGAAAGGTTAGAATCCAGTACCACACCCCAGTCCAGCAGGTGGCGGTAATGCACTATTAAAGTTAGTTGCCAACCGCCATAAAAATTGAAAGAAGAAGAAGAAGAAAACACCGACAGCTCCAGCAATGAACCTCATTCACTCTCAGTGTTCCCGAAGCTCGCGCGCTGGTAAGTTGACGAAATTACTGTATTTTTCACTTTTAAACACTTCAGCCGTCCTCTCATGAATCTAGGCAGTAGTTGTATTTATGTAGCCAGCTTTAGTTAGTGTTTACTGGAAGAGAATAGTTAACTGCAGCTAGCTTAGTGACCAACACTTCACTAATGTTCGCTACCAGTTAGAAATGTGTAAATTAAACCCTGAGGTCATAGTTAAATAATGTGATGTTGCACTTCATAGTTTTTCTGTCAGCCCTGTTTACATACATGAGGTGGTCAGAATATTAGAAATACATCTGGATATATAAAGCAAATAAGTACAGAAGCAGCACCCCCACAAATAATATAAGACCTCAATGCTAAAGCTATGGCTGAGCTTTGTATATACGGTATCATAATGCAATAAACATATAATTTGCATAATGTGTTGGATGAGCTAAATGATCATCCAGCTTCTTCCATGTTGTTGTGTAAGAATAACAATAGTGCTTTGTGTGTGTGTGTGTGTATGAAGAGTTCAGATGCAAAAGCCTCTAAGTGCCATCTGAAATTTTCTTCTAGAATGATCATTTTTATCAAGCTCGTATATTTAAGTTCAGTAATTTAACTTAAATGACAACTAATAGGTAATTTTCATTGACATTTAAGTGAAATTACTGAACTTAAATATACAGGCTTGATAAAAATGATCATTCTAGAAGAAAATTTCAGATGGCACTTAGAGGCTTTTGCATCTGAACTCTTCATATATATATATATATATATATATAATATTATTATTTATTTTTGTGTGTGTTCTCATTTAAAGGTACAATATGTAAGATTTTTTTTTTTTTTTTGCACAGTGTGATATATTTCCTGCAGTTGTCTACTTGCAATATCCCAAAAGTCTCCAAATATTTTTTATTTCAGAGAAATTCCAATTTTAAATAATGTCCTGTCCCGGAAAAAAATGTCGCCTGTCAATCACGCAATATCCGCGTTATCCTCGGTTTCCGCTCGTACTGCCATAGCATGATGTAACCATGGCGACAGACATGGACAACCGCGTAGTGCGTAACGTAGTGCTGTAGCGGTGCGTCGATAACGTCGACGTCATATTTTTTGCGTCGACACTTCTTTATTTATTTTAATTTTTTTACACCATTCCCGGAGGTACAGCTCACCACACATACACCGCCCGCCGTGTTATTCTGCCATGTTTTCTCCCTTTCTTTCCAAACCGCGACAAACGCCAGTCTCCTTTCCTTTTGGTGGTTTCTGCCGCAGGGAAGAAACGTAAGCCGTCGAAATCTAATCATTTACGTGAGGAGATTAAGAAGATGAGGCACGCGGGAGGAAGAGAAATGCCGACTGATGCTTGTTCTCACGCGACAGCATCAAACTTCTGTCACGCTGACACGTTAACCCCAGGGGATCTTTTAAAAAACTTTCAATTCTTGTACTCAAAGTCAACGAAAACTGAGCAGGACCAAGCCATTTTACAGCTGATCCCCGTCAAAAAAGTTCAGGAGGTATTTCTTAGCAATGGCTGATTGAATGTATGTTTAGTCCAGTGCCTGTAGCGTTATATAAGATTAGTATTGACCGAGTTCAGAGGCTGTCATATGTGGATCAACTTACTTTGTTGTGTATTTTTAACAGTTTCAATATGAAAAATAACTTTTATATTGATTCAATGGATTAATTGCATTTTGAAAAAAAAAAGTGTCATGAATTTATTGCATTTTTGGGAAAAAAATTATCCGTTTTTATAATAAATCTTTGAAAATCTAAATCTGGATTTGAATTATTTATGTTATTATAACCTAAAGATGCTATGTGAAAGTTTAAAACAGAAAATAGTGGTTTTCATCTTGCCACTTTCTTGGTAAAGAAAATGGATTTATCATGTTTATATTATTCAGAAGTAAACAGTGTAGCTGATAGAGTGTTTTATGTCAGAATGTTTATTTTTAAACCACAACCTTCTAAGTGCTTCTTTTACCGATATATTTAACGATATCTTTTACATTTCTCATCCAAACAACGTCAGACTTGGCGCTGCACTTACTCGTGCCCAGACAGCTGTCGAGTTAGAAATCCATCGGAGTAACGGTTTGAGAGAGATATGCGAATAACAGACAGGCTAATTAATTCCAATTAGTCGTTAGATTAGTCAACTAATCGATAAAATAATTGCCCGACTAATCGTTTAATTAACAATCGTTTACCCCAGCCCTAGCGTAACGTTTAGCGGCACGCTGTTCTTGTTTCGTTCAAACATTATGGACCATGGCAAGCAGACTGTGGAACAAAAAAGGACTAAAACTAAAATGAGGCTCAATATCAGCGTGGCGTTTTCCAGATGTCGAGAGCTCCACGTCCGCGACTAACCTGGACTCGACAGAGCTTCACGAGTCACGACTTGACAGCGACACCGCTCTTGAACATTCTTTGTTAGACAGGTGAGCAAATGTACATAAAACTAATCAATGATATAAATCAGGGGTGTGATTATTCCGGATAAATCCGGAAATCCGGCTTTTCTGACCTGAAAATGATGCTCTCGTAAATTATGCAAATCCGCTTCTTTCTTTTTTTTTGCGGGTCGCGCGCAAAGCACGGTTCGGGTATTGGTAAACATAATGACCGCTCACTGCTCACTGCATTTTTTTGTGCCTCTGATTCATGTCTTCATGTCACTCCGCAAGTAGTCCATTCATTTGTCACGATGGAACTTCATTCAAAGCAGAGCTCCACCGCTTTGGTGGAGCTCTGCTTTGAATGAAGTTCCATGCACTCGTTGGAAGGTTATTTAAAGTGTGCTAAGAATTTTGGACGTGTGGGGCGAACTATTTATTTTCTTAGATGAAGCCGACAACAGGACAAAATAAATGTAAAGAGAGACATAGTGGAGTTTCCTATTTTCGTTTTGACAAGTATAATAAATTCTGTAGTCTACCCCTAACATGACCTGGCAAGTGACATTATTCTAAAACGCATACGCATAAAACTCCTCTGACATGGTTAGAAAATACTGCCACTAGAGCCAGCTGCACAACGAGAAAATGTCATAGCATGATCAGAATAGCCTACGGAAGCCCTGAACCGCAACGAAAAAAACAAGAAAGAAATCTGTAAAGAAAAAATAAATAAATAAATCTAGCATTTCGAGATTAAAGTCGAAACATGTCGAGAATAAAGTCAAAACAGTACGAGAATACAGTCTTCTGTAGAAGTTGCGTGTGTGCTTGCCGTTGTTTCATTGCTGCACAGGCATTCATAACGGTGCGCGTCCACTGGCAGATCGAGTGTTTCCAATTCACTGCGCGCGCAGGCGCTGGCGCGTGTGTAAAGAAATGCACTTGTTAAGTCGAACTGCCTCGGACATGGATCTACACAAAATAATAGCTTTTTACTTTTATCTTGGCTTTCAACAAAAGGAAATTCTACAGGTGGCAATCTACCAACATGGCATTAGGCTACCATTATAGGACGTTATATAATATAATATAATATAATATAATATAATATAATATAATATAATATATAGGACGTTTGCACTGTATTTTCATTAAATGTATATAAATTATGTAACTGTGTGTGGGGGGGGGGGGGTGTCATGATAGGTGCGCCGTATATTTTCCTGCTTTTTTGTCCTTTGCCAATCACACCTATGATAAAGCTCAACATGATGAAATGTTAGAATATGATCTAGCTTACTGCTAGTTTCATATAGAAAACGAACTAACACATAGAATAACATTATAACTTTCACCACACTCAAATGCAGTTTAGTGTGATGTAACGTTAGACCAAGTGAAACAGCGCTGCGTTTCCTCAAGTTTAATTCGTCTGATAAACTGACCTGTGTGAGCAGTAATTCAGCACTTGCGTGTAGTTCGGTAGAAGGAAATGTCCTTTTTCCTTTATATCCGCGGGACTCGCGTGTGATGTCTATTATTAGCAATCGTGACCTGATTCATACCTAGTAGTGATGCGCGGGTCGTCTCATAACCCGCGGACCCCGCGGGTAGCCCGCGGGTCGGGTTGGGGCGGGTCAAAAAATTGTCACTTTATTTGCGGGGCGGGTTGGGGCGGGTCATTAAACAAAATAAAATAAAAATCCATATATTGCATGCAATGTCCAGCCTATATTAAATATTTGGGAATATCAATCTAATCATATTTTAGCAGGTTATTTGATAAGGCCGTAGCAATGCAACTTGCGTGATTTCCCCAAACCTTTGGCGTCACGTGACACAGCTCGCGCAAAGCAGCTCGCGCCAAGCAGCTCCCGCCGCCAGCCACAACAACAAAGACGGAGAAATAAAAGTGAAGATGGAAGATGAGGTGCGGGAGAAATTGAGGTCGGGATTTTACATAATTAAAAGAAAAAAAGGTGAATGATGAATTAGATGAATACAAACGCTGCTTTGTAAATATTGAAAATGTTTAAATCATTATCTTATTAATATGACCTGATTTATGGTTCATATTCAGAATCGTCTGTTATTGCCAGTTTACAGGGCGATGTTTCCAAGCACTTTCAGGCTGAAATAAAGGCTGTTTTCATTTACATTACAATGCCTAGTTTGTCTATTTAATGGTCGCGGGTGCGGGGCGGGGCGGGTTGTAAAAATAGATACAGTGGTGCGGGGCGGGCTGAGGCGGGCCAAATAATTTCATAAAAGCGGGACCCGCGGGTTGGAAAAAAAGCCGAACCGCGCATCACTAATACCTAGGGCTGGGTATTGTTCAAAATCTTTCGATCCGGTGCCAATTTCGATACCTCAGTTTCGATACCGGTTCCTAACGATACTTTTTTCGATACCAATTTTATGAAATCCATTTTAACAAGATTACATAACTTTGGTTTTATTTTTTCAGTTTGACTCATGCTCCTTAGCCAGTGCACAAAGGAACACGTGTTTTTTAATATAAAGAGCTCATGCTTACCAAAGCTGAATTTGTTTGATCAAAAATACAGTAAATCTTGTAACCGTGTGAAATGGTATTACAATTTAAAATCTTATTTGAATATATTTAAAATAGGGTTGTGCCGATCGTGATGGCTGACCGACATCACGATGGAGAGCCACCATCGTGATGCCACACCCCCCACCTTGTCAGACCAGCCCAGTCTCACGGCAGTTCGTGAAATGGTCACGTTATTTATTGATTCGTGTACACCAGTGGTTGGGAACTTATGGCTCACGAGCCACACCTGGCTCTTTGGCAAAAATCATGTGTCTCGCAAGGTCTCTCACCCTTTACCAACAAACGATCGATAAAAAAATGTATGAAAAGTTTATGATAATAATAATATTCAAGTTGTACCGGCAAAAGTGCGTTTTCAGTGCTGTTCGCGAGTGTCACGAGTCACCACAGCAATCAACTAACTGCTTACGTTTCTGTGGTAACCTACAGCTCCTGCACTGGGATTCAAGCTGGCGAAAACCATTTTAGAACAGCAGCGAAAATGTACAAGTAGGCTATATAAACTTTAATATATAATTTTATTGAAACGGGTGCTTTGCTGTGCAAAGCGACATTTCGAAACATTTCACCCGCTGGCCGCGGGTACTTTCATTTTTGCCGCAGAGACCCAATTATGTCCTATAAATGTGTCGTATTTTTGATAATCCGTGCAGATTTCAGATGACGATTTTGTTTAAAGTTATTAATAACGAAACATGAATGAATGAGAAAGAAAAGAGCAGGATGTGCTTTATATTGAAAATAAATATTAAAAGTGCGATAAGTCGCGAAAGAGAACTGAATTGTACTGACAGGATTCTGTGCACGCGCTCCGAGCGCAACACGGACAAGCAAAGTAGCCTTTGTCTCCGGTTGCGCGCCTAAACGGCCAAATAAACACAGAAATATATCAAAATGCCAAGTCGAGTATTCCCGTTAGCACAGTAGATGTAAGTACTGTGTGCATTCTCTTTCTCTCACACACGCACACGAAGAGGATTTATGTATCAGTTGGTAACTCAACCTCACAGTGAAAGCCCTGCACAATTAATTCTATATGGCAACTTATTTATTGTTTGCTGAATATATGTTTGTTTTTAGTTGTCTATGGACCTAGTAATTACTACTGTTGAAATTGTATTGAAAAAAAAGCATGTTTTTAATAATAATATTATAAATTAACCCCACCCCACGATATCATCGTCCATCGCGATGTTTTACTGTAAACATCGTCAACTGCCAATTTAGGGGACATCGCCCAACCCTAATTTAAAAATTTAATTTATTCCTGTGATGTCAAAGCTGAATTTTCTAAATCATTACTCAGTGTCACATGATCCTTAGGAAATATGAAAACAGTTTGCTGCTTAATATTTTTGGAAACTATGATACATTTTTTTCATGATTCTTTGATGAATAGAAATGTCAAAAGAACAGCATTTATCCATCCATCCATCCATCCATCCATCTTTTTCCGCTTATCCAGGGCCGGGTCGTGGGGGCAGCAGTCTAAGCAGAGATGCCCAGACTGCCCTCTCCTTAGACACTTCCTCCAGCTCTTCCGGGGGGACACTGAGGCGTTCCCAGGCCAGCCGAGAGACATAGTCTCTCCAGCATGTCCTAGGTCTTTCCCGGGGTCTCCTCCAAGTGGGACGCACCTGGAACACCATCCCAGGTAGGTATCCAGGAGGCATCCGCAGGGCTCCAAACTGCGACTAAAATGGTCGCATTTGCGAGCAAATATATTTATTTGCGAGTGAAATTTCTGCCAAGATCGCCATTGGCGACAATACCAGTTTTTCTCCCTTTGATTGTAAAATTTGCTCCTATGTGCATGTTTTATAACCAGTAGACTATTGCTTCATTTGTTTTGTTAACGTCATGAAATGAGATGCGTGAACGTTTCACTGAGTGAAAGCGCTCAAAATATGAACAGGTAAAGCGAATGTCACCTTTCCGCGCCAGAAAAAATGTCAAAGCGAAAAATATCTGACTTCTTCAAGCAATCCTCATCTCTGTCAATCACCAGCACGGATGACACACCTGCTAACAAAAAAGCAGGCTCCAGCAGCTGTGCCAGCACGAGCGCGCTAGAGAACGCCAGAGACACAGGGATTCATCTTTCCGCATCAGTCAATGAACACCGTGCCGAAAGACATTTCAAAATGTCCTGGATTCAGAAGTTTTCTTGGCTGAGGTATGATCACGAGACACAAAAAATGTTTTGTGACTTTTGTTCAAGAGCGGGCAAAGAAATATCGGGGAAAGCGGAGTTCATTACAGGACCTAACCATTTCAAAAAAGAGACTATGAGAAAGACGGGGCAGTAACAAGCATAAAAATGCACGTGATCTCATAATCGCGAAGAACGCTCCACAGACTACACCGTTAGCACGTGCAGTTTCTCGTGCATGCGATCTGCGGGACGAAAAGGAATGGAAGGAGTTAAAAATGAAGTTTAACACAGCCTATATGATCGCACGGGAAGAGCTGCCGTTCAATAAATTTAGTTCACAGATATTATTAATGAGAAAAAACGGACTTGATTGTGAGTAAAACATATGATAACGACACATCTTGTGCTGAGTTTGTAGGATGCATTGCAGATGAGATCAAAGAACAAGCACTGACAGATGCACAGACAGCTAATTACATCTCCATTATCTGGGAAAGACAACGTTATTGCATACTGCAGGCACATTTCTGCAGGTGTGGCAGTGAACAGGTTTATTAGTTTAACTGAGCTTGAACCCTGCCATGCACATGGAGTATTAGATCAAATAAAATGCTTGTTTAGTGATGCTAAACAAACTGATCGTGATTGGTGGCAGAAGAAGATTACTGCATTTGGAGCAGATGGGGCTGCCGTTAACATGGGTGCTTGAGGAGGAGTAGGTGCTCTCTTAAGATAAGAAATAGGACAGCACATTCTTTATTTTCACTGTATGCCACACAGACTGGAATTAGCCATGCTGAATGTTCAGAAGTCTGTTCCAATGATTGAAAATGTCAATGATTTGCTACAGCTAATATAATAATAATAATAATACATTTTATTTAAAGGCGCCTTTCTCGGCACTCAAGGACACCGTACAAAAATACATAATACATTTAGAACAGCGCAGAATAAGAAAAACAGAAGAATAGAGAATAAAACAATATTAAGAACAATTAAAAGAGGCAGAGCATGTTACAGTACATTAGATATGATAGGCAGTTTTAAACAGATGTGTTTTAAGTTGAAGTTTAAAGTGAGAGAACGAATCAATGTTTCTGAGTTGTGGTGGTACGTTCCAGAGACGGGGAGCAGATCGGCTAAAAGCTCTGCTCCCCATAGTGGTGAGACGGGCACGGGGGACAGAGAGGTGTATGGAGGAGGATGACCTGAGTGAGCGGGAAGTGGTTGAAACCTGGAGGAGATCGGACAGATATGGGGGGGACAGGTTGTGAATGGCTTTGAATGTTAATAAAAGGACTTTGAAATGGATACGAAACTGAACCGGGAGCCAGTGTAGCTGTTGGAGAACAGGGGTGATGTGGTGAATGGATGGTGTTCGTGTTATTATGCGGGCAGCTGAATTCTGGACCAGTTGAAGTTTGTGAAGGGATTTGTGAGGGAGACCAAAGAGAAGAGAGTTGCAGTAGTCTAGACGTGAAGTGACGAGACTGTGGACAAGGATGGAGGCTGTGTGGGGGGTAAGGGAGGGGCGGAGACGATTAATGTTTCTTAGATGGAAGTAGGCAGACCTGGTAATGTTATTGATGTGAGATTGAAAAGATAATGTGCTGTCAAGGATGACACCCAGACTCTTCACCTGGGGGGAGGGTGAAACGGAGGAACTATCAATAGTGAGAGAAAGACTGTTGGTTTTGGATAAAGTAGATTTAGTGCCAATGAGGAGAACCTCAGTTTTATTACTATTTAATTTGAGGAAGTTCTGTGTAAACCAAATTTTTATTTCTGAGATGCAGTCAGTAAGTGAGGTGGGTGGGAGAGTGGATGAGGGTTTGGTCGAAAGGTAGAGCTGGAATATGGAAAACATACCATTTTAGCCCCAAAAGCAAGCGTTAGTTGAAAGCCATTGGCATGGAGTTAGGCTGTGCCATACGAACACCTTCTGCTGTGAAGACACAGCGCTGGCTGCCTCACATTTACAGAGCCCTTTCTATTTTTCTTGGATCTGATCAGACTACAGGCCAGGGCCAATATACAGCTGTGCACTTCCACATGCAACACCTTTCTGCCTCATCCAAAAACACTGAAATAACAGGAAGAGCAAAACACATCTCACAACAAATGGAAAAGTTGCGTTTTGTAGGGTTTTTGTCACTTTCTCCATGACCTGTTTGGAGAAATCTCAAAGTTGAGTCTTGTGCTTCAGAAGAACTCGCTTATTCTACCTCAGGCTAAAGCAGCTATTGATTCCTGTGTCTGTTCAATCAAGGGAATGAAGGACAAATCAGTGAAAAATGGAAAGTTGGAGGAATTTCTCAGTCACACAAACTTAAATTCAGTTTCTCAGCATGAAAATGTGGTGCAGCAGGACAAAGCCCAAAGAGAAAAACAGACCAGAAGGCAGAAAAAAGCAGCCTCATCTGACTACGTGGGCATTTCCTTTCAAAACATACAGCTGAAAGGCTGTGATCTCCAAGGTTTCAGTGAAGAACTAAACCACCTCATTGATGAAACTGTAGACATTACAGTTAAGGAGCTTGAAAGGAGGTTTGAAATAATGAGAGACAACACACAGCACAAAAACACACAAGGGACAGAGATCATTCAATGCTTCTCAATCTTTTGTCATGATTCTTGGCCAAACGACATCTACACTTTTGGGTAAATGAAATTGACACACTGCTGAAAATGGTATCAAGACATCTTGCTGAAAAATGTATGTGACATCACTGCTGTACAGGCAGAATGGAGATTGTTGAAAACCCTTGTTAAAGGACAGTTTTCAGATAAATCCTATTGCAGCTTGTGGGAAGTCCTACTAACAAAAGAGCCCTACTGCACAGATTTCCAGAATGTTTTGCATCTTGTTGAGATAATGCTTGTCCTACCAATTTCTGCTGCTCAGTGTGAACGTGGCTTTTCAGCTCAAAACAGGATAAAATCTAAAGTACGCAATTCACTCCATGTGTCAACCTTGGAAGATTTGATCAGGATCAGCACTGAAGGCCCATCACTTGAACAGTTTGATCCTGAACCATGTGTCAAACGCTGGCTTTCTGCAAAAAAGAAGAGGAGACGGCCAAACTACACTTAGTGGCCAAGTGATATGGACATAATCATGGTCAGTGACACTGGCTCAGATTCTGCTAACATTTTTTAATTTGACTGTATATAGTTCATAAGTCGGAAGTGACAGTCAGTTCCCAAATAAGCTTCAGTTCCCAGAACATTCACAAGATGAAAATGCTGAAACTGTAAGAAGAGGAGAGACAGGATGACTAAAAGTAAGTGCATTGTTATGTGGCTCTTAAAAAAATTATTTGGCGCCTGTTTTTTTCCCCTATAGGAGCCAATGGCTCCTTAATTGATATTTTTTGTTTGGAGCCCTGCATCCGGAACAGATGCCCGAGCCACCTCAGCTGGCCCCTCTCGATGTGGAGGAGCAGTGGCTCTACTCTGAGCTCCTCCCGAGTGACCGAGCTTCTCACCCTATCTCTAAGGAATCGCCCAGCCACCCTGCGGAGAAAGCTCGTTTCGGCCGCCTGTATCCGGGATCTTGTCCTTTCGGTCATGACCCAAAGCTCATGACCATAGGTGAGAGTAGGAACGTAGATTGACCGGTAAATCGACCGCATTACTGCAGAAGCTGCACCAATCCGTCTGTCAATATCCCGTTCCATCCTTCCCTCACTCATGAACAAAACCCCAAGATACTTAAACTCCTCCACTTGAGGCAGGAACTCTCCACCAACCTGAAGTGGGCAAGCCACCCTTTTCCGATTGAGGACCATGGCCTCGGATTTGGAGGTGCTGATTCTCATCCCAGCCACTTCACACTCGGCTGCAAACCGTCCCAGTGCATGCTGAAGGTCCTGGTTTGATGAGGCCAGCACGACAACATCATCCGCAAAGAGCAGAGATGAAATCATGTTGTTACCAAACCTGACACCCTCCGGTCCCTGGCTGCGCCTAGAAATTCTGTCCATAAAAATTATGAACAGAACTGGCGACAAAGGGCAGCCATGCCGGCAATGCGAACCAAGCTCCTGCTTCGGTCGTACAGGGACCTGACAGCCCTTAGCAAAGGACCCCGCACCCCATACTCCCGGAGCACCCTCCACAGGCCGCCGCGAGGGACACAGCCGAAGCCTTCTCCAAATCCACAAAGCACATGTGGACTGGCTGGGCAAACTCCCATCGAACCCTCCAGCACCCTGTAGAGGGTATAGAGCTGGTCCAGTGTTCCATGGCCTGGACGAAAACCACACTGTTCCTCCTGAATCCGAGGTTCTACTATCAGCCGTATTCTCCTCTCCAGTACGCTGGCTTAGACTTTCCCAGGGAGGCTGAGAAGTGTGATCCCCCTGTAGTTGGAACACCCTCTGGAACCCCGTCTTAAAAAGAGGGGCCACCACCCCGGTCTGCCATCCCAGAGGCACTGTCCCCGACCGCCACGTGATGCTGCAGAGGCGTGTCAGCCAAGACAGCCCCACAACATCCAGACACTTGAGGTACTCAGGGCGGATCTCATCCAACCCCGGTGCCTTGCCACCGAAGAGTTTCTTGACTACCTCGGTGACTTCAGCTTGGGTGATAGAGGAGTCCGCCTCTGAGCCCTCAGCCTCTGTTTCCTCAATGGAAGATGTGCGGCAGGATTGAGAAGATCCTCAAAGTATTCCTTCCTCCGTCCAACGACATCCCCAGTTGAGGTCAACAGCTCCCCACCTCTACTGTAGACAGCGTTGGTAAGGCACTGCTTCCCTCTCCTGAGGAGCCGGACGATTTTCCAGAATCTCTTCGAGGCCAGCCGATAGTCCTTCTCCATGGCCTCACCGAACTCCTCCCAGGCCCGAGTTTTTGCCTCCACAACCACCCGGGCTGCAGTTCGCTTGGCCTGCCGGTACCCGTCAGCTGCCTCAGGAGTCCCACAAGCCAACCAGGCCCGATAGGACTCCTTCAGCTTGACGGCATCCTTTACTTCCAGTGTCCACCACCGGGTTCGAGGATTGCACAGCTCTGAGCGGCCGCTTCGACAATGGAGGTGGAGAACATGGTCCACTCGGACTCAATATCTCCAGCCTCCCTCGGGATCCGGTCGAAGCTCCGCCGGAGGTGGGAGTTGAAGATCTCTCTGACAGGAGACTCGGCAAACGTTCCCAGCAGTCCCTTACAGTACGCTTGGGTCTGCCGAGTCTGTCCAGCTTCCCCCCCCCGCCATCGGATCCAACTCACCACCAGGTGGTGATCAGTTGACAGCTCCGCCTCTCTTTACCCGAGTGTCCAAGACATACGGCCGCAGGTCAGATGAAACGACCACAAAGTCGATCATCGACCTACGGCCTAGAGTGTCCTTATGCCACGTGCACTGATGGACACCCTTATGCTTCAACATGGTGTTCGTTATGGACAAACTGTAACTATCACAGAAGTCCAATAACTGAACACCGCTCAGGTTCAGATCAGGGGGGCCATTCCTCCCAATCACGCCCCTCCAGGTGTCACTGTCATTGCCCACGTGGGCATTGAAGTCCCCCAGTAGAACGACGGAGTCCCCAGTAGGAGCACTTTCCAGCACCCCTCCCAGAGATTCCAAGAAGACTGGGTACTCTGCACTGCCGTTTGTCCCGTAGGCACTCACGACAGTGAGAGACCAATCCCCAACCCGTAGGCGCAGGGAAACGACCCTCTCATTCACCAGGGTAAACTCCAACACATGGCGGCTGAGCTGGGGGGCTTTAAGCAAACCCACACCAGCCCGCCGCCTCTCACCATGGGCAACTCCAGAGTGGTGAAGAGTCCATCCTCTCTCAAGGAGTGTGGTTTCAGAGTCCAAGCTGTGCGTAGAGGTGATCCCGACTATCTCTAGTCGGAACCTCTCTACCTCTCTACCCCAATCTCAGGCTCCTTCCCCACCAGCAAGGTGACGTTCCACGTCCCTAGAGCTAGTTTCCACGTCCCTGGAGCTAGTTTCCGTGTCCAGGGATCGGGTTGTCGAGGCCTCCGCCTTCGACTGCCGCCTGATCCTCTCAGCACCGGCTCCTTACGGCCCCTCCTGTAGGTGGTGAGCCCACGGGAAGGTTAGGGCATTTATTTGAAACCGAAATTTTTTTGTAACATTACACGTTTTAAGGTCATTTTTTAGCACTTTATGCATCCTTACTAAAAAAAATTCTGACTGAACACATTTTTGAATGGCAGTGTACATTCAGTAGGTCATTATTGCAATATAAACACTGTCAGTGATCAACAAGGCATGTCTTCATTTACCAGTCGAAGACGGAGCAACTTTCTGCTCTTATGTTTACTCGGTGCACTGTCAAGGTCTTCATCATATCTGTCATGGTACCGGTCTTTGCAGCAATTATTTTACCGCAAATACTGCATCGCGCGCTGTTGCCATCGAGCCTGGAGAAATGTAGCCACAAAATCTGCGAAATCTGGTACCGAATAAGAAGTCATTTTTCGATACTCTATAGTATCGAGGCAATTCGGTCGGTACCTAAAAAGTATCTAGGACTGGTGGGATGTGTTCATATGTTCTGGTTCTGCTCAGCGTTCTGTATGAGCTGATACTGTCTTATGGTGTTTTTAGGAAGGCCAGTGAGGAGTCCATTACAATAATCCACCCTGCTGGTGATGAAAGCATGCACAAGTTTCTCTAAGTCTTGTCTGGAAACAAAGCATCTAATTCTTGCAATATTTTTCAGATGATGGTATGTTGATTTAGTTATTGCTTTGACATGACTCTAGTGTCACACCAAGATTCCTGACTTGATTTTTAGTTGTAAAGATAGAGTGAAGGTATGCTTTCACCTTGAGAACTTCATCTTTGTTTCCAAACACAATGACTTTTTGTCTTTGTTTAACTGAAGAAAGTTTTGGCACATTGTTGACTTAATCAATGCATTGGCACAGGGTGTCAATGGGGCAGTAATCGTTAGGTGATAGGGCTAAGTAGAGCTGTGCGTCATCTGCAGAGCTGTGGTAAGAGATTTGGTTCTTTCTCATTATTTGGCTCATTGGGAGCATATACAGGTTGAACAGGAGTAGCGCAAGAATTGAGCCTTGAGGGACTCCGCATGTCATGGATGTCCACTCAGACTTATGGTCTCCTATACTCACATAATAACCTCTCCCATCTAAGTATGACCTGAACCATTTAAGGACTATCCCAGAAAGCCCAACCGAGTTTTCCAGCCTGTCTAGAAGTATGTTATGATCGACAGTGTCAAATGCAGCACTGAGGTCGAGTAGTACCAGCACTGATAATTTGCCTGAATCAGTATTTAAGCGAATATCGTTTATTATCTTTATGAGCGCTGTCTCTGTGCTGTGGTGCGGTCGGAAACCAGATTGAATGTTGTCAAAGTATCCATTTGAGCATAAGAATTTGTTGAGCTGATTGAAGACAACTTTTTCAATGATCTTGCCTATGAAAGGAAGATTTGAGATCGGTCTATAGTTGCTTAACCCTCTAAGACCAACGGGAGCGCCGGCGTTTTTAACGGGAGCGCTCCCATTTGCGTGTCTGTTCAAGAGCCTATAGAAACTGAAACAAAATGGCTAGCTCAATAATTCTTTTTGCATACAAATCCAGAGATGTAACATGTTCAGATCAAGCCTCGAATGTTCCTGTTGCGTTGTTTTACCCTCTAATGAGTCCGTACAAATTGCGTAATATGCGTTTACAAAACAAAATAAAAAAATGCATTACACGTCTTTGCACACATGTTCTGTAGATCTGCTATTTATAGTTAGAACGTGATACGTCAATGAGCCATCAGAAGACCTGTGCGATTTAATAAATAATGCTGCAGGAAAAAAATTCAAGTGGACAAATCACTGAAGAAGAACTTTACAAATACATTGGCCTCACACTGTACATGGACATTCTAAAGCTTCCAAAGCTCAGAGATTTCTGGTGTGTTGAATCCATCTTCCATGTTCCCTTCCCTCAAAAGGTTATGTCCAGAGACCGGTTCCTCAGCATCACGTGGAATATGCACTTGAGTGACCCTGCAGAAGATGCTGCCAATGACAAAAAAAAAGCTGAGGGTATGACTTTCTGCATAGAATACGGCCTCTATATGACAGTTTGCGCGTAGCCTGCAAAGCTGTCTACCACCCTGACAGAAACCTTTCTGTGGATGAGCGTATGGTAGCCACCAAAGCCAGAATCAGCCTGAAGCAGTACATCAAAAATAAGCCAACAAAGTGGGGAATAAAACTTTTTGTGTTGTGTGATTGTAGTGGCTACACAGTGGATTTCAACATTTACACAGGTAAGTCCAATGTTGCAAGTGGGAAGGGACTTTCATTTGATGCTGTGATGTCGCTGGTCAGAAAGGGGCTCTTGGGATCTGGATATCACATTTACTGTGATAATTTTTATATCAGCCCAGTACTCTTTCAGCACCTTTATGACCTGGGGTTTGGAGCCTGTGGAACCATCAGGGACACAAGAATTGGTGTCCCAAACACCAAAGTGAATGCGCTGTCAAAGAAATCTCCACGGGGATCAATAAGGTGGATCAGACAGGGATCACTCCTTTT
This sequence comes from Rutilus rutilus, assembly GCA_021464565.1. Classification (NCBI taxonomy): domain Eukaryota; kingdom Metazoa; phylum Chordata; class Actinopteri; order Cypriniformes; family Leuciscidae; genus Rutilus; species Rutilus rutilus. Next base: position 989,363 of record JAJAQA010000001.1, on the reverse strand, counting down.
CACAAAGTGGATGGACACACGAGAGGTGAGTGTGTGCACTACTCTGCACACTGCATACGTGGGAGACACAGTGAAAAGAGTGTGCAAATATCCAGCAGTGAGTACAAGTTGGATGTTCCTATTCCTCCCGCTGTGAAAGATTACAATCGCTTCATGGGGGGAGTTGACCTGTCAGATCAGTTGATTGGCTACTATTCCTCGTGGAAGAAAAGCAAGAAGTGGTACATGACTGTACTGCACCATTTCATTGACATTGCGGTCACTAACAGCTACTTGCTGCACAAGCTACTGTGTAGCAGCAAGGAGGAGCAGCCCATGACACACCAGGCCTTCCAAGAACAGTTGTCAGCGGAGCTGTGTGGGGTGTCCTTACAACCAGCACGGGAGAGCTACCAGCACTTACCTGTTGCCATTTCTGGTACAGTTGGCTCAAAAAAAGCCACACAGGGGTGCAGGAAATGCAGGCTGTGTGGGAAATGCACTCCGTTTATGTGTGAGGCATGCCAAGTGCCCCTCTGTGTTATTCTGGACAGGAACTGTCACAAGAATTATCACAGCTAGAGTTGCCTGTGTATATGTAGGGGTGCCTCTATCTGTATGTTGTTTAGGTCTGATAATGTACAGTTTATTTATTTATTTTTTACACAAGAATTGTTCTGACAGGGTCTATTTATTTTATATTTTAACCAATTCAATGTTCAATCAATATTCAAAAGCAAAATGTTATCTGTTTGACCACAAATGTAATTGAATATTTTACATGGTATTTTCCCCCTTGCTTGTTTGAATGAAAAAAATAGTTTATCTTAAAAACTAATTTGTTAACAGTTCAAATCAATTCTGAATAGTTTTAAATTGTTTTATGCATGTTTTTCACATTAAACAAGTTTGAGGCTGACATTTATCAAATTTATGTATTGAATAAAATATGTAGAAAAAAAATATTAAAGTTGTTGTTTTTTTGTTTATTGCACTTTTGAGATATTTATCTAGTTACTATTGATTTATTACAAACAATGCCTTCAAATTGGGAGAGTAAGGATTATTTTGATGTATGGCATATGAAAATGCTCAAAGGAATGACAGCACAGCATGTAAAAATACAAAGATATACTCTGGCGGAATTGTTCTATGGCAGGTCATAAAGGGTTAATATGGTCTTATCCAGATGGCTCTTTTTCAGGAGGGACTTGACAATTGCAGTTTTCAGGGAGTTTGGAAAACTCCCATAGAGAAGTGAGGCATTTACCACTTCTAGAAGATCTGCTTCTAAACTGTTTAACCCTCTGGGGTCTAAGGTGTGTTTGGGGTACTTGAGATGTTCTGACATGCCCTTACATTTGTGCTTTTTTCAGTTGCTTATAAACATATTAATGGCAAAGGTATAATTACACTCTATTTAGCACAAACAGGGCTACCATAATATGTGAGCAACATGTATGTACATGTTTGTATTTTTGAGAGAATAATGTTTATGCATGGTTATTGAAAAAAACAAAAAATGAAAGTTTCTGAAATAACACCACAAAACACATACTAAATATGTGTCAAGAAACTAAATATGTGTCATATCGCCTAGAGTTTTTTCTTCAAAATAATGTGAAATCAATCCTGCCTAATCATTCACATAAAACAATACATTGATTTAAATTTTGTAAGACACTTTTTGTTTGGAAAGGCAATATGCTAGTGTGCGTGATTCACACCTGAGAAGACAACGACCCGCATAATGAGCTGCATACATAATGAGCCTTTCATTCAGGTGTGTGACTGAGCCACAAGAAAGAATGAAAGGGCTATATATATATATATATATATATATATATATATATATATATATATATATATATATATATATATATATACAGTGAGGAAAACAACAACTGTGTTTCCAACTGTGAACCAATTATATATACAGTGAGGAAAATAAGTATTTGAACACCCTGCTATTTTGCAAGTTCTCCCACTTGGAAATCATGGAGGGGTCTGAAATTGTCATTGTAGGTGCATGTCCACTGTGAGAGACATAATCTAAAAAAAAAAAAATCCAGAAATCACAATATATGATTTTTTAACTATTTATTTGTATATACAGCTGCAAATAAGTATTTGAACACCTGTCTATCAGCTAGAATTCTGACCCTCAAAGACCTGTTAGTCTGCCTTTAAAATGTTCACCTCCACTCCATTTATTATCCTAAATTAAATGCACCTGTTTGAGGTCGTTAGCTGCATAAAGACACCTGTCCACCCCATACAATCAGTAAGAATCCAACTACTAACATGGCCAAGACCAAAGAGCTGTCCAAAGACACTAGAGACAAAATTGTACACCTCCACAAGGCTGGAAAGGGCTACAGGGAAATTGCCAAGCAGCTTGGTGAAAAAAGGTCCACTGTTGGAGCAATCATTAGAAAATGGAAGAAGCTAAACATGACTGTCATTCTCCCTCGGACTGGGGCTCCATGCAAGATCTCACCTCGTGGGGTCTCAATGATCCTAAGAAAGGTGAGAAATCAGCCCAGAACTACATGGGAGGAGCTGGTCAATGACCTGAAAAGAGCTGGGACCACCGTTTCCAAGGTTACTGTTAGTAATACACTAAGACGTCATGGTTTGAAATCATGCATGGCACTGAAGGTTCCCCTGCTTAAACCAGCACATGTCAAGGCCCGTCTTAAGTTTGCCAATGACCATTTGGATGATCCAGAGGAGTCATGAGAGAAAGTCATGTGGTCAGATGAGACCAAAATAGAACTTTTTGGTCATAATTCCACTAAACGTGTTTGGAGGAAGAAGAATGATGAGTACCATCCCAAGAACACCATCCCTACTGTGAAGCATGGGGGTGGTAGCATCATGCTTTGGGGGTGTTTTTCTGCACATGGGACAGGGCGACTGCACTGTATTAAGGAGAGGATGACCAGGGCCATGTATTGCGAGATTATGGGGAACAACCTCCTTCCCTCAGTTAGAGCATTGAAGATGGGTCGAGGCTGGGTCTTCCAACATGACAATGACCCGAAGCACACAGCCAGGATAACCAAGGAGTGGCTCTGTAAGAAGCATATCAAGGTTCTGGCGTGGCCCTAGCCAGTCTCCAGACCTAAACCCAATAGAGAATCTTTGGAAGGAGCTCAAACTCCGTGTTTCTCAGCGACAACCCAGAAACCTGGCTGATCTAGAGAAGATCTGTGTGGAGGAGTGGGCCAAAATCCCTCCTGCAGTGTGTGCAAACCTGGTGAAAAACTACAGGAAATGTTTGACCTCTGTAATTGCAAACAAAAGCTACTGTACCAAATATTAACATTGATTTTCTCAGGTGTTCAAATACTTATTTGCAGCTGTATCATACAAATAAATAGTTAAAAAATCATACATTGTGATTTCTGGATTTTTTTTTTTTTATTATGTCCCTCACAGTGGACATGCACCTACGATGACAATTTCAGACCCCTCCATGATTTCTAAGTGGGAGAACTTGCAAAATAGCAGGGTGTTCAAATACTTATTTTCCTCACTGTATATATAATTGGTTCACAGTTGGAAACACAGTTGTTGTTTTTCCCCCCACAAATTGTGCTTGCAAATTGTATAATATTCAAGGTAAACATTTCTAGTAATTGTGCAGTTAATTATTCTCATACTGTATTTTCAGAAAGTTTGGGAATATATTCCCTACCCAAATGTGTCACTAATAAAACACAATAAAAATCATTTAAAGAGAAGGCTTATATTGACCTTTTAAGATTTTGTTTTCATCTATCCTTGTATATATATTTTTTGCTATTTTATTAAAAAGGTTATACAATTACAACAATTAAAATTTTAACAATATTTCAATTTTAATCTTTCTTTGTAAAAACTAAAGTATACATTTTATCATATTTATTTCAAAGTTAAGGATTCATTAGTTTGAATATAGCCTACATTATTTTACAGTAAAAACTTTATAATCTATCCAATTGTTGTAGTCGATTTTTACTCATCTCAGTATAGCAATAGAGTTTGGTGAAAGCTGTTCATTCATTCACACACAGAAACGCAATTCATATGTAAACAGGGTTTTTGCGTGTACGAACACTGCGATTAGAACAAAGCAAATATATAACTGACCTATTCCTCAGCCGGATCCGTTGCTCCTCGAAAAGAATCTTCCAGCACTTCTGAGGTAAATTTTCCAGGATTATTATTAAGATAGTATTATTCCTCACAGCATCGTAAAGTACATGACTCTGATAACTCGCTGTGTGTGTTATCCAGCTGATGTGGGCGTTCACAGGTGTGCATGGATCGCCTCAGATCATTTGCGTTTAAATAGCGCGTGCTCTCCGTGGGCGGGGTCACATTAAAACATAATGAGCTGAGATGAGAATGACTGACATCTCTTTTTCATACATATTACATAAACTGAGAATATTTGTTTTTTTATAAAAATTACTTCATTTAAAAGAAGAGACTTCGAGCTTCATGCCTGTGCGTCTGTATGCCTGTTTGAGTATTCGCTGAGTTATAGTTCATTTTCGGAATTAACTTCACTGACAGAGAGAAAGCAGAACTCGCATCATGTTTATTTTTCTTTATTTGGCAAAAATCACAACACTTTGTTTTTATTGTGAGTATACACAAATAATACACACTCTACAGGATCGATTGATGTATGAAACTTGTTTGTAATATCAAAGTCAACACAGCATTTTGAATCTCTTTTGAACTGATAAGAAAAAAAGCGAGCTGGTATCGCCGGCGATACCGCCGACCCCAGGGGGTTAGCACACTTTTGAAAAAAATGTGGGAAGTGTGTCAAGAGCGCAGGTTGATGTTTTAAGGTGCTGTACAGTTTCTTCCAAAATTTTGCCATCAATTTCTTTGAAATCAGACATAGTAACTACTTTCTCAGGTGGTCTGATCTGTCTGACCCCAGAGCAACTCAAGGATGTGCTGATCACCTTTCTGATATTATTGATTTTCTCAGAGAAGAAAGAAGCAAACTCACTGCACTTGCTGTCTGAGAGCATTTCACTGGGAATCTGGCTTGGGGGGTTTGTCAGTCTCTCTACAGTAGCAAAAAGAGTGCGTGTGTTGTTTAAATTGCTGTTTATAATATTTGAGAATAAAGTCTGTCTAGCTTTGCCTAGTTCCACATTGAAAGCATGCAGGCGGTCTTTGTAGATGTTATAATGGACTACAAGTTTTGTCTTCCACCACATGCGCTCTGCTTTTCTGCATTGTCTTTTCATATTTTGCACTGCTGTTGAGTTTCTCCAAGGTGCTTTTTGTCTGCCACTCTTCTTCCTGACTTTAACAGGAGCAATATCATCAATTACAAAATTATGATAAGTAAATCTAGAGTGTGTCCGCGATTGTGTGGGTCCATGTACATGCTGAGTCAGATCAAAAGTTTTTAAAACAGTTATTAACAGATATTTAAAAGACGTGTAATTCCCAAATAATATTTGCTTACAATACCTGGAAATAAAAGCTGAAATGTTGATCTCTTCCCTCATATTCATCTTTTGATGTTAAACCCAAATATTTTCAGTCTACAGAAAAATGAAAGGAATTGCCACTGTTCCAATACTTTTTGGAGGGGACTGTATATCTCCAGATAATAATGGGCAGATGCAAATTATCAATTCGTCACCATTCACTTGCCTCTTGACTTCCACCTCTTCAACCTCTTCACAATCATGGAAAGTTTCAAGGACATATAATACATTTATAAAAAGGCATCAAATTATCATATTTTATAACATTTGTCTACTTTCTACCATTACATCAGGGCTCACTTTCTTTCTCTCGGTTAATTATTTTGATGTACTGAAAATTAAATGTAATATTTTTTTCTTTCATGTCAGGCCTGATGGAAGTGAAGGAGGAGAGTGAAGAACTTAGTGAAGTGAAGGAGGAGAGTGATGAACTGATGGAAGTGAAGGAGGAGAGTGAAGAACTGAGTGAAGTGAAGGAGGAGAGTGAAGAACTGAGTGAAGTGAAGGAGGAGAGTGATGAACTGAGTGAAGTGAAGGAGGAGAGTGAAGAACTGAGTGAAGTGAAGGAGGAGAGTGAAGAACTGAGTGAAGTGAAGAGGAGAGTGAAGAACTGACATGTTTAAAGGAAAGAAGAGCCAAGAAATCTTTCACCTGCACTCAGTGTGGGAAGAGTTTCACATGCAAACCAAATCTTGCACGTCACACGAGGATCCACACCGGAGAGAAGCCGTTCTCATGTGATCAATGTGGAAAGAGTTTCACAAGCAAACCAAATCTTGTGCGTCACATGAGGATCCACACCGGAGAGAAGCCGTTCTCATGTGATCAATGCGGCAAAACATTTCCTAGTACATCAGTCCTGAAGACACACCTGACAGTTCATACTAAGGAGAAGCCACATTTATGTTCTGTGTGTGGAAAGAGTTTTTCACTGCTGCAATATTTACACGCACATCAGAAAATTCACACTGGTGTGAGAGAGTACATGTGCTTTGAGTGCGAGAAGACTTTTACTTCAGCAGGCAGTTTAAAACTGCACCAGATAATCCACACTGGAGAAAAACCTTACAAGTGTTCACACTGTGACAAGAGATTCGTCGATCAGCAGATCTGAAAACACATGAGAGGATCCACACTGGAGAAAAACCTTACAAGTGTTCACACTGTGACAAGAGTTTCAGTCAGCCAGTACATCTGAAAACACATGAGATGATCCACACTGGAGAAAAACCTTACAAGTGTTCACACTGTGACAAGAGATTCAGTCAGCCATCAAATCTGAAAACACATGAGAGGATCCACACTGGAGAACAACCTTACAAGTGTTCACACTGTGACAAGAGATTCAGTCAGCCATCAAATCTGAAAACACATGAGATGATCCACACTGGAGAACAACCTTACAAGTGTTCACACTGTGACGAGATTCAGTCTGTCAGCAAATCTGAAAACACATGAGATGATCCACACTGGAGAACAACCTTACAAGTGTTCACACTGTGACAAGAGATTCAGTCAGCCATAATCTCTGAAAACACATGAGATGATCCACACTGGAGAACAACCTTACACGTCTTCACACTGTGACAAGAGATTTCAGTCAGTCATCAACTCTGAAAACACATGAGATGATCCACACTGGAGAACAACCTTACAAGTGTTCACACTGTGACAAGAGATTCAGTCAGCCATCAAATCTGAAAAGACATGAGATGATCCACACTGGAGAACAACCTTACAAGTGTACAAGGGGTGGTGTGGCGCAATGGATAAGACACATGCCTTTGGTGTGAGAGACCCGGGTTCGAATCCACTGTGAGACACCAATGTGTCCCTGAGCAAGACACTTAACCCCTAGTTGCTCCAGAGGTGTGCGACCTCTGACATATATAGCAATTGTAAGTCGCTTTGGATAAAAGCGTCAGCTAAATGAATAAATGTAAATGTAAATGTAAATGTTCACACTGTGACGAGATTCAGTCAGCCATCAACTCTGAAAACACATGAGATGATCCACACTGGAGAGAAGCCGCACACGTGTGATCAGTGTGGAAAGAGTTTCTCTATTAAACGTCAACTAAAGCTACACATGAAGATCCATGCAGTGGAGAAACCACTTAAACACAGTCTGAGATCACGGTAAGTAGTTTATTTTCATGTGCTGAGCAACAAAGTCTCTTCTGTGTAAGTTAGCCTGAAGAAATAGTTAGAAGCTTGTTAGAAACGTCTGGAGTTGAGGATTTATTTTTTGTTAGTTTAGCCACTGTTTCAAATAAATACCTAGGGTTTTGTTTATTTTCTTCTAATAGGGTTGAAAAATAAGCAGATCTAGCAGCTTTTAAAGCCTCTCTGCATGCAATCGAGCTCTCCTTACATGAAATGCGAAATACCTCTAGTTTTGTTTTCTTCCAGTTACGCTCCATTTTTCTGGCTGCTCTCTTAAGGGCCGAGTGTGCTTTTTGTATGTCCTAATTCGGGGGGAACAGACACAGTCTCTTTATGATGATATCTAGGTGAAAGAGGCTCTATGTGCTGGGATTTATCTGACCTTGGTGACGCGAGACAGCTAGCAGACGGTCGGTTTAGCCAGTATTATGATTGCAAGTGACTTAAGATGTTTTTTGTTTGTTTTGTTTTTTCAGTTCATAATCAATTAGTATTCAGCTGCAACTTCTACAATCCAGCATAACAATATTAAAGTTCTGAGCTTCATTTCACTAAGTTTTCTTTCTACCACTGATTTTCAGGTGCTGAAGATGAAGATGATCAGGAGTGTCTGAGGATTGTTTTGATCGGGAAGACAGGTAATAGGAAGAGTGCAACAGGAAACAGTATTCCAGGAAGAGATGAGTTTGTCAGTGAATTAAGACTAGATTCAGTCACGACAGTTTGTGGAAAGAGAGTTGGTGAAGTTGATGGTCGATCAGTAACTGTTGTTGATACTCCAGGTCTCTTTGACACGACACTGACAAATGATCAAGCAGTAAAATAAATATTGAAATGTATTTCCATGTTGTCACCTGGACCTCATGTGTTCATCATTGTGTTGAGTTTGGGAAGATTTACAGGAGAGGAGATGGACACAGTAGATCTGATAAAGAAGATCTTTAGTCCAAGAGCTGCTCAGTTCAGCAACAAAAGAGTGAGAGAGAACAAATGAAGAAGATGATGGCAGATCTTCAAAGAGAGAAAACAACATGGTATGAAATGTAATTATACAGGATTCGGGAGAAATATGATGCTAGAACTAAAAGCAGAGGAAATGTATAAGGAGCAGATTTGGGATTTCAGGGATAGTTGCTGTAAGTTGCTGTAAAGCCTTAAATCTAGCCTTTGGTTGATTGACTTACAGTGCATATTAATATTCTGTTTGCTTAGGATTCTGATATTCTCTATTTGTATTTTCTCTGATAAAATTGTATTGTGTCTGTGTTTGATTTGCCTTGACTGATTTTTGTCATAATTCTCTTTAATTCTGTTTTTGTCAAAATGTTGCAAAAGAAAGAAAAAAAAGTGTGTGTTGAGTGTGGGACTTACACTCATTTACTGTGTGCCAACAACGGTTAGTTGGCTTGCCAGTTTATCCTTGTGAGGGACCTGAAACATATATGATTTTAGTGTTTACTTTTTACCTGTGGATAACTACAAGATATTAACAGATATTAATATTGATATTTATATTAAGATATTAATATTGCCTACACCAGAAAGGCACTTAAGTATCATCTTCTCCCTTTCCCTTCCCACTTTTTATCTTATTTTTCACCTTACTCAACATGTGCTTTCAATACATTCCTTTTATCTCTCGGCAAAGCCCTTTCATCACGCGCAAAAGGCAGCGCAATACTGCTAATCTGCGTCCCATTCTCTCATCCTCACACACACCGCTCTCTCTTTCCATGGGTCTATGGAATTGTCGGTCAGCAGTCAATAAAGCTGACTTTATTCCAGCCTTTGCGTCTCATTCTACTCTTAGTATCTTGGGCTTGACTGAGACCTGGATTCGTCCAGAAGACTCAGCAACCCCTGCTGCTCTCTCTACCGATTTCTCTTTCTCTCACTCCCCTCGCCAGTCTGGGAGGGGTGGGGGTACAGGGTTTCTCATTTCTAACAATTGGAAATACTCAGCGCTCACTTCTCTATGCAACAACAACTCATTTGAATATCATGCTATTACACTTACAACTCCCAATAAGATCCATATTTTAGTCATTTATCGCCCCCCAGGTCAGCTGGGTACCTTCGTAGAGGAGCTGGATGTGCTGCTGTCCTCTTTTCCTGAGGACGGCGCCCCATTTTTAGTCTTTGGTGACTTCAACATTCATCTCGAAAAGCCGTATGCAACAGACTTCATCTCTCTCCTAGCCTCTTTCGATCTCAAACAACTCATCACTACAGGTACTCACAAATCAGGCAACCAACTGGACCTGGTTTACACACGCAACTGCATCACAGACAACATCTTGGTGAGACCTCTCCATGTTTCAGATCATTTCCTCATTACTTTCAGTCTACAACTCTCTACCTGTGCACCACCAACCCCCCCACCAGTCACTTTCAGACGAAACCTGCGCTCACTTTCTCCAACCCATCTTTCCTCTGCCATGTCATCTTCTCTTCCCCCACCCTCACAATTCTCATCTCTGGATGTGAATTCCGCAACGGATACCTTATGCTCCACTCTAACCTCTTCTCTAGACAATATCTGCCCTCTCTCCTCCAGGCCAGCATGCGCTACTCCCTCTAACCCCTGGTTATCTGAGGTTCTTCGTGAACACCGGACCGAACTCAGGGCAGCGGAGAGGAATGGCGCAAATCAAATGACACATCTGACCTGAGTATGTATAAATCTCTCCTCTCTTCCTTTTCTGTTGATGTTCATGCTGAAAAATCTTCATACTTCCACAAGAAGATCAACAGCTCCTCCAACACACAATCACTCTTCAAGACATTCAACTCTCTCCTCTGTCCACCTCCACCACCACCCACCTCCTCTTTAACTGCTGACGATTTTGCTAACTTCTTCACCAACAAAACAACAACTATCAGCAGTCAGTTCTCTGCTCCACACACACAGGAACCCAGACCGACCCCTTCCACAGCCAATAACCCTCTCTCCTCCTTTTCTCCGCTAACCGAGGAAGAAGTATCTACACTTCTCCTCTCCAGTCATCCTACCACCTGCCCTCTAGACCCCATCCCCTCACACCTTCTACAAGCCATCTCTCCCACACTTCTACCAGCACTCACACACATCATTAACTCATCCCTCCATACTGGCACTTTCCCCACTGCATTCAAGCAGGCTCGGGTAACTCCACTGCTTAAAAAAACCAACACTAAACACATCATTTGTTGAGAATTACAGACCTATCTCTCTCCTACCATTCATTGCGAAAACACTTGAAAGAGCTGTTTTCAACCAAGTAACATCCTTCTTGTCTCTGAACAACCAGCTGGACGTCAACCAATCCGGATTCAAGAAAGGGCATTCAACTGAGACTGCATTACTGTCGGTCACAGAAGCCCTACGGATCGCAAAAGCTGCTTCCAAATCTTCAGTTCTCATTCTCCTGGATCTGTCTGCTGCCTTCGACACTGTGAATCATCAGATCCTTATGTCCAGCCTCTCATCAATGGGCATCACAGGATCTTCACTCCACTGGTTTGAGTCCTATCTCACAGGTAGGTCCTTCAGGGTTGCATGGAAAGGCGAGGTATCCAGAGCACATCAACTGACCACAGGGGTTCCTCAGGGTTCAGTTATTGGTCCCCTCCTCTTCTCCTTCTACACCACATCACTGGGACACATCATACAGGCACATGGTTTCTCCTACCACTGCTATGCTGATGACACACAGCTCTTCCTCTCATTTCCAACCAGATAATCCCACAGTAGCTGCACGGATAAAGCTGTCTGGCGGACATCTCGACATGGATGAAGGAACATCACCTGCAGCTCAACCTGGCAAAGACTGAGCTTCTCGTCCTCCCTGCCAATCCGTCTCTACAGCACGACTTCACTATCCAGCTAGATTCATCATCAATCACCCCATCAAGGTCGGTCAGAAATCTTGGAGTAACATTTGATGACCAACTGACCTTCACAGATCACATTTCAAAGACCGCTCGATCATGCAGGTTTGCACTGCACAACATCAGGAAGATCAGGCCTTTCCTTACTGAGCATGCAACACAACTTCTCGTTCAGGCCCTGGTCATCTCTAGGCTTGACTACTGCAATGCTCTTCTGTCTGGACTTCCATCATGTGCAACCAAACCTCTACAAATGATCCAGAACGCTGCAGCTCGTCTTGTCTTCAACGAGCCCAAGAGGGCCCACGTCACTCCTCTGTTCATCTCACTGCAAGTTCAAGGCATTGACGCTTGCTTACAGATCTGTCACAGGCTCAGCTCCCTCCTACTTTCACTCACTCCTACGAGCCTACATCCCTACCAGAAGCCTACGATCGGTCAACGAGCGACATCTCGTGGTTCCATCACAGAAAGCCACAAAATCACTGTCCAGAACATTCTCATTCACAGTTCCATGCTGGTGGAATGATCTCCCCACCCTCATCCGGAATGCAGAATCCCTGACAACATTCAAAAGACAGCTGAAAACCCATCTCTTCCGTGAGCACTTAATCGCATAAAAAAAAAAAAAAACTTTTCTTTCCCTCTAAATCCTCACTTATCGGGCTTATGCTACTCTGAATAATGCCTGAACTTCGTATTTTGAGAACTTCTTGCGTTGTTTTTTGCCTCTTCACGATGACTCGCTTAATTTAGTCCTAATTTGTAAGTCGCTTCGGACAAAAGCGTCTGCTAAATGACTAAATTTAAATGTAAATATGCCAGACAAAGGGTCAAAACACTTGCAAACAATCCACAATAAAAACACAAGAGACAAGAGACAAGGGAGAGCGCTCAGATGTGCAGTGTGACAACTACAAAACCTCGATGAGAAATGACAGAGAGAACATGGTATAAATAGGCTTAGACAAACAATAATGACAAACTGGTGAATGCAATAATTCATGATGAGTCCAGGCAAAGGATTATGGGGACTGAAGATCATGGCTGAGTGGCAAAGGTCAGAGGAGGAGTGCCCTCTAGTGGCCAACCTGGGCACACCAGCTGGTGACTGAGACAGAACACAAGATTAAAGGTGCACTATGGAAGAATTTTGCAGTCAAATATCCAAAAACCGCTAGGCCATTGTTGTATATTTTGTTTAGTTGATTACTTACAATATCCCAAATGTTTCCAACTATTTGTAAACCGTAAGAAAATTGCGATTTTAATCAAAGATGTGTGAGGGAGTGGCCAGTCAATGGCGTCAAACCGCGTTACCCTCGGTTTACCGCTCGTACTGCCATAGTAACCATGGCGACACGTCCGTGACTGACTTCGACTCGACAGAGACGCGAGCGGCATCCATCAAGAGTGTCTAAGAGACACGAGCGGCATCCGTCAAACGAACTAACACATAGAATTACATTATAACTTTCACCACACTCAAATGCAGTTTAGTGTGATAGTGTAACATTAGACCAAATAAAACAGCGCTGCGTTTCCTCAAGTTTAATTAATCTGATAAACTGACCTGTGTGAGTAGTAATTCAGCACTTGTGGGTAGTTCGGTAGAAGGAAATGTCTTCATTCCATTAGGAGATATCATTAGGAAACATGGAATTCGTTTTCACTGTTATGCTGATGATACTCAGCTCTTCTTTCCTCAGCAACACAAAAGAACCATATGCAAGTATCAGCTTTGTTGAGCTTTTAATGCGTTAAGATTGTTCGCCCCTGCTTAGGGTGATTTGATTTCTTCTTGTCTCTCAAAGGTTACTTTTGGCGCTTTTCCACTACACAGTACCAGCTCGCCTCGGCTCGGCTCGGCTCGACTCGACTCGACTCTGTTTGGTTTTCCACTGTGTAAAAGTTGTACCTGTACCTGCTTCCAGGTACTTTTTTTCGTACCACCTCCGGCGAAGTTCTAAGCGGGCTGAGGCGAGCTGAGGCGATACTAAAATGTGACGTGAAATCATGGCAGACTGCTGATTGGTCAGAGAGAATCGTCACTATTCACTGCGTCATCATTGCACGCGCCAGACGCAGTATCCTGAATAAAAAACAGCAAAAACAAAAACAAAAACGTCCAAAAACAGCATACACTCGATTTCCTCCTTTGCCCTGTGTGTGTGTAGGTAGCGGGTGTGTCTCGCGCATCTCGCGTAAAAGATTAGTCACGGCAGTTTCCTGCGGCGTCGCTATGACGACCAGGTACTATTGTGGAGGTACTATCTGCAATGGAAAACGGAGCGAAAAGCGAGCCGAGCCGAGCTGAGTCGAGGAGAGGCGAGTCGAGTCGAGCTGAGCTGGTACTGGTAATGGAAAAGCGCCATTTGTGATCTTGCCATACTGTGATCATTCTGTGATCTCTCTCTATTCCTCTCACTCTCTCATTCTCATTCTCTTTCATTGTTTACTGCCATTATTCTGTTTTATATATATATATATATATATATATATATATATATATATATATATATATATATATATATATTGTATATATATATTCCGTGTTTAACTGTAGTCACATGCATTCGTAGTTTCATTTATTAAAACCATTATATTCTTGATTGTCTCTGTATGCTGCTCACATTACGAAGTCCCTTAAATGTTAGATCTAAGCTACAAGCTTTACATTTGTTGATACTTTAATTAGTATTTTTATAGAACAGAAAAGTTATTTTTCATGGCCAGAAAAATAGCCTTTTCGCGAGAGTCTATAAAAGGATAGCTTTTCTTGAGAGTTGATAAAAGATTGTGCGATCAGTTCGCTGGACGAACAGATTATTCAATTATCCTGAAAATTGATCTATTCTAGACTATTGGTATATTAATGGTTAATTATAATTCGTTGTGATTGATTATTGATATATACTATTGATCTATTTTTGCCTACCTGTATTGATAATTGATTATAATCCGTTGTATTTAATTATCCCTCTATACATTATAGAGGTTTATAGATACATTAGCAAAAGTATTCCCTTTTCGGGTGATTTAACCTGTATGCGATACGTTAATCATATCTCTGATTAATTATTAATATTCCCTTTATTCGAGCTAGTGTCCTTATACGCTCTTGTCCATTTCTATACCACGATACTCAATATGTTGTCCCACAGTGAGCCATTTTTCCCTGTTGCATGCACAATATTTGAGGGTTCCCCTACCTGCCAAATCCTACTTTACCCACTGTATGATACAGATCTTCTTTCTGAATGATCATAACAGGAACACAGCAGAGTGAGGTGTGAGGGATGAATAAAAAGGCAGCAGAAAACTCTGAAGTCTGTGTGTGAATGGCCTTCTTGCAAGAATAAAGTACTTCAAAGACAAGTGGGTTTGGTTTTCATTGCAGTCTCACCACTAAACAGATCATTTCTGCAACAAGCGGGACAGCACCAACATGAATCTTTTGTAACAAAGTAAAAAAAAAAGCATTTATCATTAAAGTCTTGTATCAGTTCATTGACATCTAAATCTGACGTAAGGGAGCCAGACATTAGAGCATGATCAGCCTCCAGGTGCCGGCCAGAAAACATGTCCTGGGAATGTGAGGTTAAGGTGCGAGACCAACGTACATGAGATGATGCTGTATTGGGTGGAGCTGGAAGAAGTGTAGAAAACAATACTGGTCTGTGGTCTGAGAGTGGAAGGTCACTGATTTCAATATCAGCCACCGATAGACCGTATGACAGTATTAGATCTAGTGTATGACCGTGACAGTGTGTGGGTCCATTTACCCATTGAACAACATTTACAGAGGATATTACATTTAAAAAGTCTTTAGCTAAAGCAGAAGCAGGGCAGCATCCATGAATGTTAAAATCACCAATAATTAAAATATGGTCATATCTCGTCAAAGCATCCCCCAGGAGATCAGAAAACTCATTGATAAAGTTACTAGATGAAGGTGGACGATAGATTAGCAAGAGTAGAATAGGATAGAGGGAATTTAAATGAATTTCCTGGACTTCAAAGCTCGTAAAAGTGGCCGTTGCCAATAAACGACACTGAACATTGTTTTTAAAAATAATCACGAATCCCCCTCCCCTGCCGGTTAACCGGAGAGTGTTAAAGTCATACTCCGGGGGAACCAGTTGGGAAAAAGGACTGATATCACCTGCTTTTATCCACGATTCCGTGGGGAAGAAATAGTCCAGATTGTTAGAAGAGATGAGGTCATTGCAGATGAAGGTTTTGTTTACTACAGATCGAACGTTGGCGAGGGAACATCCTAAGTTGGCATGGTATGATAAATATCTAAAAGTCGTTATCGATCATAAGTGTTACGTCTTCCCCTTAATCTAGGGTCAATAGGGAACGACGAACAATAAAAGTGGAGAGACTGAGGATCTCCAGCTCTCCAGACCCAGATTCACAGCAAAATAAACAAACCAGTTTGAATTTCAAAATGGCGTGTCTGCCTTTTATTTGTTCCCTCACTCCCTAACTAATCAATAAACAGGAGAAAAGCTTATGGATATCCTCTACCCTACATTACCCATAAACGCTCAACTGATCATAAATAACATAAGTCCAAGAAGCATGTTATCACACCCATTGTGACCACACATCAAAGAGCGCAACCCGCTCGACTGGGCATGGAGAGCGGAACAACCTCAAACGCCGCGACGTCTCTCTCCTTTCCTCAGCACTCTCTCGCCTGCTTTGTATTAGACTCCTCAGGACACGCACCAATCAGTGCGCGGGCAGCGCTCACAGGTAACGAGCACAGGTGGTAGCCCTTAATCCTATTAATCAGAGACTCATAAGAAGAGAGAAAGAGAGAGAGAAAAAACATATGGACATTACACTCTTGACATATAATAGTCACACAATGAATACGTCCTTGGACGTAACATAAGCGATAAACGAGTGACAACGTAGAAGCAGCAAAGTAAAAAAAAACATACCAAGTAACGCAATGGGTAGACGGCAAGCCGCACACACCGGCGCCATCTTCAACCTTCATGATTTATATATTTATATAATGTTAATGTTGTTAACAGTATCACCATTTGACCATGTGCTGTTCTTGTGGCGCTGAATAATGAAATGCGATGAACCAAGAGGAAGATGAAGAAAGATAAGAAGAAGGGAGGCGTGGCCAGGCGTTTTCCTGACAGTCGTAGCTAAGGTGTGAATTTTAAGTATGTTGTTGTTTTTTTTATATTTATAAGTAGTCGTGTTGATTGTTTGCAATTCATGTGGAACTAAGGAAGTGCATCTTGACGTTTTGGTTACAAATCAGCTGTGAATGCCATCTCTCTTTCTCTATCTCTCTTTCTTTTTCTTGTTTATCTCTTTCCTTATTGTATTTCTTTGTGCTTTTACTTTATCATTTAATTATTTATTTTTAAAAAAACATCTGCAAATGGCATCAGAGTCATTAAAACAATTTAACGTATGTCTGGAAGCGGCAAACACCATGGCTGATGAGTTGGAAACCCCCAAAAGTAAAGTTTTTCTCATCATGGCATTTACCTAAATTTAAAAGAAAATGCGTCTGCACATGCCTCCCCCAATTATATCATTTAGAGTTTAGTTTCTAGACTAAAAGAAAAGAAAGAAAGGAACTGAAGTCTCCCAATGTTTAGAGGCCAGCACAGGGAACATCCTAGCACAACGTGTTTGAAGAATCGATCTGGTCAGTAAAATATAGTCATGCTGTTGTTCACAAGTGATGATGCTTTTGGTCAGCAGTAATGTTTTTCTACATCATTACATGTGTTTGCAGTTAAAGCTGCTGCACTAGGGCTCGCAGAAGTTGAGGAGGTGCAAATTAATGACATCCCGCAAGAGGTCCCAAGACTTGGTCAGCTTATTGAATTGTCAGCCTTATTGAATGAAAGCCTAAATAATGTCAGCCTTTATATTTAAATGTAAAATGTCACATATAGGCAATACTGTCAAAAGTACGTAAATGGACATTTCCATCATGCATATGACGTGACAAAGCCATATGAGAAATTTGCAATGTAATGCACAGTGTTTTTTTTCACAATGTTTTCAAAACATGCAATGACATTAACCAGTCATAAGAGGGGCCGTTTTAACTGTCAAGCCTTAAGGGACACGCCACTAACACCAGTCATTTCAGACAGGGTTCAGAATGAAGGATGAAGATAATCATGATTGCTAATATAGCGTATAACTGTTGAGCTAAGTGAACCTGAAGGTAGTGATGGTGAGATGAAGCTTCATGAAGGCTTTAAAGCTTTCCAGCCTGATGTGTGTAAAAGTGGTTGATTTCTCCAGGTTTGGAATGCACACAGCGACACCTGCTGGTCAATGCTAATATCATGCAGAACAAATCCTCAGGAGTCTGACAGCACCAAAATATTTGTTAGATGAGTTATGAATATATTAACATATACACACATATACACATGAATAAATAAATAAATAAATAAATGAGTCCTTGGAAGTTTTGTTTGTTTCATAATGTTGTAAGTGGCAGTGCTTTTGTTGAACAGAGGGGAATTATGGAGTTCTTTAGACTGGATAAAAGAGGGTGAAAGTATTAATAGGGACTGGACAGTGTAATGGGCCGCCCAACAATACAATTTAAATAAACAAAAAACTTTCTGAGACAAATTCAAGCCCGGTCCCGCCCATGTGATAAGGCGGAGTCCTACACGCTAGACTACAGTGATGCCTTCGAGATACAGCCCGCCCTCAAGTCTTGATGTTGATTCTCAGACACAAAGCCTCCAGAAACATATTTATCTATACAAACAATCCATCAGTAATATCGGGCTCCAGACAGGTATATTCCTGCCAAACAAATATATTTTATCATCCCGGATAGCTAAAATAAAAGCCCACCCGTCACACACTACAAAGAGAGAATAAAGGAAAACAAAACCACAATAAGAAATTGATACGCAATTTTTCTTTGTTTTTTAATGATGAATAGGTGTTGAATCACTAAGAAACACAGGTAACACTATTTGCACCACAGGGGTTGCAGTTCTGTCCCTACCCAATCAGAAAACTCCTTTTCTCACAACTCCTTTTCCTCTGTTTCCAGGTACGAAACGATGGGATGGCTCGCCAGTCCAAACCCGGGATAAGATCCCACAGCCAGGACAGGATTCAGGATCACAGCAGCAATTTTTTCAGACACTCACAAAAGAGAAAAATAAAACACAAGAACAAAAACCCGGCCTTGCATACCCCCGGACCCCCCTAGGGAGAGCCCCCCCACATAATAAATCCAATTTAACCCCTGCTAGTCACCATGTGCTTGATTAAAGGTCCCATATTGTACACCTTTCTGAAGTTTTATTTAGGTTTTGATGTTTTTTAAGAATATATATTTGACGGTATAAAGTACCAAAAACCATCCTCGATATATTTTTTACAGCTGCTTTCCTCAGGAGCTCTGCCAAGAACAGGTGATTTTAGCCTGTCCTACTTAATATTCATGAGCCTCTCTTCTGATTGGCCTGTTGTTTCTGAGTGACGCACAGTGAGGCCAACCCACAGGTAACTAGGGTCAGTCGTGCCATAGATATCATATATAAAGGCTAGATGTCTCCGTGCGCGCTGCTGGCCAATGGAGGTCGACGTCCGCACGTGCGGGCCATCTTGCCACAGTGCGCTCGCTCACTGTTTAATGGTGCAAATACTTTAAAATAACCATAACTTGCTCAATTTTTCTACCGATTTTCAAAACGGTTTGGTTTGTATAAACGTCAGAGATGTAGTTATGAGACTACATTCATACACTAGCATACATATTGTGGCAGGATGGGTTGTTACCCCTCCTAATTTTTTAATTTGAGGTTCGGCCAATGGGCTGGGACCATGGGTGTATAAGACCACGGGCTGCCAGTCCGTAGGAGTTGCGTCACTTTTCGGGGCCGTGACGTCACCTACGCGCCCTGCCTGCTTGTGCTGTAGAATCAAATGTAAACATTTGATGCGTAAGGAAAACATGTATGACGACATTTGTGTAACGAGATTCTGTGGGTTTTAATCGAGTGGGTACTAATCTGTATGCTTTATGTAGTCTAAAGTTTCATCCTGCCGATGAGATCTGGCTCCATGCATCGCTAGGAATTCGGGATATTAATCCCAGTGCAGCATCTGTTATTGTGAGTATGTTTGCTCGAGCCGGAAGCCATAGGGAGAATGAATGGCAGTGTAACACTTTCTGTTTTGCTTATAGGCGCGTGACAAGAGCAATGGTGGCGTTCTGGTCAATTGTTATAAGCTCTGTGCCTCATCACAGAGATGCTGGTCGCTCCGACGCTCCGTGCTTCATCATAGAGTTGCTGTCACTCCAATGTTGTCCGTGCTTCAATCATAGAGTTGCTGTTCGCTTCGACGCCCCGTCTCACATCATAGTTGCTGTTCCTGTTTCATCGGATTCTGTTTCTACGAGACGCTCTCAACGATTTTTCACCTGTTTTCACGAGACTGAGATGTTCTTAACGGATTTTCATCTCTTTTGTGCTTCCTAAGCTGTGGTCTAAGTCATATGTTTTGAGTCGTTTTTGTTTTCTTTATTTTGTTTTACTACTTTGATTTAATGGGTTGGGTATTTTTTGAATTTGTATTTTGGTTTCAATTCATTTATTTGTGATTATTGAATATTGTTGGTATCTAACCATTTTTTACAGTTGACCTATATTTGCCAATTTATTTTAATAATTTATTTAAATTGAGTATGTTCCCTTTTGTTATTTTTGATCTTAATTTGTGACAATCCCATTGGAACCTGAGAAGTTGGTTCCTTCCCGGAACTGCATTGAGTACTTTATGTTATTTTTGTTTATGCATATCTCTACTCTCTTAACGTTTTTTTCTTTCTGGTTGTTGCCAGGACCTGGGCACCCGGGGGCAGACGAGTGACCTTTTGGTGGTGGCATCCTTCACTGTTTTGTCGTGGATCTTCTCTGACCCTTGGTCGCTGTGTGTGTGCTAGTGTGTGTGTGTGGGCACTGTGAATTTGAGTGATTTCAATTAAGGGTGATATTCTGAGACTGCCCCCGTTGGTAAGCCTGGGTTCCTTTGCCACTAATGATTGAACTTACAATTGAGATGAGTGTGATTTGCTGGTCAATGCCTCTTTTAATGATGAATGTTGCTTAAATAAAATACTTTTGTACGATTACTTATGTCTCTGACTCCAACGGTGATTGGGACCTGTGCGTGCCTTAGCTTAGAGATTATATTAAATTCTTGGGGTGAAATTCCCCCCGGTGGCGTAGTCGGAAATTACATCAATTTGAGTCAAACCACGCCCACTTTGCCACAATATGAAAAATTTAACATACATGTTCAAGCATTCGGAATTATAGCCACGTTAATAACGTTTGTAAGAAACCAAACCGTTGTAAATCCCGTCAATATTTCAGCGAGATATGAGGATTTGTGTGCATGTTGATCATTCACCTTAATGCACAGAGCACTGAGACAAGATGGCCGAACGGTGATGCCGGAAGTTGACTGCGCCATAAGACATCTAGCGTTTATATATGATATCTATGATTGTGGCTGTAGCCGGCTGTGGCTTAGTGATGCTCACAAGTACGGTAAATAAAACACCTGTAATGATGGTGATAAATTACTTGTTATTAAAGCAATCCCAAACCACTGTTAATTTAACATAAAAGCAAGCATAGACTACTATGTGCATGGTTTGAAAAAAGCCAGGAATTTCATTTTTGACAATATGGGACCTTTAAGGCTTGACAGTAAAACGGCCCCTGTTATGATGGTTAATGTCATTGCATGTTTTGAAAACATTCATATATAACCATCATTTACAGACAAAGCATTATGGAAGTTATTCTCTTACGGTTTGTGATGCTGCTGTCAGATCAATACAGTTCTGCTTCATGTCTCAACTAAAGTTTCTTCACAAACTGTGCATTACATTGCAATTTCTTATATGGCTTTGTCACTTCATATGCATGATGGAAATGTCCATTTCGTACTTTTGACAGTATTGCCTATATCTGACATTTTTACATTTAAGGCTGACATTATTTAGGCCTTTCAATTCAATAAGCTGACCAAGTCTTGGGACCTCTTGCGGGATGTCATTAATTTGCACCTCCTCAACTTCTGAGAGCCCTAGTGCAGCAGCTTTAACTGCAAACACATGTAATGATATAGAAAACATTACTGCTGACCAAAAGCATCATCACTTGTGAACAACAGCATGACTATATTTTACTGACCAGATCGATTCTTCCAAACACGTTGTGCTAGGATGTTCCCGTGCTGGCCTCCTAAACATTGGAGACTTCAGTTCCCTTTCTTCTTTTCTTTTTAGTCTAAAACTAAACACTAAATGATATATTTGGGGGGAGGCATGTGCAGAGCCATTTTCTTTTCAATTTAGGTAAATGCCATGATGAAAAACTTACTTTTTGGGTTTCCAACTCATCAGCCATGGTGTTTGCCGCTTCCAGACATTCGTTAAATTGTTTTAAATGACTCTGATGCCATTTGTAGATGTTTTTTTAAACAGAAATAATAAAAAGATAAAGTAAAAGCACAAGAAATACAATAAGGAGAGAGATAAACAGGAAAAAGAGAGTTAGAGAAAGAGAGATGGGCATTCACAGCTGATTTGTAACCAAAACGTCAAGATTGCACTTACTTAGTTCCACATGAATTGCAAACAATAAACACGACTACTTATAAATATATATTTTTTTAAAAACATACTTAAAAATCACACCTTAGCTACGGACTGTCAGGAAAACGCCTGGCCACGCCTCCTTCTTCTTATCTTTCTTCATCTTCCTCTTGGTTCATCGCATTTCATTATTCAGCGCTACAAGAACAGCACATGGTCAAATGGGGATATTGTTAACAACATTACCATTATATAAATATACAAATCATGAAGGTTGAAGATGGCGCTGGTGTGTGCGGCTTGCCATCTACCCATTGCGTTACTTGGTATGTTTTTATTGACTTTGCTGCTTCTACGTTGTCACTCGTTGATCGCTTATGATCGGCAACAACTTTTAGATATTTATCATGCCATGCCAAAGCTTCTCAGGACTTATCCCGTTCTAAACAACTATGAGTTTTACTCACCCGGCCACCTATGCTGGCGTGTCTGTGAACTTCCATGCAGGAGACGCCGGCGGAGACGTGGAAAACGGGGTGGTGTTGCGGTTCGGTTGAAGTCAGCCTGGGCACTGGGCTTCACCTCGGTGTCGATCTCCACCTCCGTCGGATTCAATCCGGCATTATCGGCTTTTTCGAAAGGCCGCGGATCAAAATCGTCGGTGGATTCGGTCGATTATCCCTCTTCACCCTTCTGGCTGACTCGACGGATCTCTCCATGGCTCCGACACAGGAATGTGAATCATCACAACCTGTGTTCACTTTCGCAGAGCTTCCGGACTCTTCACATGATCCACCACAACTTAGGATGGCCTCGCCAACGTTCGATCTGTAGGTAAACAAAACCTTCATCTGCAGCGACCTCATCTCTTCTAACAATCTTTTTGAAAAAGAAAAGAAAAAGAAGACTTTTTCTTCATGACGGAATCGTGGATAAAAGCAGGTGATATCAGTCCTTTTCCCGAACTGGTTCCCCTGGAGTATGACTTCTTTATCACTCCCCGGTTAACCGGCAGGGCAGGGGGACTTCAAGGGTTTTAAAACAATGTTCAGTGTCGTTTATTGTCTACAGCCACTTTTACATTCCCCTCTATCCTATTCTACTCTTGCTAATCTATCGTCCACCTTCATCTAGTAACTTTATCAATGAGTTTTCTGATCTCCTGGGGGATGCATTGGCGAGATATGACCATATTTTAATAATTGGTGATTTTAACTATTCATGTATGCTGCCCTGCTTCTGCTTTAGCTAAAGACTTTTTAAATGTAATATCCTCTATAAATGTTGTTCAATGGGTAAATGGACCCACACACTGTCAAGGTCATACACTAGATCTAATACTGTCAATATGGTCTATCGGTGGTTGATATTGAAATCAGTGACCTTCCACTCTCAGACCACAGACCAGTATTCATTTCTACACTTCTTCCAGCTCCACCAATACAGCACCATCTCATGTACGTTGGTCTCGCACCCTAACTCACATTCCCAGGACATGTTTTCTGACCGGCACCTGGAGGCTGATAATGCTCTAATGTCTGCTCCCTTACGTCAGATTTAGATGTCAATGAACTGATACAAGACTTTAATGATAAATGGCTCCAACATTCTTGACTCCATCGCACCTTGCAAGCTCATCCATCCCAAACATAAGTCTCAGCCATGGAATAAACAGCAACATTACACAGCAGTGCCAGACGACTCAAACAAAAATGGAGAAAGACATGCTCCAAATATCATTCGAGATGCTGACTGCCTCGTTAAATATTTTCAAAAGGCAGAAAGGGCAGCAAAGAACTAATTCCTATCTGACATTTTTTATTTGTTAAGCTCTTGCTATTTTTTCTTGGGTACAGTGGAGCGAACTCGAGCTGGTTTTCCTCCAGACATGCAGGGAAATAACTTTGAAATTAAAGTCCACCTTCTCTCCCCAAGATATTCTTCCCTCTCGCTTTTTAAAACAGGTTATCGATACTGTTGGATCTGACATTCTGAACATTATCAACAATTATTAACTGTTTTAAAGTCGCCACTGTGACTCCCCATTCTTATGAAGCCCTCACTTGATCCTGCTGTATATGAAGATTATAGACTTATATCCAACCTGCCATTCATATCTAAAATTCTCGAAAAATCTGTTTTTATACAGCTGCAGAATTATTAGCTCATCACTCTATCTCTGACATCTTTCAGTCTGGCTACCAAATGCCTTCACAGCACTGAGTCTGCTCTCTAAAAGTCCTCAAGTGATATTCTCATGACTACTGAATGCTGGGGACACTGTAGCCCTAGTGCTATTAGATCTGAGCTCAGCATTTGATTTCATTGATCATAAGATCCTTTTTATCTCGACTGGCACTCAAACATTCTCAGCCACCTCAGCTGTGGTGTGCCCCAGGATCGGTTCTGGCACCTCTGCTGTTCTCTCTGTATATGTTACCCTGGGAACTATCATGAGTAGATTTGGTGTGTCTTACCACTGCTATGCGGATGACATCCAAATCTACATACCATAAAACACAAAGATAGCCAAGCATTTGAGAGATTAGATGCATGTCTTCATCAAACTTAAACTGTGGCTTACAAATAATTTCATGCTATTTGAACGATGATAAACCCAAATCTCTCTGTTTGGTTCAAATGAGTTCTCTAAAAGTAATCTACACTCACCACACCCTCACAAACCAACTTTAAAAAATAGTGTTTTTATCTTGATAGGCAGTCTAAATTAAACGAACAAATGAACAGCACAGTTTGGCTAGCCTTCGCGGCTAGCCAAAGTTAAATCATTTTTAAGTAGAGACAGCTTCGAGAACAGTCATTCATGCTTTCATTTCACACACGACTGGACTACTGTAACTCACTATATGTCGGGTTCCTCTGTCTGCAATCTCTCGTATTCAAATGGTCCAAAACGCGGCTGCCCGTTTGCTCACCGGCAGCCGTAAACGTGGTCATATTACCCCAATTATGCGCTCTCTACACTGGCTGCCAGTTCGATATCGAATTGTAAAATCTAACTTTCACCTACACAAGCTCGTTGTAATCAAGCCCCTAAATATCTCTCTGATTTAATTATCAATCACAAACCCACCCAGATCCCTTAGGTCAAGAGATCAACATCTTCTGTCCCTCGATCTCGCTTACGATGCAGAGGTGATGGAGCTTTTGCAGTGGCTGGCCCTCAGTTGTGGAATAACCTCCCACTATATGCTAGAACTGCGTCTACACTAGCTGAATTTAAATCTGTGCTTAAAACTCATATTTTCTCTTGTGCTTTCAATTCTTTGTAATTTCTACTGTGTTTCTTGTCTTCATTTTTATTTTAATTTTAATTTTTCTAGTCATGTACTGCACTTGGCCACCAAGGTTGATTTTAAATGTGCTTTATACATAAAATTTGATTTGATTTGATATAAATCATGGCTTTTATCATCTGCAGCGCTTTTAAAACATGTTCAGCTTTTTTTTCTTTGTTACAAAAGATTTATTTATAATTTAAAGTATTTAAAAAATATATATAATTTAATTTGATAAGAGTTTTAATTATTTTGATCTTTACTTCTCCAATATGGCTTTTTGAAAAAAGCTCATCAAATAGTATTTGTACGAAATACAACAATAGTTACACACAACACTGTCATTATTAACAGCAGCGCTAGAGGGCGCTTGACTTTAAAACGTAACTATTGGTGGTAATAAGCTGTTATTACTGTAATAAGCACATACGACCTTCTCTATTAATCACTTTCAACCTCTTTATATCCAGTCTAAAGAACTTGAAACAAGATTATGAAACAACAAAACTTCCAAGAACTCATTTATTTATTTATTTATGTGTTTATGTGTGTGTATATGTTTATGTATCAAGCCTTTTTAAACCATCCAACACACATGTTGGTGCTGTCCCGCTTGTTTGCGGAAATTATCTATTTAGTGGTGTGACTGCAGTGAAAAGCAACCCACTTGTCTTTGAAGTAGGGATGGCGAAAACTAAAAAAATGTCTTGACCGACCACCGAGCCTCATTAACCTGGTTGAAACCGGTTAACCGATTAGTTTAAAATATGCTACGCTATTTGAAAAAACAGCCATTTCGAGCCGCACCCCTGCAATTTCGCACTCTGCTCGCGTCGCATCTCTCTGCCGCTCTGCCTCCCGCTCACACACACACACTGATCACACTCACACACCACACACACACTCACGTCACTTTTTTAAAATCCCCTACAGCGCGAAACATGAGTCCCACAAACGCGGCGCCGAGGGACCTTGTATGTAATCGGAGGACAAATGGCTCCTTAGTTTCGAAATGGTTTGGGTAACAGTTACAAGGTGATCGCGTTGAAAATGAAGGCGTTTGTCTAGCGTTAGAAGCTCATTTGAAACATTGCCGCGGCTCATTTCAGAAAATGACAGCTCCGAAGAGACGCCGCTTTAGTTTGAGGTAGTGCTAACAATAATAAAGAAAGATGATAGCACTGTATCACACAAGTTGCAACTTACATCTGTGTCCATTCTTTTTGGTGAAATGGTCCCACACACTACTTTTCTTTGCACGCTTCATCTTGTCTGCCCTGCAGCCGCGGCGCTACCCATTTTCTACTATGGTTTGTACGTTTCTTCATTCGGATCTATTTGTGATCCATTCCATTCTAAACAAACAACGCAGTTTACATGCTTCGTCCTTGTTACATTATTCATTAAGATAATAATAAATGCACACACAATTATCAGTGAAAATTATCATGCCTTTCAACGTATGTGTGCAAAATTCAGAATAAAATGAATGTGCAGCAATTTGTACAAATAGAGTCCTACTATAGCCTACGTGTTGTAGCCATTAAATAAGCTCATTTTAGTTTCATATTTGTTAAAATATTATAATGTTATTTTTTCATCTATGTTGTTGATTATGAAAAGTGAACCGCACGAGTAAGATAAGATTTCGAGAGAAATGGAGTGGGTCAGACATGATTTTGACCACTTAATTAAGTTTTGTTTAAAAGCCTTTTTTTAAGTGAATTTCGTTTTGTATAATTAATTGTATCTTAATTTTAATAATTTTTTTTATCAACCAATTGCCTGGATTTAATAAATAAGAAGCCTAGCAGACGATATAATCATGGAGGCGCCCGCGCAGTCACTTGCATTGCACGTGAACTGGAGCGCATCTCATCCTAACTTAACGAAACTCAGCGTAGGCCTCACAGACATGACATATATCTTAAGAAAGCTTGAAATGTCTTTTTAACAATTTAAAACGAAAAGAAATAGGCTACTCTCTGGTTATGTATTCCATGATGTGCATTTCTCTCTATAGGCGCGTTCACTACGGAGATGGCGATCGTCAACTTGAACTTTACAGCTGTTGTTGCTGTTAATAAACAAAAAATAATAGGCCTATAATTTGATGAATTAAATGAAAGTGTAATTGTAGCCTATTAAAAAAGCAACACATTTTTTTTTTTTTTTTTTTACCTATGCTAATTACGCATTAAATTCATAGGCTCCCACATAGCAAATGTTTTCTGGCCCAGCTCCGGGCCACACAATCACTTTTCACTCGGCCCAAGTACCGCAAAGAATGACGGCCCTGAAGTGGCCAATAACTGGATTAAAGACAAGGTTCACACATGGGCCATAACTGGCCCGAATCTCAGCCAGTTAGTCACCTTTAACTGGCCCTGAACTGGGCCAATACAGGTTTTATTATTGGTACCAATTCTCAGCCATAAGTTAACCATATCGACACCACCCTTTAACCAGAACCCCCAAAACTGAGCCATAACCCAGCCTAATCTTACCCAAACCATGTGAACAAATAAGGCACAGTAAAATTCAATTCTCAAAAATAGTTTATTTAACAATAGGCACAAGCCAATAATAATAAATTATAATTTTTTTTGTACATTCAAAGCTTAACATCATATTACCACCTCAAAGTGCATTTAATTTCAAAATGTTCTGGTCTGTCTTAAACAGTAGTTTACTTATTGTAGTAATGCACAAGCCAAAAAAAAAAAAAAAAAAAAAAAAAACAGCTAGAATTTGTGAACACTATTTTAGTTGCCTGAACAGCCAACTATGTACAACATTTTTCAATTCTAACTAAATGAATCTATCAATGAATCTAGCACTGAAATTTAAACATATTATAATGTATTTTACTCTCAACAAACATAGAGCAAATAAAAAAAAATACTTAAAACAAATTTACACATAAGAATGTTTGTATGTGTGAGGGAGAAAGTGATGTTATTTAGGACTGTCCTCAGGAAGTAAAGTACAGCTCTGCAGCCCCTCTTTTCTCCTCAAGCGCTCTTCCCAGACAGCAAGTGTCGGCCCAGATCCGGCCCACATCTAACATAGTGTCGGCCCAGATCCGGCCCAAATCTAACATAGTGTCGGCCCAGATCCGGGCCCACATCTGGGCCGTGTGAAATCCAAATGAACAAGATTTGGGCCAGATCTGGGCTGATACTATGTTGCTGTCTGTCATCTCTATCAGGAGCAAGCTGAATCCATCTTTGTATTGTTGCTTCTATCTCCTGATCAGTGGCATGTGTCAGACGATTTTTTCCTCACAGCAGCTAAAAGGCAAAATACTAAATTAATAAATACATATACAAATATTCATCCACCTACTGTAAATAAATTTAGGAAACAAATTAAAATAAGGTTGCTTTGGTTAAATTTTATACAGGAAATGATTGCTTATAATGTGGCACTATTGAATGACCCGCAGGCCAGTCTATCGCACGCCGGTCGCGTCAGTCTGTACTCGCGTTCTCAAGTTCAGGGCAGTGAATCAGCTAACGTTACCATATCAGGCAAAAGTTCACTTCAATAAAGAACAAAGTGACATCCGTGTTTGAATTCAGGTATTTAAAAAAGCTCCAAAAAAGAGATGTTCTTCTATTTTTTAAAGATTGCCATTACAAAACCTGCCAAAATAACCTTCGTACCCGCCACGGTCGATTTTTAATCGAGGTTAAGGTTAAATAAAAACACAAAACAAATAAGAGAGCAGTGAACACATCGCAGGCTTGATCTGTTTCGGCATGAGTGCAAAAGAGAATGTGGTTGCATATCTGCTGTATTTATTGCTGTATGCATCTAATGTTAGGTCGTGCACAAAATAGCTTCACTTACCTGAACAGCGGTTCGGTTGTCAGACGTCTTCTTCACCCTTCAGCGGGAGAAATTTCAAACGACGCATCACGTGAACCTTATCCACCAACCAGAAAGCTGCTGTTACCGTGGAGATCGCACAAAAATAAACAATAGTTCACTGCACAGTAACTGTACATATTGAATATATATATACACTCACCTAAAGGATTATTAGGAACACCATACTAATACTGTGTTTGACCCCCTTTCGCCTTCAGAACTTCCTTAATTCTACGTGGAATTGATTCAACAAGGTGCTGAAAGCATTCTTTAGAAATGTTGGCCCATATTGATAGGATAGCATCTTGCAGTTGATGGAGATTTGTGGGATGCACATCCAGGGCACAAAGCTCCCGTTCCACCACATCCCAAAGATGCTCTATTGGGTTGAGATCTGGTGACTGAGGGGGCCATTTTAGTACAGTGAACTCATTGTCATGTTCAAGAAACCAATTTGAAATGATTCGAGCTTTGTGACATGGTGCATTATCCTGCTGGACGTAGCCATCAGAGGATGGGTACATGGTGGTCATAAAGGGATGGACATGGTCAGAAACAATGCTCAGGTAGGCCGTGGCATTTAAACGATGCCCAATTGGCACTAAGGGGCCTAAAGTGTGCCAAGAAAACATCCCCCACACCATTACACCACCACCACCAGCCTGCACAGTGGTAACAAGGCATGATGGATCCATGTTCTCATTCTGTTTACGCCAAATTCTGACTCTACCATCTGAATGTCTCAACAGAAATCGAGACTCATCAGACCAGGCAACATTTTTCCAGTCTTCAACTGTCCAATTTTGGTGAGCTCGTGCAAATTGTAGCCTCTTTTTCCTATTTGTAGTGGAGATGAGTGGTACCCAGTGGGGTCTTCTGCTGTTGTAGCCCATCCGCCTCAAGGTTGTGCGTGTTGTGGCTTCACAAATGCTTTGCTGCATACCTCGGTTGTAACGAGTGGTTATTTCAGTCAAAGTTGCTCTTCTATCAGCTTGAATCAGTCGGCCCATTCTCCTCTGACCTCTAGCATCAACAAGGCATTTTCGCCCACAGGACTGCCGCATACTGGATGTTTTTCCCTTTTCACACCATTCTTTGTAAACCCTAGAAATGGTTGTACGTGAAAATCCCAGTAACTGAGCAGATTGTGAAATACTCAGACCGGCCCGTCTGGCACCAACAACCATGCCACGCTCAAAATTGCTTAAATCACCTTTCTTTCCCATTCTGACATTCAGTTTGGAGTTCAGGATATTGTCTTGACCAGGACCACACCCCTAAATGCATTGAAGCAACTGCCATGTGATTGGTTGATTAGATAATTGCATTAATGAGAAATTGAACAGGTGTTCCTAATAATCCTTTAGGTGAGTGTATATATATATATATATATATATATATATATATATATATATATATATATATAGTAAGTTTTAACATGATTGTGTGGTGCTTAAACTAAAGAGTATGGAAAACTTACACTATTTTGTATGTGAATTAAGTTTTTTTATTAGAAATTCATAAAAACAAATTAAAATAAATACTCAATTGTCATGTTAGAAAAATGTATATTTTGTTCAGGTCAAATGGATTTTGGAATTTTTAAATGATTATTGAATTTTGTGAACACTGCTGAAAACTAATCAATCCTTGAATATATAGTAGCGGCCTAAATACTTATAATTGTCCAGTACACAAAGTATGGCCCATAATCGCTACACTGATCTGGGCCACACAACTCCCAAGCACAATCGGCCCAAATGTTGTCTGCCATCATGCAGTGCCATCATTGCCACACTTGGCCCACAGTTGGCTGACATGATCTGGGCCAAACACCTCCCATCCACAATCGGCCCAAATGTTGTCTGCCGTCATGCATGCAGTGCCATCATTGCCACACATGTCCCACAGTTGGCTGACATGATGCATGCCAGTGCCGGCAACACGCCAGCAGTGCCATTGTGAGGCCACATTTGGGCCAAGTCTGTTTGCTATGTGGGCTACTGGGTCGCTGTCCTCAGTGCTGCAGAAAAGCGCTGAAACGGAGATGAAGGGGAACCCGTTTTAATTTTTTTTGGCTTATTTTAACTGGCCCATGCAGTTTTCTGGAGGCCCTCCTACAATCAAAATCCTGGCGCCGCTAGTGCTGCCCTGGCTCTAACCTCGAGTGTTTTAGCCTGTAGCCTAGCCTTTACTTTTCGCAAACCTTGTGAGCGCGCGAACCCAAACGCTGTGACCTCGCGCCAAATGCTTTTATTGGTTTATTAAGTAGGCTACAAACAGGCGAGTTATGAAAAATTGAGTGTGAGGGATTTGTTCACTTCACACAAAAAGATCTTGGAATGAGATGGCCAACTGTATTAGCGTTTAGTCCACTGTCTATAATAGACTAATTTAGAGATCACTTTTTTTTTTTTACCGACTACCGACAGCTTTGATCGGTTAACGTTGATACGGTCAACCATCGGTCAAACGGTCATCGGTTAACATCCCTACTTTGAAGTACTTTATTCTTGCAAGAAGGCCTTAGTACAGTTAATTCCCTTATAAGGTAAAGCTTGGGACTCTCATTAACATAAGCTTGTGAAAGCACATATTCAGATCATCTACAGATCTTATCACCCTTGTCTTATGCAGCACACACACCAAAAGCTCTATATGGAAAGTTCCCCTGTTCCCTTTGGCCCTCTTCGGCTTCACACCTTTTCTATCTGTGAAGCAAGAGATGCTCCAAGTTCTCTTCAAAAATACATGTGGTTTTAACACCCTAAAACATGTCATGTACCGATAGCTACACACACACACTCTCTTCCTATGACCCTTAAGTTAGCAGGCCAAGCTCAAACTAGGCTTTAGGTTGAGCTCGCCCTGCAAATTCAACACATCTTCATTTGAACATTTTATTTCATTTTCAACCAGCTACTTTTCACACATTCTCTTTTATTTCGAGAACAACTATTGCAACTATTAACCAATTGTAGAATCTATACATCTGTAGAGGAAAGTTGAGTGTCACTCAGAGTCAAGACCATTCAAGACCACAGAGCAAAATCCTCAGTGTTAAAGTACACAGTTCAGAGTCTATATGAGCCCAATCTACAGAGAGGACAAAGTTACACTGGTATAGTGTCACTATATAGCAACGGATGTAAACACTCGGTTGGTCAGATGAGAGGAAGTTAATAACCACAGGAGGAGCTGATGATGTTTAAAGGAGGAGCTGTAACTATATATAATGAAGAGGAAGACTGACAGAAACAGAAAATGGCTGATAAGTGTGATCTGTGTCTGCTGGGACTGATCATTCTCTCTTCACTTCTCACAGGTAAAGAAATCTGTATTTTCTCTAAAGACATTTAGTGGAATTAGTCTGGAAAGAGTTCATTTGAACATGCTCAGTTTATTCTTACACACATTCACGTTGTGATCTCAGAGTTGTGTATTGATACACACAGATCATACTGTATTATTCCTGATACTGGACATAGTGTCACTCAAACATCTGATGATGAAGAATTATCTTCATATTAAGAGTGTGTCAGTGATTTGAACAGCTCTCTGATAAAGACTAATAGTTTATTCTGGAGAGTGTGTTGTTTGCTTTAAGTCAGGAAAAATACTATGATTTAAAACTTCTGCTTTTTATGCTGGTGTGTTTTATGTTTCATTTATTAATATATATCATAATGATCACTGAGATATACTGTGTTTCAGGAACCAGTGGAGTGATTGTGTTCATCAGTTCTGGTGAAAATGTCTCTCTGCCCTGTAATAAAGCTCTTTCTGACTGCAAATCAACTACATGGACCTACGAGAACATACATTCAAGGACAGTTACATCCTACTCTGACAGACATTCAGGGATAGGAGATGACCTGATTACTGGAGGGATAAAGAATAAAGACACAGAGAGACATGAGAGACTGAGTCTGGAGTCTGACTGCTCTCTGAACATCAAGAATGTCACAGTAGAAGATTATGGATTATACAGATGCAGACAATATCTGAATGGACAGAAACAAGGACCTGATGCTTATGTTCATCTGCGTGTTCTTCATGGTAAGTTTATGATTATGTGGTCAATTTAAAAAGGGCAGATTCTCCCTTTAAACTGAGATGATGATTGAAGAGTCTGTGATGTGTGTCTTGTGTTCAGTTTCAGTGTCTCCATCATCTTCATCATCATCTTCATCATCACAGACTGAGATCAGTCCAGGCCGCTCTGTGACTCTCTCCTGTCAGTTGTATTCTGCATTCTCCTGTTATTTTTGGGTCCGTTCTGAGGGACTTAAGCTGTTGTGGGTGAATCAGGCTGGTGTTGATCTGAAGACAGACTCCAGATATCAGATATTATCATCATCAGATCAATATAAATATCACTGTATCATCACTCTGACTACAACACTCCTGAATGAAGATGACAACAGAGAGTGGAAATGTCAGGTTACTCGCAGAGATCAACTCGAGACCTCAGTCAGATACACTGTCAAGTATTCAGGTGAGAAAACACTCTTTTCTGACAGATTTGTGAAAACTTCCACAGATTGGCTCTACTCTTTCTGATGACTTCATACGTTTTGGAGTTGTAAAATATTAGTGGTCAAAGTCATAAACTGCATAACAATCCTTATAATCCCCAATATTGGCCTCCTACATGGGTCATACATGATATATTGCATAAATCAGACGAGTGTATTAAAGCCTAGTATGACCCATGTAGGAGGTCGGCTTTAGGAGTTATAAGGCTTATGTCCTTCATTCAAGCTGAAGGTTTATTTGCAGAAGCTCAACTGTGTTTCACTCTCATATAAACCAGGAATAAATTATACAGTAACACAGTAATACAGTTATACAGTAATACAGTACAGTCTCTTCTCAACTACTGCCACTGTAAACTGTGATGATGGAACACAAACTGCAGGTCATGATCGATATGAACATATGGAGCCCTATTTTAACGATCTGAAACGCAAGTGTCAAAGCTGTTGCTATTTTCCCGGCGGGATAAATTACTCTTGCGCCCGGCGCAAATCTAAAATGGGTTGGTCTGAAGTAGCTTCATTACTCATAGGTGTGGTTTGGGCATAACGTGAAATAAACCAATCAGAGCGTCATCTCACATTCCCTTTAAGAGCAGACGCGCTTTTTCCTTGGCGTATTGCTATTATAACGGCGGATTTGCCAGGCGCACGCCAGGAGCGGTTCACAGCTGAGGAGAGCAACGCTCTCGTCACGGTCGTAAAAGAGAGAGAAGTGACATTGGGGATGGAGAAACACACCCAAATTAGCTTCGGTTAAACAGGCATATAATAATGTGGATAAATGTGTAAGCTATATGTATGCTTTTATAATAAATTGTCTATCTATCTATCTATCTATCTATCTATCGTTTGTAAAAATATGATTTGCTTTAGACAAGGTTTTTTTCAACGTTTGCGCCGGAACATGCCTCCTTTTTTGCGCTGAACCGCCCCGGGGAGTGCAAGTTCATTCCTTAGTTTAGCGACGTGCTTCTGTGGAGGGAAAAGC
This sequence comes from Rutilus rutilus, assembly GCA_021464565.1. NCBI lineage: Eukaryota > Metazoa > Chordata > Actinopteri > Cypriniformes > Leuciscidae > Rutilus > Rutilus rutilus. The sequence continues at coordinate 954,489 of JAJAQA010000001.1, read as the reverse complement.
GTGCTTTGCGCGGGTGCAAAATAGGAATGATACATGCGTCGGTGTACAAAGTCAATTGTGCTGGGTGCAAGATAGGGCCCTTGATGTTAATGTGCTACAGATGATGCGTCTGAACATTCATCTTCTGCAGCTTCAATCGCTTCACCAACACTGACTCCAGTCAGAAGCTCAAACTCTGAGAAGAAATCAAGCCGAACTACAGCAGCAGCTCCTACACAAGGTTCATGATCACATGATCACTGTATAAATAGATTTATTTTTGGTGAATGGCGATAGTCATTCTCCTCCTGACAGCTTGAGACTGAAGTAAGAAGATAATAGATGACAGACTCGTGCACATATTCATCATTTCTGTGATGTGAAGCTCCAGTATTATGTGATGATGATGTTTTGTATATGTGGCATTATGTGTTGAACTGAACTAACAGACGTGATCCACAGATCCAGCTGATACAGCATCAGAAACTGGAGTCAGTGTGACTGCTGGATCATTATACAGAGGTACGACACGTTCATTTATACTGACAGCTTTATAACATTAAACTATCAGTCAGTCTGTAAATGCTTCATCAATAACTGTTGATAGTTGAATACCCTTGACTTCAGTCATGTACAGTTTCTCTTCTTCCTCTCATGTTTCCTGCAGTGATTGTGATTATTGTTGAGATGGCAGTGTTTGCTGCTCCTACTGTGATTCTTCTTCAGATCATCTGTGCAAGAAGAGCTGGTGAGTTTTGAGCCGCACACAATCTGATGATTCACACTCATCTGATCTGGAACAATCTGCAATCATGATAAAAACACATACGAGAGGTCAGTCAATGCTTTTATTTTGCAGGGAGGAAGGACTCGAAGCACCCAGAGGAAATAGAGATGCCCACAATATTAGAATAAAATACTGATGAGTTTAGAGCCAATCTGCAGCAATATTTACAATAGCAAAAACTTACAGAGGATTGTTCATTGTTTTATTTTCTTCTTCTCAGAAAACAGAGAAAAAACTCTGAGCACTTATAGTGACATAATCAAGTTTAGATTAAAATGTGTTTTTTTTAACATATAAAAAGCCAGATTTATCTTAATTTATATGGATTTTATGGATATATTTGCTTACAGTGTTGAAAGTCATTCTCTTGCGCTTCATATGTAAACTGCTTTAAATATAATATTAATACAGTAATGGACAGACTCAGACTGTATAATCTCTCTCTGTTCTGTGTGATGGAGCTGATTTGAGGATTCTTGGATCTTGTCTGTTCATTCCTGTTTTTAGCATCTTTTTTCATTTTGAATGATTGCTATAATTTTCTTAATAAACCTCTGCAGTTGTGTTTAATAAGTCTCCTTTCCTGAGATGTTTGTTAAGAATATGTTAATTCCCCTTCATGAGCTGGTAATGTATCTGTAAGTCCACTGAAGCGAGTTGTAGTTGAGAAGCCGCTTCAATAACCGAGAGCTAGATATTGGGTCTTAAACACCTCACGACACCCTGAAGGAGCCACTGAGAGGTCAGACTTGAAGCACTGTTCCTGAGATGCTCTTCTTAGTGGTTAACTGTAAGCAGCAGACAGATCCAGCAAGAGGAGAACTGAGGATTCGGAGGCTCCTCTTGCCAGTCTCAGAGCTTCAATAACCGAGAGCAGGGCCGTCTCAGTTTAGTGGCGCTTCTGAAGCCAGACTGGTTGTTGTCCAGGAGGATGTTCTGTGTGAGAAATGTAGATAGTTTCCCTCCGAATGTATCGCCCTAGTGGATCTGCCGGCCTGACGAGTTGAGGTGAGGGTGTCCTTTTCACTTTTAAGTGGTGTGTCATTGCAGTGTCTGACGATTGAAGTGAGCACGTGGGAAGATTTAAAGTGGTTTGATACATGCACGAGTATTTGAAAGCTTGATGTTACCAGCACTCTAAAGCTCGGTCGGAGACTGTCCAGCCCGGTGGAGAGCTACTAATTAATGTGAACAAAGAGAAACTGCCAACCGCCACTGCTGCCTGCCATCACCGTTTTTGTGGTAAGAAGACTCAGTTGTAACTGTTGGATTCTGTACTCACTATTGTTGTTCTGTGAACAAAGAGAAACGGCTATCCGCTGCTGCATTCTGCCATTGCTGTCCTGTGGGAAGAAAACTCAGTTGTAACTGTCAGATTCTGTACTCACTACTGTTGTTCTGTGAACATAGAGAAACCGCTATCCGCTCTTGCATGCTACCATTGCTGTCCTGTGGGAAGAACACTCAGTTGTAACTGTTGGATTCTGTACTCACTACTGTTGTTCTGTGAACAAAGAGAAACTGCTATCCGCTGCTGCATTCTGCCATTGCTGTCCTGTGGGAAGAAAACTCAGTTGTAACTGTTGGATTCTGAACTCACCATTGCTGTACTGTGAACAAAAAGAGACTGCTAACTGCCACTGCTGCCTGCCATCACTGTTCCGTGGTAAAAAGACTCAGTTGTAACTGTTGGATGCTGTACTCACTACTGTTGTTCTATGAACAAGAGAGAAAATATTATTCGCCACTGCATGTCGCCACTGTCCTGTGAGAAGGGAAAGTCCATCGTCTGCTGCCATCCACCTGTAGCCCCTTGTGCTCTGCTCGCTACCTACTACTCGCTGCTCCCCACCGAGAAGAGGTCTTAGTTCTCTGGCCCATCCCCGTCGTCCTGTGAAAGAGAGGTGACACTCAGTATCTGATGCTGTCCTGTGAGAAGAGAAACCCCCCAATAATAATACAAATAACCCTTTATATTCCCCCATTTACAATTCTTAGTTGTCTCCACTTAAATGTGAAACTTTAACAAAATTCTTCCCTTATAATCTCTGCTTACCCTGGTTTTACACACAAAACCTTTATCTGTTATCTGAACACATCTTCACATTTCTTCTATCAGTCTTTGTGGTCTTTTAATTTGTCTTTTTGGACGTTCTGTCTGAGTCTCAACGTCTTTCTCTTCATCAGTCTCTGATAACTTGCCTTGCAATTTTGATTGTTCACATTGCTTTGAGATTTCCAGGTCAAGTGAGTCACTTTCCTTAATTCTTGTGTCTCTCTGAGGCACTTTCAGCAGGTGTCTTCTGTTCCGCCTCATTATCTTTCCATGTTCTGTCAACACTTCGTATGACCTGGGTGTCATCTCTCACACTGTCCATCACATCTCACCCGCACTACTTCTTCCTGAGCTAGTGGACTCAGCGGTTTGGCTGTTCTGTTGTAATGCCTCACCTGCCTCTCATTCGCAGAGTTCAGTGTACTCTGTGCCTTGTGATGCTTCGCTGATGGAAGCTTTGTCCGCAGTTTCCTATTCATGAGCATTTCCGCCGGTGAAAGGCCATTCTCCAATGCTCTGTAGTTAAGATCAGCCAGGTATGGATCTTCTTCTGTCTCAGCGGCTTTTTTAGCAGGCGTTTCATGATCTGCACTCCTTTCTCCGCTAAGCCACTGGATTGCGGGTAAAGGGGACTTGATGTTAAATGTTCAAAGCCATAATTTCTTGCAAAGTCCTTAAAGCTCTGACTTTTGAATTGTGGTCCATTGTCGCTTATTACAGTTATTGGAATACCGTGACGTGCAAATATGGCTTTTGTTTGCACAACCACTTGCTCTGCTGTTGTGTTTGACAGCCTCATTAATTCTGGGTAATTGGAATGATAGTCCATGAGCAACAAGTAGTCTTTGTCTTTCAGTTGAAATAAACCCATTCCAACCTTTCTCCATGGTTCCACTGGTTTGTCGTGTGATTTCATGGGCTCTTTTGGTTGCTGATACTTCACATTGCTGCACTAATGTCACTGTGTCTCTATGCATGCCCGGCCAATACAGTACCTCTCTTGCCCACCTCTTACATTTCTCCATTCCCAAATGTCCCTCATGCACAAGTTTTAACATCTGTTCTCTCATGGACATAGGCACGACAATGTTTGTTCCTTTTAGCAGAACTACATCTAGCACCGACAGTTCACCTTTAAAGTGTTGGTATGGGTTATCCAACACTCCTTCCCCCGGCATGTGAATTATTTCTATCACTCTCCTCAAATATTCATCTTTCATTGTCTCATTGGCTATATCAGCCCACTTTGCAGCTGACACTGGCATCTGTGCTTTGATAGAGTCCACGTGAATCTGCACATCTTCTTCCGCAGTGCTTGTGTTATTACTCAAGCTAGCCCTACTCAGGGTGTCTGACACTATTAAGTGCTTGCCTGGTTTAAATTCAAATGCCAGATCATACTTCTGTAGACGAAGCATTATGTATGCGCGGTGGCACTTCTCCCAGTGGTTTCTTTGATATTGCTATGAGAGGCTTATGATCTGTCTCTAGGATGACTGGTCTTCCGTAAACATACTCATGGAATCTCTCACAGCCAAACACTGCACCCAGAGTCTCTTTTTCTATTAGCGCATACTTTCTTCCCGCAGATGTCATAGTGCGGGATGCATATGCGACTGGATACCACTCGGTGTCATGTTGCTGGAGTTAAAACGGCTCCTAAACCCGATTTCGATGCATCTGTAGAGACTTTTAGTGGCTTATCCTGGTCGTAGAATTTTAGAACAAGTTCTTTAGTCAAACTGCTCTTCAACCACAACCACTCTTCAACATGCTCCCTTTCCCACTGCCACTCAGTGTTTGATTCCAACAGGCTTCTTAATGACCTTGTGTTTGCTGACAGATTTGGCACAAATTTCCCCAGGTAGTTTACTAACCCTAAGGCTCTCTGCAGGTCTTTCTCGTCTCTTGGTTCCGGCATTTCCTCAATTGCCTGGATTTTTTCTCTGTCCGGCTGTACCCCTTCTTCAGACAGTCTCTCTCCCAGGTATGTAATTTCTCTTACACCAAACTGACACTTCATTTTATTCAGTTTTAACCCTGTTCTTTGTGCTTGATTTAGGACCCTGCAAAGTCTTGCATCGTGCTCTTCCTTAGTGCGGACCCATACTACTACATCATCGACTCCTACTCCTTCGATTCCATCGGAAAGCTGCTGCACGGTTCTGGGGAATACTTCTGGGGCTGAGCTGATGCCAGACGGTAACCTTAGGAAACAATGCCTTCCAAATGCGTGTTAAAGGTGCATAGCTTTGCGCTTTCCTCATCAAGCACTATCTGATAAAACCCGGATGAGGCATCCGATTTAGAAAAGTAACATGCTCCACTCATTGAACTAGTTATATCTGATTTTGTTGGAAGTTTATAATGCTCTCGCTGGATTGCTTTGTTTAAGTCCTTTGGATCTATACACAATCTTAGATTGTTGATCAGGAGTATTTGACTGTGGGGTGAGTCGTCAATCGTGCCGTGGGGAGGGGTTAGATCTCGAGTGGCTGGACGAGTACGCCCCAGTCCATTTCTTTTGTTCAAAAGTTCTCTTCACTCTTTTAGATGTAAAGTTAGCCCATATTTCGTAGTTTTGTATTTAAAAAAAAAGTTTTTAGTGGTAGTATGTGTATTTAAGTTTCATTTTTACAAAAATATTTATTTTTAAAGTGACATTTTTATTTGTTTAAATTTAATTTACTACCAAACTTTTCTATAGTGATAATATGATGGGCTCGTGTTAAAAAAATAATAATAATAAAAACTAAAAAAAACTAAAAAATCCAACCCCCCCAGCCTCTGACATTACACAAAGTAATGCAATGTCAGTGCCGGTCCCATGCCCGGATAAATGGTGAGGGTTTTTACTCACTTATGGTGCACTTTGTCACGGTCACCAGCTAGTCACCACCTCCTCACTACATTTCCCATCATCCTCACTAGCCCTCACCTGCATGCACTTACCTGACTCCTTACCTGCACGATACCTACCTGAACAACTTGTCTTCAGTCATCTGCTTCCTTCATCCGTCTTCAGTCATTGCCTTGATCTCCATTTCAGAACAGACATCTATCCTGAACACTGTATTCATCAGTTACTCTCCTGCTTCCATCGCTGCGATCACATACCTCTGCAAATAAACCTGTTGATTACTTTACCTGTGTGAATCCTTTACCTTTGTACAAAAGTAAATCAGTATTTACAACATTTATAATAAGTGCACCATATATGATATAAATACTTATAAATATAACATGTGTATATATATATATATATATATATATATGTTATAACATTTAATAATCCATAAGCATTTCACAGATTCTATGTATACTAATTGCATAAAACAATTCTGTCAGTACACCATAAGTTATAAAAATGAACTAGATCAATGTGATTAATGCCATTCATAGTTTCCATCCTTATGTTGTGTCTCCCTCTAGTGGGCAAGCAACATTTATTTATTATATGTGTTTTAAACACTTATGAAAATAACATATAATTATAAAATATATATAAATATAACATTCATGCATTTATAACATTTGGAATTTTTAGAAATTTTTACTTTTATTTTATAATATTACATTTTCCATTGGTTAATGTTATTCAATCATGATAATTAGTTTACTAGATCAATGCGATTATTTCCATTCATAGTTTCCATCCTTATCCTGTGTCTCCCTCTAGTGGGCAAGCAACATTTATTTAGCAAAACTATGGACCAGAAGCAGAAGATTTGGATCGACTCACTGAAGCAAAAATTTGTAAAGACGATCGTAAGAAAATAATAAAACCAATTAACCACTCAGACCACTGGAATGCATATTTTTTCCGTGCCCATGTTATCAGGTAAGAGCTTTCACACTGCACGCGGATGCGGTCCGTCGATCCGTTCCAGGAGCGGTGCGTATACAGCAGTGCAGAGATCGTTTCCACACCGAGTCTATTTCTGCTGTGCTGCAAACGCTGAATTAAAGTGACAGCGCATGGTTCGTGGTCAAAATGAACACAGATTGACCTGAAAATGCAGTAATCTCACCATAAATGTATTTAACCCTCTGGGGTCCTTCGGGTCCCCAAAGTGACTTTGTTGGTACTTGGTATATGAACACCCAAAAAAATTGGGGACAGGATTTGAATAGTCTTAGTGGTTGTAAAAAAAATTGTCACACTCAGGACCTTTGGGTCCAAATGGACCCACCATAGGAAATGAATGGGAAATTGGCAAAAATGTGAAAATGCAGAGTTTTTTTGTGCGTACAATCTACAAATCAGCCACGATCCAGAAAAAAAGCACACAACAGTGAAGGGGTTAATCTATAAAACATCAAGGGTGCAAAACAGACACATCCACACACACACACACACACACAAACACACTTTTATACACATACACACACTAAATTCAGATTACAAAAATATGTTTTGAATTTTTAAAAATCACAGCTTCATCGGAATGTTACGAAACTTGGTGACTTTTATGGTATTAGATATGTGAACACACAAAAAATATTGAGGTCATGATCCAAGCACGTCACACTTCTGCTCTTTGGTCAAAAATGACCCCCATAGGAAATAAATGGGAAATTGTCAAAAATATGAAAACACAGAATTTTTTTGTGCATACAATCTACAAATCAGCCAGGATGCAGAAAAAAAGGACTCAATAGTGAAGGGGTGAAGCTCTAAAACATCAAGAGTACAAAAAAAACCACACACACACACATTTCTTTTAATAAAAATAAAATAAAAATAAAATATATAAAAAATGTCTATTATATTCAATGGGAAAAAATGGGTCATAATTATTGCATAAATATTAATTAAATTCATAAAATTATCTCAAAACACCAAAAAAGAAAAGGAAAAATATTATAAAAAACAAGTAAAAAAAAAATATATGATTTTTTTTTTATATATATTAATCCCGCCCTCCGGGTCCATTTGGACCCGAAGGTCCTGAGTGTGACTGCTAAACGAAGGACCCCAGAGGGTTAATTAAACACTACTATTTTTCACAGTCATCTTTTTACTTTAAAGGGGGGGTGAAATGCTATTTCATGCTGTTGTGGAAATTTTTATCTTTTCTTTTGTCTAATGGTTGCCATACGTTCTTTGGCTGTATTTTGAGTTTCTTTTGTGATGCTGATACAGCTGCAGGGTGTGTGTGTGTGGGACTTCAGAGGTGAGAGAATTCCCGGGGGTAGGGGAGCCACAGGGGTCCCTTTTGTTCCTTGTGCTGTGGTGGGTGACAAGAGATAACACTATAAAAATGCAGGCCAACCTCTGCTCTGGGTCTCACTCCGCCTGCAGCTGGACTGTGGATGGACTGGGAACTATTCTTGCAAGAATAAATTCCTTTTAAGGACAATTTGAATCATGATGTCTCTTATGCCTGATGCTGTTTTGTTAGTTATTTGTTTTTGCCTCAACAAATTGGTGTCAGAAGAGGGTTTCCTTGAGGTTTTCTTCTGGTCCTGACAGCGGATTTGACGAACTGATCATCTCAAAGCACCAGGCTTTGATCTTACCTCGCCGAATTTAAGAGAGAAGAGCCAAAGCTGCTGTCAGGGCCAGGGAGAAACATCACTGGAATCAGAAAGAACTCGGAGGCAGTAAAAGCATCTCGGGTAAGAGACAGTTAAATTATTTTATTTTGTGTGGTGTAATCTGATATGACTGTAAGTGAACCATAGTGGCTGGAACTATCTCTTTGGTACGGGCAGAGAAGGTTTTTCGATGGATGCCGAAAACTAGCTCGTAAGTGGACGGAAGAGCCACACGTGGACGGAAGAGCCACACGGACGGAAGAGCCACACCTGATTAATTAGGTTTACTCAAAATCTCTGTAACCTGAGGAAGTCTTGTAAAAGTGGACGGAAGAGCCACACCTGATTAATTAGGTGAACCAGAATTAAAAAAAGTGCTCACGGAAAGATTTTGAGTAAAAAACGTAATTACAGGAAGCATATTTGCTAAAACCTGGCCGATTTTGGGTTAAAAAGTCAGATCTGTTGAAGACGTTTGACAGATTAGTAAGACGCGCGTCGAAGGAAAATCCAGGAGAGATAGAAATCAGCCAATATGGGGTCATCTCAAAGCAAGCTTGAACAAAATTTTATAGGCTACACCAGTCTTTCTGTAAAATGGGAAAAAATTACGGATAATTGTTTAACGAAGAGGTTGTTGTAGTCGTGTTCAGCATGTAAAACTGTGAACAGACAGTAGTTTGTTGAACTGAAGAAGATAGAAGAAAACGAATATAAATGCAGAAAGAATTAGCATTTAGGGAAAGCTAGTAGGAAGATCGAATATTTTTATTGATAGAATTTACAAACAGTGAATTGTTGGATGGAAAATAAGCAGATAAAAGAAGGAACTTGAATGTAGGGAAAGAGAATGTTTTTCCTGATGGAAATTACAAACAGTGAATTGTTGGATTGCAGATAGAACAGAACAGATACAAAAGGAACTGGCATGTAGGGAAAGATATAATTCATATTTATGAACAAAATTAAGTTAAATTAAGTTGAAATGGTATGAAATGAGTTTTAGATAAAATAAGGCATTGAGTATGATTAACAGGGATTAACATGATATAAAGATAAGGAATCATGTACGCAAATGTAAGCAAAACGGGAAAAATTCTATATTTTAGAGATAAAATAATGATTGAAATGACGATGTGAATGCTTTATTGTATTAATGTTATGAAAACAAGAGTATTGAAGAATAGATTGCCATATTTTTGTAACAAGAGTTGAAGGTGCAAGCGGCTAAGATAGCTGTCTGTGTAATTTAGAGACTGAGAAGATTTAGAGAATCTTGTGGTTTCTGTGAAACAGTAGAGATAAGTGGGACTGAATAATTATAATACAATCTTGTGATTTAAGTTGAATCTGCAAACTAACCTTTTGATAGAAGAATAAGCTTTTAAAACCAGTGTTTAATATGGGTTAGAAAGTAGATCAATGTTAATATGATGAAGATTATGATTTGGCTATTGTAATTGAATTTGCAACTGGGACTGTAAAAGAAAATACAGAGAACTGCTTATCAGCGGCTCTGTTTTGCATTTCCTAAATAGAAAACACTGTTTCAGGGGTGTAAAGTAGGGTGGAGATGTTAGAGAGATCACGGTGATAAGACTGTAGGCAGAATAACGGAGAGTGTTTTATTGCGGTCAGCGCGGTCATTCAGTGACTGTAAATGCCCACTGTATGACTGTAAAAGTAAATGAGGGAGAAAAGAAAGTTGATAGATGGAACTTTTGAAAGTTGTAAGAAGATTGAAAGATTTAAGTGTAAGGAATTCCTTTTGAAAGGAAAGAACTATAAAAAGTACCGGTTGACGTAAAATTACAGATAAGACTAAATGAGTTGTAAAATATTTTAAAAGTACCGGTCACTAAAAGGATGATCGTGTTTTGAATGAAATGCTTTGATAAGGTTTTAGATGATTTAAGACAATATAGATATATAGAAACAATCTAACGAATGATTTATAATGATAATCAAAAAACGTATCACAAACAGAGAGTGCAGCCTCAAAAGTTAGTATGAATCATAGAAGCAGATTGATAAACTCCTAGAGAAAACATTGAAGTCGGGAATTAAATTATGGCAATTGAAAACCTGACAACTAAAATTGAAATGAAATTCTAAACGTTAAGAACTAGAATAATTATTATTATTTCTTTAAGATAAAATAAACAGAAGCAGTGTTACAGGATTAACCGTTTCTAAATGTAAAATGTGTAAAAAAGGGCATTTGATTAAACAAAAGCTTGTTAATGTTGATTTTAAAAGATAAGCTTGTGATTTCCTGAAACAAGTTAATTGCTTATCTAAATCTGACATGTGCTGTGACTGAAACTGCCACAGTTTCAGTGCAACAGAGACTCATTCTGAGTGGAAATTTGTAATGTCTGAATTACAATACATGTAATTTATGGAAAAGATGCCTTAAGATGGGCTAGAGTTAAAGTCTGAAGTTAAAAGTTTATGAAAATGCAAAGGTACCAGTCCTGAATGCCTCAAGAGTCTCTCTCTCATTCAATGTCAGCTGAAAGCTGTTGTCTGAGCCTGTGTAAAGCACAGTGTTTCAGTTGAAAATCATAGATATGGAAAAGCTAAAACAAATCATGCTACAGGCAGTTCAGATTTGACAAATTTAGAGGACAATTTGTAAATGTTTTAAAAGTAAAACTGAATGACTTTAAAGAAGTCTTTAAAATAATACTGTTTTGGACTTGTTTATTTTAGGACCAGAGACTTTTAGCTCTCATTTTAGCTTCCACCATGAAACAGGGCCGATGGCTCCGGCCACAGAAGTAACAGTACACTGAATGTACGGTTGTGATCTAAATTCACTGACTATAATCTAAGCAGCTAGGTTGCTACCTTTAAGATGATTAATGAATTTAAGTGATTAAATACTGTTGTTATTAGCCTGTCTCCCTGTGAACACTATTAGGTCCGAATGGCTCTGTGTGACTCTTGAATGCGCCTTTCCTAAGCTCCAGAGTACAACTGAATTTGTTGAAGAAAACTGATTTTGTGATGGGAAAGAGCGGTTACCAGTGTGTACGAAGTGATTACCCCAGGGACGGGTAAGACCCTCTGGCCAAAGGCAACCTAAGACAGGGGGATCATGCCACAAACACTGGGCATCTCCTGATGGAGGTGTTTTTATGTGAGATGGGTATGAGAGTGGCGCTGAATGACTGGGAGAGGCCACCAGCATCAGCAGATCATTGAGAGGGGAGATGAGCTGTAAGAAGTTCAGTCTGCCCCAGAAAATGTGAGCCCCTCTATGCACTCACGAGAAAACCGCGTTGATTGTATGGCTTGTTTTTCATCGTGACAAGCGTCTACAACTATGCCAGGGGACAACACCCTGAAGAAAAGACAATTATAGCTTAAGAGCTGATCTGAATGGGCATTCAAGAGCCAGCAGAGACCATTGAACTAATAATTATCTGTTGTGGAGACAGTAACAACATTTTTTGTAATGTTAGTTGCCTGATGGGCAAGGAAAACACAGAGATTGTTGATGTTGAACTAATGTGTCAGTTCTGACTCCTGTAGATCATTAGACATGACAAAGGACCATTATAAGATGTGGTGGTGGCTAAAGATGAGAACAGCTTGTGATGAGTCAAGAGAATTTTCTGGAAAACAAAGGTTAGGTAAATTGAGTATTTAAACTAAAGATAACCTTAGAAAAGATCATAGCATAATGTATTTTAGATTGTTGTAATGGTTCTAATTTGAGTCAAACATTTGTATTTTAACATGTGTGAACTATTAAGGATTGACTATGACTATGATTATTTTAGTTACAGTCCTAGGAGGCTGTTGAAAAGATTATTTGCTTATAGTGAGAGAGAGAAAGAGACTGCTTGAGTGGAGGAAGGGATGATACTCTGCCTGTCTTTCTGTTATCAGTCAACCAAAGAAAACTGAAGCAAAGTAATAATTATGCACCAAAACAATCCAGCTGACTTTTCTAAAATCAAATGAATAATGAACAGACATGCTTTGAAACTGGTTAAGAGGCCATAAAAACATTAGATAAAAGATACAGGAAAATGTAAGGTTAAAATGTCATTTAAAATTTAAAATCTTTTTAGAGAAAAGATATGAATAAGAAATATGAGCAGTTCATAGTCAGGGATGAGTGTGAGTGTTAATTCATGTTTTGTACAGTATGTGTTAGTTTAGGACAACTATTCTGTCTGAATAGTGTGTATAAATTTGTCATTAACCTCTGGAAAGAGTGTTTTAGCATTATAGATGGTTTAAGGCAAATTACAAATTTGAAAGTAAGCTGAGGATTGTGAGTCAACCTGATGAGAAGGCAACACAGAACAGGACGAGCTTTAAGTTGATTGATCATCGAGCTCTGTCTGTTAATCATTATTTTGGTCATTTATGATGTGCAGTAGATTTGAATTACTTTCTGGACAGGTTTAAGTATTGATGTGTAAATTAGAATTGTGAAGTCGTAGATAGCCGTCAGTCATGTGTTGAGAAAAAGTTATAGATTTGACAGCAACAAACACGTAGGCTAAGTAAATATCAGATTATCCAGAGAGCCCTTAACAGTTATGTATTGTAAAAAGGGGGAGATTGTTATTCGACTGACGTTGACAAAGTGTACACGACCTGACCTGACCAACTGATGACCTGGAGAATGTTCGTAGATGACAGTTGCTTAAGAGACCAAACAATAGGCCTGAAAAGCAAGAAACGCTGTGAGACTAGGGGCCGTTGCCTTAAAACAATTTGATAAGAAGATGAAATTGTGGCTTTAAGAAATATTTTTACTTCAGAGGCAGAGAAAGATGTCTAAAGGAAATTTGGCTGAAGGACAACGTTTGGGTTAGCAAACTTTATCCAAACAAATGTTACCAAATAAATATGAACAAATATTGCAGTTTTCCTGTAGCTCAAACATTAGAGTTTGGCACCTGTAACGCCAAGGTCATGGGTTCGAAGAACTGGGAGCAAGAACTGATAAGAAAGTAAATGTGTACCTTGAAATGTTAGTCGCTTTGGATAAAAGCGTCTGATAAATGTAAGAGAATCTTATTATGTTAAATTGATGCATGAGATGAGATCTCGTGCATCAAGAGGAGGATGGTAACAGTTGCCAAATATGGTTTACTAAGGGGTTCACATTTGCTGAAAGCCATCACACAGGTGGGACGATAAATGTTGGAAGGACATTGGGTTTAATTGGGTAAAGATTGCAAAAAAAGCCATTATTCCCCCTAACAAAATTGCTGTGTGCATTGTTTGTATCTGTAAGTGTGCTAATAACAAGAATTGTTTCAACAGGAAACGCCAGGGCAGATGCGACAGCACAGCAGACAAAAGAAAAATATGTGACAATAACCTCAACATTTGTTTTTCTTTACAGAAGATGCAGACTTTTGCGCACATGGCATGAGCAAAGACACACACACACATGAACAAATGGTCAGATAAGAGCCTTTCAACTCTTCAGGGGGGTCAGAAGGACAGGAAAGCCCAGGAGGGGGTTAGAAGGACCATTTGCATTCAGGGAAGCCCAGGGGGTTAGAAGGACCATTTGTCTAAAACCAGCTGATCTTGTCATGCAGGAGTGAACGGGCAGGGCAGACTGTGCCCAGTAAAATAATGGCTAGGGATGAATTTGGAAAACTATCCTTGCCTAGGTTATTATTGTGGCAGAAAAGGTGCCACCTGCGCAGTGCATAACTTAAAATTTTCATTTTGCAGGATGTCAGGATGGATTGAACCAAACAGAACTGATTCTGTTCCAAATGTATAAATATTGTTTTGTTAACATGAGCAACGTGGGTTTGGTGTTTTTCAGGGGAAAAGGACCCTGAGTACTATTCAATGAGCAAGAAATTATCCGATGATATGTTTCAGGTTGAAAATTCCACAGGTCACACCAAAAGGGACGACAAGACAAGCGGTCACTAACAAAATCACTTAAGGTCTGCTTTCACAGGTGACAGCAGACAGTAAATGACTCATTCCAGTGGGGGTGTGATCGTGATCTAAGGGAAAACCTTGTAAGGATTTGAAAATGATTGAAGAGTGTTAGATCTGGGTCCAAGCATCTCACCTTAAACTACAAAACCAACGTCAGCAACCCCACACGCCAACGCAAAGAATAAAGTGGGGGGGATCAATGATATGTGCTAGAAACATATCTCCCCTGCCTACGGTGGAAAATCCTCTCTACGGCATGCAAAGTGTCATATTGGTGAAAACAGAACATCCATGGGGCAACGAGATGATCAACATATCTGGAGAAAATGTTGACCAATTAATGGTTGAAGAAAAGTTTTGTGATTTTATTTGATTGAATCAAATTAGGGCTTAGTATTGATATAAATCTAATAATTTGACTTGTGCAAAGAAAAATATGTTTTCAGGTAGAAGACCTATTAATTAATGTGAAGTATGGTGATAAGAAGAAAGACGGTATGTAATGGAAAAGTCAGTGATAATTTCGAACAACGAATGATCAAATTATAAAACTTTTCTAGTTAGATTTTATTAAATAGATTTTAATTAAATATAGCTTTAGAAGTAAAACCATTTCCTGACAAAATATTGTGATTATTTGAAAAAGGCTGAATACATAGTGTTATGATTGTATGTGTTATTCTGATAATTTTGATATTAACCTGTTAACCGTTGCCATAAACATGAACCTCGTCTGAAACGCAAAGGGGGAGGTGTTGCTGTAATTTATAGTAATATTTTCAAAAAAAACTAAGAAATCAAGTTTTAAATATAATTCTTTTGAAGTGTTAGTAACTTAATGTAAAAATATATAGTATAAATGATAAATCACGCTTGAGATTTATGCTGGCTACTGTATACAGGCCACCAGGACACCATAAAGATTTTATCAAAGAATTTGCGGACTTTCTATCAGAATTAATATTGACTGCAGATAAAGTACTAATTGTTGGTGATTTTAATATACACATCGATAATGAAAAAGATGCATTGGGATTGGCATTTAAAGACATTCTGAACTCTATTGGAGTTAGACAACACGTGTCAGGACCTACTCATCGTCGTAATCATACTCTAGATCTAATATTATCACATGGAATAGATGTTGATGCCGTTGAAATTCTGCAGCAGAGCGATGACATCTCAGATCATTATCTAGTCTCGTGTAAACTTCATTTAGCCAAGGCTTCAAAGCCGACTCCGTGTTTCAAATATGTTAGACCTATCACTTCTGCCACTAAAGATTGCTTTATTAATAATCTTCCTGATCAGTTTCACCATCTCAGCATCCCAGATAGCTTAGAAGAACTCGATATTGCAACAAAAACTTTTAACTCTCTCTTTTCCAGCACTTTAGACACAGTTGCTCCGTTGCACTTAAAGAAGATTAAAGAAAATAGTCCAACGCCGTGGTACAACGAGCACACTCAGGCCCTTAAGAGAGCAGCCAGAAAAATGGAGCGCAACTGGAAGAAAACAAAACTAGAGGTATTTCGCATTTCATGGAAAGAGAGCTCGATTGCTTACAGAGAGGCCTTAAAAGCTAGATCTGCTTATTTTTCACCTATTAGAAGAAAATAAACATAATCCTAGGTATTTATTTGAAACGGTGGCTAAACTAACGAAAAAGAAAGCTTCAAGCACCCAAGTTTCCAAGCAACACAGCAGTAATGACTTTATGAACTTCTTCACTTATAAGATTGATAATATCAGGGAGAAAATTATAACTATGCAACCGTCTACTACAGTATCGCATCAGGCAGTGCATTGTAGTCTCCTGGAGGAAAAAATTTGATTCGTTCGTTGCTATAGAAGAGGAAGAATTTACTAAACTCGTTAAATCATCTAAATCTACAACATGTATGTTAGACCCTATACCGACTAAGCTACTGAAAGAAATACTTCCAGAGGTCATAGATCCTCTTCTTAATATCATTAATTCATCTTTGTCTCTAGGATACGTACCAAAAACCTTTAAGCTGGCTATGATTAAACCGCTTGTTAAGAAACCGCAACTTGATCCTTCAGAATTAGTCAATTACAGGCCGATCTCGAATCTACCTTTTCTGTCAAAGATATTAGAAAAAGCAGTATCTTCACAACTGTGTTCCTTTCTTGAAAGAAATGATATCTGCGAGGATTTTCAGTCAGGATTTAGACCGTACCATAGTACCGAGACTGCTCTCGTTAGAGTCACAAATGATTTGCTCTTATCATCCGATCGTGGTTGTGTCTCTCTATTAGTGTTACTCGATCTTAGTGCTGCATTTGATACTATCGACCACAACATTCTTTTAAATAGACTCGAAAATTATGTTGGCATTAGTGGAATTGCACTAGCATGGTTTAAATCATACTTATCTGACCGTTATCAGTTTGTAGCAATAAATGAAGAGATGTCTCATCGATCACAAGTTCAGTATGGCGTACCACAAGGCTCAGTACTAGGACCGCTGCTGTTCACTCTGTACATGCTACCATTAGGAGATATCATTAGGAAACATGGCATTAGCTTTCACTGTTATGCCGACGATACTCAGCTCTATATTTCTTCAAAACCTAATAAAACTTACCAATTCACAAAATTAACGGATTGCATAGCGGATATAAAAAATTGGATGACTCGTAATTTCCTACTTCTAAATTCTTAAAAAACAGAGTTTCTAATTATTGGACAAAAAACGTCCTCACGTAATAACCTAGAATACTGTCTAACACTTGATGGCTGCTCTGTTAAGTCTTCGTCGTCGGTTAGGAACCTGGGTGTGCTCTTTGATACCAGTCTTTCATTTGAAAGTCACGTGTCCAGTATCTGTAAAACTGCATTTTTCCATCTTAAAAATATATCTAAATTACGTCATATGCTCTCATTGACAAATGCGGAACAATTAGTTCATGTGTTCATGACCTCAAGGCTAGATTATTGTAATGCTCTACTGGGTGGTTGCCCTGCACGCTTAATAAACAAACTACAGCTGGTCCAAAACGCAGCAGCTCGAGTTCTTACCAGAACCAGGAAGTATGAGCATATTAGCCCGGTTCTGTCAAAACTGCACTGGCTCCCTATTAAACATCGCATCAATTTTAAAATATTGCTGATCACGTACAAAGCACTAAATGGTTTAGCTCCGCAGTACTTGAGCGAGCTCTTAACGCATTATAGTCCTTCACGTCTATTGCGATCTCAAAATTCCGGCCAGTTGATAATACCTAGAATATCAAAATCGACTGCTGGCGGTAGATCCTTCTCCTATTTAGCACCAAAACTTTGGAACAGCCTTCCTACCATTGTCCGGGAAGCAGACACACTCTGTCAGTTCAAAGCTAGACTAAAAGCACATCTCTTTGACCTAGCTTTCACATAATACATTATAGACTTCTATAATTCAATGTTAGGCTGCAAAGATTAGGTCAGCCGGAACCGGGAACACTTCCCATAAATCCTGATGTACTCGTTACATCATAAGAAGAATGGCATCTACGCTAATTTTAGTGTCTTTGTTTATCCCGAGGTTTTCCCGCAGCCTGCCGGATCCAGGCCGTATCCAGATCTGATGAAGGACCTTCGCCTGAACCCGATCCAACGCAGTGCTGAAGTGCCAACTAGTCTCTCCCTATGGATGATCCCTTTACCACTCTACAGATAAAGCGTTGTCTGGAAACTCAATTCGCGTATCTACCCCGAATTGATAAAATAAAATACAATTCTGTATCAAAAATACAGAAACACCAGTACTTTGTTTAGGCTTGGTTTGTAGGGAATTACAAACCTGCGTACATATATTCAAACGCACATAACTAAAGAACCAATTCTTAATGTGCATGTGAGTTTCTCACAGGTTCGCGTTTAAAGTCTGTGTAGAGAGAATTGTGTCGTCTTAGCGGCCCCTAATTTAATAACAAATGATTGTTGCGACGGAAGCGAATCAATCATAACTAACCTTAGCTGGAAAATAACTTTACTAAAGAACCGCTATAAAGCCAAAACAATCTCTGTTACCATAAATTATACGTTTATCTCTGTAAAGCTGCTTTGAAACAATCTACATTGTTAAAAGCGTGATATAAATGAAGATGACTTGACTTGACTTGACTTAGTGTGTCAATAATTAATGGTTAATTCAGGTAGTTATAAAGCATTTAGTTGTGGTCAGTTAACTTTTTTTGTGAGCTCATCTAAAGTGAGGACTAGTTATGCCTTGTAAAGCTTTTACAAAGGAGAATTTACTGTTATCTTCTAAACAGAAAAAGGAAACAAACACAACACAGTGATACAGAACATAGAAATATTTAAGATGTATGAATGTACATTTAAATAGTTTATTGATCGTTTACTTACACTTTCTAAGTGATCTTATGAACCACTGACAACAACTCCTAAATAACCGGTTAGTAAATAATGCAATACTTCATTTAGAAATGATAAATTGATCATTAAAAAGTGAGAAAATACAATTATTAAACACATTATAGATATGCTTATAAATAAAAAAATAAAGCATTTATAGCTGTATTTATAAACTGATAATTAATGTCTATCCACGCTTTATAAATGATGAATTAACTGTTTACTAATGTTTAACTAATGATTAATAGCGTGCAGTTATTATAAAGTGTTACCGAACCACAATTCAACTTTAAAAGCGTAAGAAAGAAAAAGAAACAAGAAAGAAATCCGCACTTTTTAAATATGCGGCAATGTGTGCAGTGTGTGTGCGTAAGAATGGAATGTGCGAATGTTCGCTAGATCAGACCCTATTCCTCAGCTGGGATCATGCAGAGCCCTTTGAAGCACTTCAGAGCCCTTTGAAACTGCATTGATTTGGACTTCAACAATTTGGTGACCGTTGAAGTCCATCGTGTGGAGAAAAATCCTGAAATGTTTTCCTAAAAAAAATATATATTCCACTGAAGAAAGAAAGACATGAACATCTTGGATGGCATTGGGGTGAGTGTATGATCAGGACATTTTCATTTTGATGAGAACTAATCCTTTAAGTAATGGGGGAATGTAGTGTTTGTGTATTAGTCAGGAGATGGCGCTGTAGTCCACATGTTGTCACCTATAAAAGGTGTAGAGTAAGAGTTGAAGTGTGTTGTACATGCTGACCATTATGTAACATCTGGCACTGTTGGATTGCTTTAAGATTTTAATAAATCTATAAGAACTGACAATTTTCTTGGCCTCATGCTTACCAGGATTTAAACATTACAACATCAGCAATTGCTGGTATACTGGAAATCTCTGAACACATCTAGTGTGTGTAATCAGAAATGTCCTGTATCTGATCATCTCTGTGCATCTCAAGTGTATGGACGTGTACAGGGTTTATATATATATATATTTTAGATTTTATATATTTTATTATATATTTTATATATTTTATGGTTTTAGATACATTTCTAGTAGCCTATAGCCTACGCTGTGTTTCTGTTTATTTTTGAGACGTGCTCCAGTTCACGGAGACCATGAAAGCGCGCCCTGATTGTTTTATTAGTAGTATTAAGATCCAGCTTGTGTCAAAATGATTGATGGCTTTTTAATTAATTATTATTGCTGCAAAACTGTCAAAACTGCAAAACTGTCAATGGATTGAGGTGAGACTGCTGAGTGTATATATACCTCTTACCATTGATTGCTGAGTGCTCTCCACTTGTGTTAATTATCTGAACGTGCTCCACCCGAACTTTGTTAATAAAACCTCATTTAATTTTGTGCTGGATTTAAAAAATAAAGGTATTTGTTAAGGTACAAATCAAAAGGGTACAAATATGTACCCTATGCCAAGGGTATACCCTTGAGGGTACAGGCACAGTGAGTGTAGTATACTGTATCTTACAGACTAGGCATCATTTCTTTTGAGGCTCAGTATTTCCTGGAATTTTTCCCAAAATGCATTGTTTTATTGTTTGGTAATCAAAATATCCTGGAATCCATATCGTTTTGATCAAAATGAATAAATTAAGGAATCAAATTTATTAACAAGTTTTTCTACCAGTAATCTCCACTACAGCAAGGCCATTTTTCCATGATTACTCCATTAATATGCTTACACACACATTATCATGCACACACACAGATATACACGCATACTAGGGCTGCACGATTAATAAAAAAAAAAATCACCATCTCGATTCAAACATAAATGCGATCTCATTTCTTAATGATGGCGATTTCACTTCCGTGTATTTCCCTTCATTCAGATCATGCTGCATTCACGCGTTATTGGTCACACTCACACAATAACAAAATATGGTTGTGATGGCTGAGGAACATCAACAGAGATCGTCTCTCTCTGCAGAAAAAGCAGCCAATTACAATTCCCTTGTTGTTCTACCTAAGTTAATGAAAAGTTTATGATAATAATAATAATAATATTCAAGTTGTACCGGCAAAAGTGTGTGTTCAGTGCTGTTCGCGAGTGTCACGAGTCACCACAGCAATCAACCACTTATGTTTCTGTGGTAAATTGTAACCTACAGCTCCTGCACTGGGATTCAAGCCAATAGAACAGCAGCGAAAATGTAAAAGTAGGCTATATAAACTTTAATATATCCTTTTATTGAAACGGGTGCTTTGCTGTGCTTTTACTTTCACTTTTGCCGCAGAGACAATTTTATGTCCTATAAATGTGTCGTACTTTTGATAATCCGCGCAGATTTCAGTTGATGATTCTGTTTAAAGTTATTAATAACAAATCATGAATGAAAGAGAAAGAAAAGAGCAGAATGTGCTGTATATTGAAAAGAAATATTAAAAGCGATAAGTCGCGAAAGAGAACTGAATTACACTGACTAGCCTACAAAATCGCATCAAGGTAAGATATAAATGAACATTTGAATCTTCGGCTAAGCCGAAAGTACATGACCTGAAACATCCTTACCATGTCCTCCAGTAAAATATAAAACATAAAAATGACAATAGCCAATTCTGGCTCCATAGCTGTTTACTCAATTATATCAAATGAATTGTCAGGATAGCAGCATACTCGCGCACCGTTGCTTGGCGCCTGGAGCAGTAATCGGGAACACCTGGCTGCACAATTAGGAAATCCTACGGAGGCTACATGGTGCGTCGTTCGGAGGACGCATAGGCTGCATCATTTGAAGTCCGCGGCCTTCGAAGGATGCAGCCTTCACATTGGGACACAGCTGTTGTCTCCAGTTGCACACCTAAACGGCCAAATAAACAGAGATATTTCAAAATGCCAAGTCGAGTATTCCCGTAAACACAGTAGATGTATGTTCAACAACATAAAGCTTTAAAATTATTCACTTTAAGGGGTCTAAAATAAAGAAAAGAGACATTTTTTTGTTACTCCTGCACTTTATTTTACTGAATGTCCTTTGTTTCACATTTTAGCAAGAATCGTGCAGCCCTAACGCATACACACTCAAACGTACTCTCTCTCTCTCTCTCACACACACACACACACACACACACACACACACACATACACTAACAAACATACTTTCACACACAATGCTAAAAACAGAGAAAACGATTATACTTTAAATATTTATAATCCAACGTTAGTATTACAGACTTCATCTTTCAGTTGAAATGGCTTATAGTTCAGAATTTACTGTTCAATTCATTAAAATAATCATATGTCCCTCATTAGTAGTATAACTTTTTTTTTTTACATGTACCATGGGAAGTTGCCACCCCTCATTCTGCTCTTGTGTGTACACAGAGTTTACTAAAAAGAAAGGTTTTGAACAACTTACTGTGTTTCCGTCCGCCGGCATTTTGTCAGTCAAAAATAGTCGATCTCCGTAACAGGGAGGAGAGTAAAGATGGGGAGCTCCTAAAGCTTAGTTCAAAATAAATTCACGGATAATTTGTTGTTTTGTCGTTAGTGAAAATCAATATTGACCTTGTATTTGAAAAAGGATCCTCATCCTCAAGAAACAATACTAATATTCAGAGTCAGTTCATTCGCATTCGGAGATCGACTATTTTCCTAATTACGTCTATGGAGAGTCAATATAGTGATAGGAATACCAGTGTGTGTGCAAAGGGTGGGACTCCATGGGAAGGAATCATGATTCATTTGCTAAATTCTGCAATTTATTGTTTTTAAAAGTGTAGCAAAGACAGGTTTTCCATAGCGATGATGAGATCTCTCAGAGCAATAACAGAAGTTTTGCAATGAATGGGTGATTTCATAACGGAGGGAAATTCTTGACTACATTTCCCAATTATCAAGTGGCTTCATCTGTATTTCTCAGCAGTAAACATATAATTAAATGCATTTAGTTACAGTGTATATATATATATATATATTTTTTTTTTCATAATTCAAAACACTTTATGAGTCCAGTCATCAAACACAGAAAACAGAAAGACAATGTGCTGTACAAAGCAGTAACAGAAACAGAACACAAGAATAAAGCAGAACTGATATATGATATACTGAAACACAACATTTCAATCAGTCTCTGTAACTGTCATACAAGGCATCAACTTTACACACACACACACACACACACACACACACACAGTAAGACAGCAAAAAGTGTTAGTCACATTGTTCATTACTGGAATATAAACACTATCTTGGCACTGTACAATAAGACATGTAGTTTTCAGATATGAATGCATTCTTTTTTATTATACCATGGAATAATGAAGGTATTGGTTTTAAAACATAACCCATATAATGTATTTTGTACATTATATAATGTAATTGTTTGTAAATATGCATTCAGCAGAGGATTTAGTTGTTCACACTGCACTCAGAATGTGTCAGACAGTAACACATTTTTCACTCATTTGGTTTTGTATTCACAATCAATTTTAATTGAATCATTGTTCAAGACAAAATAATAATAATGCAGTTCTCAACAAAGGCTAGATAAAAAAGTAAATACTTGAAACTAAGAGTGGTTGAAAATAAGAATAGATCAAAATAAAAAGCACACCACATTTCAAATGAAATTCCAGATTTTCGTATATAGATAGTTTCCAGATAGATTTTCTGGGTATGATTTTGGACTCTCGAGCTCATCAGAACAGAGTATCCAGTCCATTAACGATACACTGGCCTCTTTTGTGAAGGGCAGAGCGGTCACCCTGAAAACGCTTCAGAGACTCTTGCAGGGGTGATAGTAGAAAAAAATCCTGAGCCTGAACTTTTTTCCCTGGGAGGTAAGCGGACCCCTAAGCCAAGATATAGGCCCTGATCAACATAATTGTCAGGGGTGTGCTCCCTAGGAGAACATTTTGCTAAATAGTCCCTTAAATGATAGATTCTGGTGACTTTTGTGGATATAAATGGACATCATTCAGACATGAGATGAACAAACCCAATACAAGCCTATATTACAGTAGCAGGTTTCAGTAAGTCAAATTTACGACCTTTTTAAGACATTTTAAGACCATAAAGATTTAAATTTAAGACCTACACGACGTATTGCCAAAAAATATTCAAATCAAAGAATTCATTTTATTTCAATGAATTCAGTAATTGAAAAAGCATTAATTTAATTTACAGATAAAGCAATCACATTAGTAACCTTCCACACCCAACAACGCGTGTCAGAGAGAAGAACAGAATCAGATATTATTTTTTATAGAAAATTGTACTTTGCATATTATACTGTAAAAAACACATGATTAGTTGATTTTAGTTGATCATAAGATATGAACTGACTACATGAACATTTCATGATTATAGTGTCAAAAACTTATCACGGTTATCACAGAATCCTGTTCAAAAAGTACTAATACTACACAATGAAATCAATTCACCAAGTTTTATGTCGAAAACCAGCAAATAACAAATAAAGCATCAATATGCACTTTTTGTTTACATAAACATTAAAATAATACCATTAAAAATTATAGCCATATTTTAAAAGTGTCTTGCAACATGTTATATGCTAACATGTACAAGTTTATAGTCAAAAAAAGATAAATTACTGACATTTACAATGCACTTTAGCTTATCTTTTATTATTAATAGTAAAATTAGGTCTGATTTTCCCGTGGCGTCTGTCGTTGCTATGCAACCATGCACTGCCCTCTCCACAATGATAAAGTTTTAGTGGCTAATGGATTTCCACCACCGAAAAACGCCTGGAAAAAAACGAGCGCGTCGCTTTAATTATGAGCGCGCTTACCGCGCGCCTACATTTGAATGAACTTGAGCGCGCAAAAGACGCGATATGTGAACGGCCTGTTGGCGAGCTACCTCAAATCAGGCCACGAGGCACGAGCTACAGCTGCTTGATTACTAGGTTCTAACTCGTGTCGTGGCAGCACTTTTTCCCCGCTAGTTCCATATAATATTTTCCTTGCGCACAAAGTGCAGAAACATGCTCCTGGTTGCCGGAGTTTTTGACACCAGCTTCCAAAGGGCTTTTCGTCTCTACCCACCTCCTCTATCCAAGACCATTTATTCTTTATGCTTTTATCGACAAGTTTGGTGTCTTCCTCTGGCTTCATAAAGTTGCACTCCATGACTTTGGCTCTGTTTCGCGCTGCCAGTGTGGGAAACACTTTCGTAGTGTATGGGAAACACAAAACAGATTCGCACGTGGAGTGACTGCTGAATCAATCTGATTGGCCAAAACCAAAGACCAGCCCCTACCCTATTACCGATTGGCTGAAGTAGGCTTAGTGGTGTGGTTTAGTGAAAGCACCTCTCAGATCTTGGGATAATTGTAAGATCACGCGAACGCCAACCTGAATTTTTATTATTTTTTTTTTTTCTTCTCGCAGACACGTCTGTGCGCCGGAAATCCGGCGTGGCGCCGGAGTGCTATCAGGCCTGCTCTTGGGTCTGATGGCAACTGCCGCCTGGGTTTGCTGCATATGAGACCATTGCAGCGATGGTTACAGAGTCGTGTAATGGTTACTGACATGGTGTCAGGAATTCAGAAGCTGGGACTACACCATCTTCCTTGCTTTTGCTTATATATATATCAACCTCATTGTTCAGAGGGCAGTTGAAGAACATGACGTGTTGGAGCAGAGCCAGGAGACTGGTGACTCTTTTCAGGAGCAGCACTAAGGCCACTGAAAAGCTAATCCTTGCCCAGGAAAGGATGGGCAGCCAGCCCCTGAAGCTTCTCCATGAAGTGGACACCAGGTGGAACAGCACGCATGATCTGCTGCAAACACTCAATGGCCTCAGGGAGCCTGTTGGTGCTGCTTTGGCTAGTTTGTCAAGCGACATCATGACACTTTCAAGTGCTGATTTTGACAATTTCTGAAAGCCTTGAAGTACTGGCACCCTTCAAGCATAACACTAAAGAGCTCTCTGGGGAGAAGAGAGTGTCAGCTTCAAAGATCATCCCAATCATTAGGATGATTCAGCACACGGTGGCAGAAAAAACAGCCCTGGCAAGAAATACATCTACTTCATTCTTAGGGATGGCTCTTCAGCAGTACATGTAATGTTCAGTCCATCCGTGTGCTTGCACTGGCCACATTGCTGGAGCCTAGATTTAAGACACTTGGGTTTGGCAACCAGGATAATGCCCGTGAAGCTGCTGGACGGGTGAATGTGCTTCAGTGATCTGGCTAACCAGTGAGCAAGCAGAGGCATCATCATCTCAGGCAGCTCGAATCGACCATCAAATGGCGAAGTTGAGCACTGTGTCAAAAGCTTCGAAGCACCAACACAGTTTGTTGTATCTAGTTAGAGATTTCATCAGCTCCTCCTGTGGTTGTGTAACTTGCTCTCATCTGAACAACTGAGTGCTGAAACCCTGCTAGAGTTACTGTTTAGTTACACAATCCCACAGTGAAGGGTTGTGTAACATGTGTGTGACACATGTCTGAGAAGACACACCTGCTCTGAACGATGGATATTAGCTCTGAAGGATATATTTTGCACATGAGAGTATTTCTGCTGTTAGTCTCCCTTCTTTATTTTAGCAGTTTCCTGGACTATTGTAATGCTCTCAATGACTTGACTACAGAACAACCACTGGCTCTGCTCCTCTACACCTAAACTCACTACTCCAGACCGATGTGTCTCCAGAAGCTTGTGTTCTGCAGGTGAACGGTGTCTTGTGGTGCATCATCTCAAAGAGACACAGAATCACTTTCTCAGACCTTCACCTGGACTGTTCCTGCTGGAGGAACGACCTGCCGAACTCAACCTGAGCTGATGAGGCTTTAGCCATCTTCAAGAAACGGCTGAAAACACATATATTTCATCAACACTCGACCCATTAATACTCACACTTACTATTCTATATTACGATACATGACGAGCTCATGAAGGGGAACAAACATCTCAGGAAAGAGACTTATTAAACACAACTGCAGAGGTTTTATTAAGAAAATTATAGCAATCATTCAAAATGAAAAAAGATGCTAAAAACAGGAATGAACAGACAAGATCCAAGAATCCTCAAATCAGCTCCATCACACAGAACAGAGAGAGATTATACAGTCTGAGTCTGTACATTACTGTATTAATATTATATTTAAAGCAGTTTACATATGAAGCGCAAGAGAATGACTTTCAACACTGTAGGAAAATATATCCATAACATCCATATAAATGAAAATAAATATGGCTTTTTATATGTAAAAAAAAAACATTTTAATCTAAACTTGATTATGTCACTATAAGTATTATATTACTTTTATATAATTATATTATACAGTAAGTGCTCAGAGTTTTCTCTCTGTTTTCTGAGAAGAAGAAAATAAAACAATGAACAATCCTCTGTAAGTTTCTGCTATTGTAAATATTGCTGCAGATTGGCTCTAAACTCATCAGTATTTTATTCTAATATTGTCGGCATCTCTATTTCCTCTGGGTGCTTCGAGTCCTTCCTCCCTGCAAAATAAAAGCATTGACTGACCTCTCGTATGTGTTTTTATCATGATTGCAGATTGTTCCAGATCAGATGAGTGTGAATCATCAGATTGTGTGCGGCTCAAAACTCACCAGCTCTTCTTGCACAGATGATCTGAAGAAGAATCACAGTAGGAGCAGCAAACACTGCCATCTCAACAATAATCACAATCACTGCAGGAAACATGAGAGGAAGAAGAGAAACTGTACATGACTGAAGTCAAGGGTATTCAACTATCAACAGTTATTGATGAAGCATTTACAGACTGACTGATAGTTTAATGTTATAAAGCTGTCAGTATAAATGAACGTGTCGTACCTCTGTATAATGATCCAGCAGTCACACTGACTTCAGTTTCTGATGCTGTATCAGCTGGATCTGTGGATCACGTCTGTTAGTTCAGTTCAACACATAATGCCACATATACACAACATCATCATCACATAATACTGGAGCTTCACATCACAGAAATGATGAATATGTGCACGAGTCTGTCATCTATTATCTTCTTACTTCACTCTCAAGCTGTCAGGAGGAGAATGACTATCGCCATTCACCAAAAATAAATCTATTTATACAGTGATCATGTGATCATGAACCTTGTGTAGGAGCTGCTGCTGTAGTTCGGCTTGATGTCTTCTCAGAGTTTGAGCTTCTGACTGGAATCAGTGTTGATTAACATCATATGTTCATATCGATCATGACCTGCAGTTTGTGTTCATCATCACAGTTTACAGTGGCAGTAGTTGAGAAGAGACTGTACTGTATTACTGTATAACTGTATTACTGTGTTACTGTATAATTTATTCCTGGTTTATATGAGAGTGAAACACAGTTGAGCTTCTGCAAATAAACCTTCAGCTTGAATGAAGGACATAAGCCTTATAATTCCTAAAGCCGACCTCCTACATGGGTCATACTAGGCTTTAATACACTCGTCTGATTTATGCAATATATCATGTATGACCCATGTAGGAGGCCAATATTGGGAATTATGAGGATTGTTATGCAGTTTATGACTTTGACCACTAATATTTTACAACTCCAAAACGTATGAAGCCATCAGAAAGAGTAGAGCCAATGGCCCTCATTTATCAAAAGTGCGTACACCAAATTTCCAGCGTACACCTGGCGTACACCCAAAACCACGGTGACTTTGAGATTTATCAATATGGACGTTGGCGTACGGCACGCTCAAATCCTACGCTAGCTCAGGAGGTGGTGTACGCACGTTTTGAGTGCGGGAATGCGCAGAAAAACAATTCCTAACACCACAAAACGCACTGACAAACTAAAAGATATGATATATTATGACCCACTGTAAAAAAACAACAACATAGTAATTATAAACTTCAGTGTTTATTTTTGTGCAACATGGACTTCAATGTTTAATTTGTGTGACTTTACCAAAGCATTTGAATTGTAGGCATATGTATTCCTTAAGTTGCGAGCCTGTGCGCTTTACCTGACGTTTCAAGCCTTGTTTATACTTTCGCCTGGCTCCGCAGCGCGAGTCTCCGCAGACTGCGCACGCACCTCCCCAAACAGAAGAGGCGTTTATACTCGATGCGCTCGCCGTTGTACTATTCTTTGAAACGATGGTTAGGCCAGGGTTAGGCCCGGCAGGGTTTAGTAATGAAAGGCTTTCAATGACCAAAAAAATAATTCAGACTGACAAAATAATAAAAATGACATTCTTCTTCTTAATAACAATAAGCGTCATTAATAATAAAAATCTAGAAATCAATTTTGTTTCTTTCCACTTCCCTGGTTTCGCTTTCTCTTTCTTAAAGAAGTTTCTCTTCTTTGCCGTCTTCCGTGTGTCCATGGCGTAAAATGAGGGCGTGGGGGGAGCGGAGACTTGAATATATAGGGGCGTGTTATTCTAATGACGCTCGATTTCAGCCGCGGCATTTATCAAGGGCAGGTATTGCGTACACCTGGATTTCAAAGGTACGCACAGCTTCATAAATCAGGCGGTGAGAAGAGTGTAAGCATAATCTTACGCCAACATATACGCCCGTTTCTACGCAAGAATGATAAATGAGGGCCAATCTGTGGAAGTTTTCACAAATCTGTCAGAAAAGAGTGTTTTCTCACCTGAATACTTGACAGTGTATCTGACTGAGGTCTCCAGTTGATTTCTGTGAGTAAGCTGACATCTCCACTCTCTGTGGTCATCTTCATTCAGGAGTGTTGTAGTCAGAGTGATGATACAGCGATCTTGAGCTGATGATGATAATATCTGATATCTGGAGTCTGTCTTCAGATCAACACCAGCCTGATTCACCCACAACAGCTCTAATCCCCCATAACTGACCAAATCATCACAGGAGAATCCAACATATGTATACAACTGACAGGAGAGAGTCACAGAGCGGCCTGGACTGATCTCAGTCTGTGAAGATGAAGATGATGATGATGGAGACACTGAAACTGAACACAAGACACAAATCACAGACTCTTCAATCATCATCTGAGTTTAAAGGGATAATCTGCCCTTTTTAAATTGACCACATAATCATAAACTTACCATGAAGAACATGCAGATAAACATCAGCATCAGGTCCTCGTCTGTCATTCACATATTGTCTGCAGGTGTATAATCCATAATCTTCTCCTGTGACGTTCTTGATGTTCAGAGAGCAGTCAGACTCCAGACTCAGTCTCTCTGAGTCTTTAGTCTTTATTCCTCCAGTAATCAGTTCAACTCTCCCTGAATGACTGAAGCTGTTCTCGTAGGTCCATGTAGTTGATTTGCAGTCAGAAAGAGCTTTATTACAGGGCAGAGAGACATTTTCACCAGAACTGATGAACTTAGCCACTCCACTGGTTCCTGAAACACAGTATATCTCAGTGATCATTATGATATATATTAATAAATGAAACATAAAACACACCAGCATAAAAAGCAGAAGTTTTAAATCATAGTATTTTTCCTGACTTAAAGCAAACAACACACTCTCCAGAATAAACTATTAGTCTTTATCAGAGAGCTGTTCAAATCACTGACACACTCTTAACCCTCTGAGGTCGGCAAACGTGCCGGCGCGTTTTGCCGTATTTTCTTCACATTGTAGCACTATAAACTTAAATTATTCCGTCATTTATGGTCATACAGAAAAAAGAAATATAAAAAAAGAATCTGTGATATTTCTACTTTTGTATGTGTCCACTTACAATCAAATCAAAACATTGTGCTTTTGTAAAATAAAGAAAATAAACAGGGTGTGCGTTCTGCCTCTCCGTCGCAGTGAACTTTTTTTTCTTGAGCACGTCTATAAACTGAAACAAAACTCAGCGAATACTTGTCACACATTTATGAGCCATATACCTTTATAAACATTTAAGTGTGTACTTTTAAATGATCGGATTCAAACTGAAAACAAATATTCTCTGTTTAAGTAATTTGTATAAAACCAACAAGATGTCCAGCTTCTCAACACTTGCTCATTATTTTTAATTTGAACACGCCCACTCGCGCAAAAGAGATTGACATGCAAATCTCCACATGGAACGCAAACTCGCTCATTACCTCAAAAACAAAACACCAAAACACTTCACAAGTCTCTGCTTTTCGTCGAGTTTGAAAGACGCGCTGTGAGCTTACATTGGATTTACCTCAGAAGAAGAAGAACGCGATTTGAAGACAAGAAAGATGAAAGGTAAGAAATTCTTACATATTAGTTTGTTATTGTTGCATAAATTTCACATTGCAGTTGAACTGTTGCTAGATATATGGTGAATATTATAATATTTAGACCCGTGTTTACTGTTACTGTGTTTGTGGATATCTGCTCAAATGTAGATATGTATATGGTAACCATAATGTTTTATATTTGAGCGCGATCGCGTTTGAATGTATCATATTTTGGATCGCGATCGCATTTGAATGTATCATATTTTGGATCGCGATCACGTTTGAATGTATCATATTTTGGATCGCGATCGCATTTGAATGTATCATATTTTGGATCGCGATCGCATTTGAATGTATCATATTTTGGATCGCGATCGCATTTGAATGTATCATATTTTGGATCGCGATCACGTTTGAATGTATCATATTTTGGATCGCGATCGCGTTTGAATGTATCATATTTTGGATCGCGATCGCATTTGAATGTATCATATTTTGGATCGCGATCGCGTTTGAATGTATCATATTTTGGATCGCGATCGCATTTGAATGTATCATATTTTGGATCGCGATCGCATTTGAATGTATCATATTTTGGATCGCGATCACGTTTGAAAAGCACCAAACGGCTTCATGTTTTTACTATTATCTCATTTCATATCATCATAACGAATGGAAACATTTGAAGTAACATGATAATCAATATATTTTTCTCTAGCGTAGTTGTTACTGAAACCTTTTGGAAGATTTATAGGCTGCTATGGTTATTGTTATTATTATTTTATGCAGCACTGCGCATAGCCAACAAATAGGCACAACAAACCTGGTGTTCATTATATTATATATTGTTGGAAACATTTATGTGTGTGTGTATGTGTGTATTCTGTGAATTTTAAAAAGCAATTTTAACCAGAAAAATCTAAAATGTATTCCCAAAATCGTGCAGGCCTATAGTTTCTCTTGATATCAGTATGTTCACTCTTTTTTTTTTTCAGGGCCCAGATGCCCAGTGTTGGGAACGTTACTTTAAAAAAGTAATTAGTTATAGTTACTCACTACTTGTTCCAAAAAGTAACTGAGTTAGTAACTGAATTACTCTATAATAAAAGTAACTCGTTACCAGGGAAAGTAACTATTTGTGTTACTGAAAAAAAAAAAAAAAAAGTTGCTATATGTCAAAGAATTTGAATTTTTTTGAGCAGTTTTCACAAGTCAGTTGAAATGAGTAGAACAGACAGGTGTTTAACTTTAGATATTTATTGCACGTCGACAGACAGCAAGAGGTTTATCCTGCACTTCAAGCATTATCTTTGTAAGAAAAGTAAACAGTTACACCATATAAAGTGCATTTAACTCTGCAAATTAAATCAACCTCTCTCAACTTTTTATTAAAAGTTTTATTAATAAAGTAAAGGCATAGAACCAGTTTATTTGTAGTGCACTGACTGTGCACATTATATAAGATTAATATATTTGTTTTCCTTAAAATTTTAATTAGCAGTAACTTAAACACTTTGCACTTTGAATGTCCTGTATAAACAAAATTACGGATTGTTTTTGTTTCCACTGTTCGATCGCGTCCGCGCCTCACACACACACACACACACGCACGCACACACGCACACAAATGTAAACACTTTGCGACTTTTCGATCGCGCCCGCGCCTCTCTTTCTTTCTCTCTCTCTCACACACACACACACACACACACACACACAAATGTAAACACTTTGCAACTTTTTGATCGCGCCCGTGCCTCTCTCTCTCTCTCTCTCTCTCTCGGTTCAATACGAATACAATGTATATTCAATACATGTACCGTTCCACCCCTAGTTCTTGCCTTTGACCTCAATGAATTTGAAGTAGTGCTTATATCTCCACCTTGAAAATGCCAACTTTTCATCGGATTGCTCCTGACTCACCATCTCTGCTGCTTCATCGAATCTCTGTTTAGCTGGTGTGTGTGTGTGTGTGTGTGTGTGGCGCGTGTGCTGGCATGTGTGTAAAAACACTGGCTCTGATTGGCTACCATGAAACACATGACCCTGCCTTAGCCAATCATAATCGCTTACCTTATTAACCCACTTCCTCAATCGCTGTGCGAGCCAGGGGTGCGTTCGGATTACAGAGTTTATTCAATCAATGCATAGTAACGCACCGCATTTAACGTCCAGTAATGTTAACGGCGTTGTATCGACGGGAAAAGTAATTAGTTAGATTACCCCGTTACTGAAAAAATAACGTTGTTACCTAACGCCGTTCTTTTAAACGGCGTTATTCCAAACACTGCAGATGCCACTGAGTCTTGCTGACTTCAACATTCACATGAGTCTCTGGAACATGAACATGGTAAAGTGAAAATCAAACACCTTGGAAATGAAAGGTATGTACAATGTTTTTAGGAATGGCACAAAGGTCTCTGTCTTTGGATCATTGTTTTCAATGAGTGCTTTTTTTGTCATTTATTGTGTATCTTTGGATTATGTTGTGTTGTAAATAAATCCAAACAATCTAAAAGCCATTCTTTTTTAAATCTCCTCATTCTTTGTGCAAGGTTGCTCAGAATGACAGGGCCTGATAGCTCCTAATAGGGCCGTTAGGCAGTGTCTTTGTCTTTCTCAGGTGTGAAAAGCTTACATATTAATGAGCTCCCGCATAAAGCTTTTTCACACAAAACACGTCGTAAAATTTTTAAATCAATATATTGTCTTATCTGAATGAACCTTGTGTAGGAGCTGCTGCTGTAGTTCGGCTTGATGTCTTCTCAGAGTTTGAGCTTCTGACTGGAATCAGTGTTGGTGAAGTGACTGGAGCTGCAGAAGATGAATGTTCAGACGCATCACCTGTAGGACATTAACATCATATGTTCATATCGATCATGACCTGCAGTTTGTGTTCATCATCACAGTTTACAGTGGCAGTAGTTGAGAAGAGACTGTACTGTATTACTGTATAACTGTATTACTGTGTTACTGTATAATTTATTCCTGGTTTATATGAGAGTGAAACACAGTTGAGCTTCTGCAAATAAACCTTCAGCTTGAATGAAGGACATAAGCCTTATAATTCCTAAAGCCGACCTCCTACATGGGTCATACTAGGCTTTAATACACTTGTCTGATTTATGCAATATATCATGTATGACCCATGTAGGAGGCCAATATTGGGGATTATGAGGATTGTTATGCAGTTTATGACTTTGACCACTAATATTTTACAACTCCAAAACGTATGAAGCCATCAGAAAGAGTAGAGCCAATCTGTGGAAGTTTTCACAAATCTGTCAGAAAAGAGTGTTTTCTCACCTGAATACTTGACAGTGTATCTGACTGAGGTCTCCAGCTGATCTCTGTGAGTAAGCTGACATCTCCACTCTCTGTTGTCATCTTCATTCAGGAGTGTTGTAGTCAGAGTGATGATACAGAGATCTGATAATAATATCTGATATCTGGAGTCTGTCTTCAGATCAACACCAGCCTGATTCACCCACAACAGCTCAAATCCCGCAGAACTGACCCAATAATCACAGGAGAATGTATAAAATGAATACAACTGACAGGAGAGAGTCACAGAGCGGCCTGGACTGATCTCAGTCTGTGAGGATGAAGATGATGATGATGATGATGATGATGATGATGATGATGATGGAGACACTGAAACTGAACACAAGACACAAATCACAGACTCTTCAATCATCATCTGAGTTTAAAGGGAGAATCTGCCCTTTTTAAATTGACCACACAATCATAAACTTACCATGAAGAACATGCAGAAAAACATCAACATCAGGTCCTTGTTGTTCTCCATTCACATTTTGTTCGCATCTGTATAATCCAGAATCTTCTCCTGTGACGTTCTTGATGTTCAGAGAGCAGTCAGACTCCAGACTCAGTCTCTCATGTCTCTCTGTGTCTTTATTCTTTATCCCTCCAGTAATCACTTCAACTCCTGAATCAATGAAGGTGTAATAGTAGGTCCATGTAGTTGATTTGCAGCCAGAAAGAGCTTTATTACAGGACAGAGAGACATTTTCACCAGAACTGATGAACACATCACCATCTCCACTGGTTCCTGAAACACAGTATATCTCAGTGATCATTATGATATATATTAATAAATGAAACATAAAACACACCAGCATAAAAAGCAGAAGTTTTAAATCATAGTATTTTTCCTGACTTAAAGCAAACAACACACTCTCCAGAATAAACTATTAGTCTTTATCAGAGAGCTGTTCAAATCACTGACACACTCTTAATATGAAGATAATTCTTCATCATCAGATGTTTGAGTGACACTATGTCCAGTATCAGGAATAATACAGTATGATCTGTGTGTATCAATACACAACTCTGAGATCACAACGTGAATGTGTGCAAGAATAAACTGAGCATGTTCAAAGGAACTCTTTCCAGACTAATTCCACTAAATGTCTTTAGAGAAAATACAGATTTCTTTACCTGTGAGAAGTGAAGAGAGAATGATCAGTCCCAGCAGACACAGATCACACTTATCAGCCATTTTCTGTTTCTGTCAGTCTTCCTCTTCATTATATATAGTTACAGCTCCTCCTTTAAACATCATCAGCTCCTCCTGTGGTTATTAACTTCCTCTCATCTGACCAACCAACCATCACTGGTGAAATAAACATAAAGCCTAATGTTGCAGTGCATGATGGGAACCACCAATCAAAGCTCATCCATGTCTCCCAAAATAATCATTATTGCTAATATAGCGTATAACTGTTGAGCTGAGTGAACCTGAAGGTAGTGATGGTGAGATGAAGCTTCATGAAGCTTTAAAGCTTTCCAGCCTGATGTGTGTAAAAGTGGTTGATTTCTCCAGGTTTGGAATGCACACAGCGACACCTGCTGGTCAATGCTGATATCATGCAGAACAAATCCTCAGTGGTGTGTTATGGAAATTAATTTGACTTCATGCAGGGCTGCCAATGCTGAGAATCAGGCAATCGACACTTTTCACTCGCTCTCACGACACACATCCAGTTTCTCACGCATTTCTCGCAAAATATTATAACATTATAATAAAACCCTATTAAATTTAATTTGAGTTGTTATTTTTAACCTTTAATAATAATAAAAGCTGACAGGGCATTATATATTTACAGCAATAGGTGAGATATATTTTTTTTCTTGAGAATAATGAACATGTATCTGTACCTAATATTTATCGAAATTAATCGATATTGAATCAAAATCGGATTCAAATCACAGTAAATTTATTTAAAATTTGTGTCAAGCTATAATAAAAACAGTAACCTACCAGTTATTGTACCATGTAAACATTGTAACGATATTTTTTGGACTTTTAGAACACAACAGAAACTTTCCATATCATATTCTTCTGATGACGACATTTTCACATTCAGATCGTTAATCGACTTTATTACGTGTTAGAAAGCAAAGGATTAACAGCTCGGGTCAGTATGGTTTTCGACCAGGTAGATCCACCTTAGACACACTAATAAGATTAGAAACTGATGTAAAAATATATATGCAATTTATTCTGGAATAACTAATGCCTTATACTGTATGTAGAAGCTTATATATGTTATTAACCACGATAGTAACTTTGCAAGAGAAAGTGTTGTATAAGAAAATCACTGCAACTTGCTTTATAAAGGTTTTTACTGTGATAATGCATGAAAGAAATGACTATACTATATGCAAAGCATTTAATCAAATTAAATAAATTAGGTAATAGAAAGCATATATCTTAGTGAAGTAGAAATGGCACGTATTACCTGTTCCTTTACAGACTAAGCGTAGAAGACGACAAAGCATCCGAGCCAGGAGGAGAAGAACAAAGGAGAGGAGGGCTCTTTATAAGAAGGTCTTGGAAGAACTGAAAGAGTTAACAATAGATCAAGATTTTGGATTGGATAAAGTGTCTATAAGTGATTGAATATGTGATAAGGGGGTGTGATATGAAGTATAAAAGTACAGTGTAATATGTCAAGGTCAGACGCTGTAAATACCCTGGCAGCCTCTCCTCAGTTCAATTCAGTTTGTTTTTGATTTATTTTATGTATTATGTAAACCTATTAATTTGGAAATAATAAAATGACTTATAATCAGTATAAAAAGAACCAGTCTGCCGTGAGTCTCTGCTGTATAAAGAGTTGAGCTGAACTAAACCAGTCTTTCGACTGAGTTGTAAGTATGGAAATTTATATACTTATTATTTAGAACGAATTCGACTTACTTTACCTAACCTGAGAATTAACAATATAAGGTAGAACGTGTTTAAAATTATACACCATAAAACATAGTAAAGAGGTATATTATGGATTTATGAGATACAGCGTAAGGGAATATGTACCTAAACCAATGAGATGCTATAATTGTCAGGAATTTTGGGCACATGGCTAATGTATGTAAAGGAAAGAGAAGGTGTGCTAGATGTAGTGGGGATCATGAGTGTGGAAAGTGTGGGGAAGAAGTAAGGCCAAAGTGTTGTAACTGTGAGGGAATCATAGTGTGGCATTTAATATGATTCTTTAGGGTCTAAATTAAAAGTTTGTAATATACTTTAATTAAAAATTCTCATTAGTATTGTAAGAAAACACTAATTTTACCTGGTCAAAAACAGCTCTGTTTTCAGCACGCCGTTTAAGTGCACGTGTCTTTAAATGATAATGAGCTGTGCTGACCCCGCCCCCTCTGTTCTGTGGAGCCCCGCCCCTCTGTTCTGTGGGCGTACACCGTAACACAGTAACACAATAACCATAACGCGTTGTTCATTATAAACGTGGGATTATGAATTATATTGAGAACGTCGTACATAGAAAACATGCCGTAATGTACCCTGAGTGTAAACCTTAGCCGCATTCATCGTGAAGCGTGCAAGTGATTTGCAAAGATTAATATAAAGGTTAATAAAACGTTACACTCACTTCTTCTTCTGGAGGTGCAGCAGGAACACGAATAGTTGGTACCGATCCTTTTTTCAGGAGCAGCTTCTTAGCAAAACCAGCTTTACTGACCCTCGTTTGTAAAGCAGTCTGGTGTGTGAAATGATTCGAGCAAACATGACAGCGTTGACGTTGATCGTGGGGAATATTCCCTTCGAAAACAAACTCAGCCACTGCGTCTTCAGCGGTTCGGATTTAGGAACATCAACATGATGCTGTGTTCGTTATTACACCCAAGAACAGAACACCACAATCGCTGAGACGCCATTCTGCTCATAGACAGTGCTCCAGCGTATCAACAATGACCGTGCCGGTCCGCGCGGAGTATGATTGACAGACAGCTCGCTCACGAGCGAGGGCGGGTCTGTGTTGAAACGCTGCTGTCAATCAACAATCGTGGGAGGGGCGTCCGACCGTTTGACGTCACAAAAACGAACGGCTTGATTTGAGACGGGGGAAAACATAAGGAGATGGATGGATCCACTGGATGGATTTTTATCATTTTATGATGGTTGTGTACAGGCACTGCCAACACACATTTCAGTACAATCAACTTGTAAAAGTGCATGTACCATTATATATGCATAGGAATTATAACATACCAACATCTACATACCAAAAGTG
The DNA here is from genome assembly GCA_021464565.1 of Rutilus rutilus. Taxonomy (NCBI): domain Eukaryota; kingdom Metazoa; phylum Chordata; class Actinopteri; order Cypriniformes; family Leuciscidae; genus Rutilus; species Rutilus rutilus. The sequence goes on along the minus strand of JAJAQA010000001.1, from coordinate 916,126 downwards.
CCTTCAAAACAACTTAAATAAAGGAGCAATAGTAGCCATGACCGCATGCTCTTCTTTGCTGCTGGGCTCACATTTGTGATGTCATCATATAAGGACTTTAACGATGTTATATGCAATACCCAACTTTGAACAGAAGGGGTCACTTTACTACAACTTCTATATCAAATAAATGCAGAATGTTCATATAAAAAAAGCACAGAAGAAGAAAATAGTGACATTCATAGCAGGGGTGATAAATGCTACGGCTGAAGTCAGGTCTAAAAGTGAAAGGATTCAGATTATTGTTAAAGCAGGATTGACAGGATTAAAGTGGGAAGAAGTGAGGGATGAACTCAGTGTACAGTCCAGTCAAGAGACAACATGTGTGGGTTAATCATTTTAGTAATGCTAATCCTTCAATGGAATGCAAGAAGCTTGATCGCAAATGGACAAGATTTTAAGCAATAATTTGTTAGGAGTAGAAGAGAAAAACCAGATGTTATACGCATTCAGGAAACCTGGTTAAAGCCTCATTTGGACTTTATAATATCAGTTAGACAAGATACGTGTATCACATTTATAAGACCAGGGACTCCGTATAGGGTGTTAGGTGCAGGAGAGCAGCAAGAATATGTAGTGGTAGAAACATGGGGGGAAAGGAGAAAATTTTTAGTTATAAATGAGTACAATCCGTGTAGAACAAACTGGAGGAAATAGAGGGGCAAGACAATAATAATATTGTATGGTGTGGGGATTTCAATGCGCATAATGCATTGTGGGGTAGTGAGAAGATGGATAGTAATGGACAAAGAATTGAAGAGTTATTGGATGAGGAAAACTTAGTATGTTTAAATGATGGAAGTAAAACAAGGATAGAGGTTAATACTGGGAGGGAATCTGCACTTGACCTCACACTGGTGTCCAGTAGCATGGCAGCGATATGTGATTGGAGTGTCTATAAAGACGGGACAGTAGGAAGTGATCATTATCCAGTATTGTGCTTACAGTCCTGCCTTGCAGTGATGAATAAAGAGAAGGCTGAAATGTTAGCAAATACATTTGTCAATGTGCACAGCTAATTTATCTGAAGAAGGGAAGAGAGGCAGAGAGAAAACTACATCTGAAAATGTAGAGGCACTTACGAAGTGGAGTGGAGGATGAGCAAAATGTGCTATTTAACATGGGAGAGTTAGATATAGCAATGGCCGAAACTGGGAAGACTGCCCCAGGAAAAGATGACATTTGTTATAGTATGTTGAAACAGTTAAGCGAGGAGGGGAAGAGTAAGTTGTTGCTGCTGTACAATAAAGTGTGGGAGGACGGGAAACTGCCAAAGAGCTGGAAGGAGGCAATTATTGTCCCGATCAGAAAACCTGGGAAACCAACACGTTATAGACCTATTGCTCTAACATCTCATGTCTGTAAATTAATGGAACGAATGATAAATGAGAGGCTAATGTATATCATGGAAGAAAGAGGTATGGTGGTTGAATGTCAAAGTGGGTTTAGAAGAGGTACAATATTGTGTTTGGAAGATAACATAAGAAAAGCACAAGTAAATAAAGAGACAGCAGTGGCGGTATTTTTCGATGTAGAAAAAGCATATATGCTATGGAGAGAGGGATTAATGATTACATTGTATAATATGGGAATTAGAGGACATTTTCTTAACTGGAAAAAAGGAAGAAATATAGAACATGTAGTAAAAAAATACAAGAAGGGATCCAGCAGGTTGAGAAGTGGGGGATAAAGTGGGGTGTTACATCTTCTATAGAGAAAACTAAAGTGATGTTTTTTACAGGGAAGAAAATCAGGGAAAATATTAATATAAAACTATATGCAAGTAATTTAGAGAGAGTTAAAACGTTCCGGTTTTTAGGAGTACAATTTGACACAAGGTTAACATGGGTAGAACATATTACGAATGTAGAAGACAAATGTAAACAAGTAATAAATATAATGAGATGTTTAACAGGAGTGTAATATGGAAAGAAGCCATTAGAGAATGGCAACATCAGTGGGACAGGGAAACTAAAGGGTAGTGCAACGCTGATGGATGCAAGCTGCCGATCAACCCTAAAGAAGAAGACATTTTCACATTCAGCGCAATTCCTCAGTGGAACTACAGTTCCCAGCAGCCATTGCGTCTCTGTTTCCGGTGACTCGTGTAAACGAAGATGGCGCCGTCCGGAGAGCAACAAGCGTGGGTCATTCCCGGAGGCTTTACTGGTAACAATTAGTTCATTAACGTTTATAAATGTAATAACATGCGTATATTCGCTCGTGATGTTTCAGCGATGTGTGTGTGTGTGTGTGTGTGTGTGTGTGTGTGAGACAGTGCTGTCGCTGAGGTTCAGTGAGGATGATGCTCATGCTGCTCTTCATCAGCTGTGTGTGAAAGAGCATCGCGTCCGATCCGAGTCCAACACACACAGACCGCAGGAGCGAACACTGTTCGTGCTCAACGTGCCGCCCTACTGCACACAGGTACACACACACACACACACACACAGCCCTACTGCACACAAGTACGCGTACACACACACACACACACACACATCCCTACTGCACACAGGTACACACACACATTACTACACTGTTGTTACACACAGATGTGTGTGTTGTGTTTGCAGGATGTTCTCAGACACGTCTTCAGCCGCTTCGGGGCGATCGAGTCGGTGGAACTGTGTGAGAAACCAGGAGCGTCAGAGTCCAGCGACACGAGTGGATACTTCAGACCCGCGCAGAGACAGGTCAGGTGACACACACACACACACACACACACACACACTCCAGCGACACGAGTGGATACTTCAGACCCGCGCAGAGACAGGTGACACACACACACACACACACACACACTCCAGCGACACGAGCACTTCAGACCCGCGCAGATAGGGCTGGGCGATATGGAGCAAAAATATATATCTCGATATCTTTACAGGAAAAATAACCCCCCAAAAACAACTACAAAAACAAATATGCCAAATACCACAAAGTCTTTTTTATTGAAGTGCAAAGAGGTAGGCAGTTCACATAGGAACAAAGTGCTTCTGTGACATTTTTAAATACTTTTTTTTAAATTATTTTTTTAATTATTAAAACTAACATCATAAAGTATGATTTTTTTTACTTTGAGCAATGATGGAGCTATAATTGACTCTTCTTAGGAGCATATAAAACAAAACAGCCCCTTGGAAAAAAATGAAATGTAATATTGTAGTAGTAGTTATAAACAGGTTTATTTTAGTTCAGATTAATATTTGAGGGCAGCAATTGTATTCATAATGTCAAAATAAAACCGACGTAATGTTACTTGAAGGCATTATAGCCTACTATTACTGCCAAACTTCCATGGTTGCAGTTAGTGTTACTGTAGTAAATCCATGGTGAATGTTTGATCCATTAATAACGGAAAAATGTGAATGTTTCTCACTAGATCTCGCAGCGGTGTTATTACTTCTGTGGCGAATTCAAATGCTTTCTTTACTGGATCTCTTATTAGCGCTGTGTAGTAACAGTGTCGCATGATCACGATTGGCTCGCGCTGCTTTGGTCCAAACTGATAAACGGTCCTTCAACCACACAATAACGAGCAGTTTCGTTCCGCTTGCATTACGTTTGCCATTTGATGTTGGGCAATGTTGTGGTCGCGCCGGCGTCTCTGTATGAGCGCGCTTGCCACACGCAACACGCCTACATTTGAAATAACGAAATTTTTGTCGGCAGGAAAAATGCGTACCGAAAGCCTCGTACCGAACGGTTCAATACGAATACATGTATCGTTACACCCCTAATCTCCATATAATGGAGCCAGTTGTCCTTTTTTTGAGACGAGTTCAGTAGCCTCCGGGCTGGTTGCGGGCGCCGCCATGTTGAATGAGACAACACGCGAGGGGAGGGGTAGCAAAAGCAAGGAGGCGGGGGCGAGCACACACAACACAGAGAAGGCAAACAAGCAAAGTGGCGAAATCAGAATTAAATATAAACAATATATCGATATATACGATATGTCAAAATCCATATCGTGTTTAAAAAATATCTCGATATATTTTAAATATCGAGATATCGCCCACCCCTACGCGCAGAGACGGGTGACACACACACACACACACACACACACACACACACTCCAGCGACACGAGCGGATACTTCAGACCCGCGCAGAGACAGGTGACACACACACACACACACACACACACACACTACAGTCACTCACTCACTCTCTCTCTTTCTCCCTCTCGTGTGTGTGTGTGTGTGTGTGTGTGTGTGTAGTGTTTTAGAGTGGCCTATATCGTGTTCACTAGTGCATCGGGTGTCAGATCAGCTAAACGGCACCCACACACACTCCCGCTCATCGTCTCCAGCACAGAGAGACCCGTGCGCACTGGCGTCCACAGTGAGTCTCACACACACACACACTCTCTCACGATGATCACAATGTGTGTGTGTGTGTGTGTGTGTGTTCTGATAATGTGTGTGTGTGTGTAGAGTGGATCCAGCAATACTCAAAGTCGCTGGTCAAAGCGTCATCTCTGCAGCAGGACATCGACCAGTTCATGAATGAGTTTGACAGACGGAAGGAAGAGGTAAGACACACACACACATTCACACTCTCACACTCACTCACTCACTCACTCACTCACACACACACTCACTCACACTCACTCACTCTCTCACACACACTCACTCTCACACACACACACACACACACACATTCACACTCTCACACTCACTCACTCACTCACTCACTCTCTCACACACACACACTCACTCTCTCACACACTCACTCTCTCACACACACTCACTCACACACTCACTCACTCACACTCACTCACTCTCTCACACACACTCACTCTCACACACACACACACACACTCACTCACACACACACTCCACGTCCCTGCTGGAAGAACACTCTCACACACACACACACACACACACACACACACACACACACACACTCACTCACACACACTCCACGTCCCTGCTGGAAGAACACTCTCACACACACACACACACACACACACACACACACACACACACACACTCCACGTCTCTGCTGGAAGAACACACACACACACACTCACACACACTCCACGTCCCTGCTGGAAGAACACACACACACACACACACACACACACACACACACACACACACTCACACACACTCCACATCCCTGCTGGAAGAACACACACACACACACACACACACACTCCACGTCCCTGCTGGAAGAACACACACACACACACACACACACACACACTCCACGTCCCTGCTGGAAGAACACACACACACACACACACACACACACACTCCACGTCCCTGCTGGAAGAACACACACACACACACACACACACACACACACACTCCACGGCCCTGCTGGATGAACGCGGTTCTGTGGTTACCGATCTTCACTGCGCTTTGGCTGTTGGTGAACAGAGATTTAATAATATCAAACGGTTTTCCGCCGATGCCAGTTTGTAGGATCTTGTACAGTAGACCATCATGCCAGTCGAATGCTTTTTTAAAGTCTACAAAACGTGAATATTTTCCTTTGTTTGTCGTTGATGTTCTTGTTGATGAGAGTGTGGAGGGAATAGATGTGGTCGGATGTGCGATGTTTCGGTAAAAAGCCAATCTGAGCTTTATTTAAGATGTTGTGTGCTGAGATGTGTGAGACGATGCGTGTGTGTATGATACTGCAGAACAGTTTTCCCAACACACTGCCCACACTTATCCTGCGGTAGTTACCGGGGTCGAGTCGATCACCGCTCTTAAATATGGGGGTGATGAGTCCCTCAGACCAGATCTCAGGGAAGTGTCCGGACCAGAACACCAGATTAAATCATTTGGCTAGAGTTTGAATCATGCTGGGACTGCTGAGTTTAAGCATTTCGTTATTAATGTGATCTTGTCCACATGCTTTCTTCAATTTAAGATTTTTAATATGTTCTAATATTTCAGGTATTGTGTTAGATTTATCTAATGGATTTTGATCATTCTTAATAGTTTTTTCCATGTCTTCTAGTGTTTTCTTTACTTTACTCTGAGGCTGGTTGAGGTCGGCCGGTTCAGTTTTTAGATACAGATTTTCAAAGTAAGATTTCCAAATTGTGCCATTCTGGAGTGACATCTCTAATCTGGGTTTTCCGAGTTTTTTATATAAGGTCCAGAAAGTGTTTTGATCCACTGAATCATCAATTTCTTCAATTTTAGATTTTTTTTTGTTCCACAGAAGTGTTTTGTACTTTTGCAGACAGTCTGAGTAAGAAAGCCGTAATGTCTGGCTGGACGGATCTTTGTGCTTTTTGTTGGAAAGTCTCCTGAGTTCTTGTCTGAGACCGGCACATTCATCATCAAACCAGACATCCTTTCTCTTTCTCTGTTGATTGGTTCTGTTTGGTTTGCTGTTTAATATTAGATAGAGTTATCAATATACTAATGGAATAAATTTAGCAACAAAAAACTTAAATTAATATCTAAGGTGAAATCAGTGGACATAAATCTGCATTTTTAATATTGTCGGATTGTTCATATTTTCTTTGAATTGTTCTGAGTTGGATTGATTCCACTTGAGTTTATGTTTCAGAGGAAACAGTTTTTCAGATTCAGGTGGAGCAGGTTTGGTTATTTGACATGGGGCTTTCAGATAAAGCACAGTTTGGCAGTGATCGGACATCGGGAGCTGAGGTCTGACTGTGAAGGCATTGATAAAGCTTTGATCAATATCTGTTATTGAATAATCAACCACACTGGTTCCTAATCTGGAGCAGTAAGTGAATCTACCTAATGTATCTCCACGAGTTCTGCCGTTAATGATGTATAATCCTAAACCTTTCAACATTTGTTTTCCACTAATGTTCACTGAGGTATCATAGCTGTTTCTCGGTGTGATATTCGATGAGGGATGAAACGTGGTGTCATTGAGGATGTGCTCTTTATCTACAATATTTACATAATCAATTTCTCGCCCTGTTCTGGCGTTTACTCACTCACTCTCTCACCCACTCACTCACTCTCTCACCCACTCACTCTCTCTCACTCACACACTCACACACTCTCTCACCAACTCACCAACTCTCACTCTCTCACTCTTTCTCACTGACTCACTCACTCACTCATTCACTCACTCACTCACTCACTCACTCACTCACTCACTCACTCACTCACTCACTCACTCACTCACTCACACACTCTCTCACCAACTCACCAACTCTCACTCTTTCTCACTAACTCACTCTCTCACTCACACACTCTCTCACCAACTCTCACTCTCTCACTCTTTCTCACTCACTCACTCACTCACTCACTCACTCACTCTCTCACCAACTCACCAACACTCACTCTCTCACTCACTCTCTCACTCACTCTCACTCACTCTCTCACTCTCTCACTCACTCTCTCACTCACTCTCTCACTCACTCACTCTCTCACTCACTCTCACTCACACACACACACACTCTCTCACCAACTCACCAACTCTCACTCTCTCTCACTAACTCACTCACTCTCACTCTCTCACTCACTCTCACTCACACACTCTCTCACCAACTCACCAACTCTCACTCTTTCTCACTCACTCACTCACTCACTCTCTCACCAACTCACCAACACTCACTCTCACTCACTCTCTCACTCACTCACTCACTCACTCACTCACTCACTCACTCACTCACTCACTCACTCTCTCACTCACTCTCACTCACACACTCTCTCACCAACTCACCAACTCTCACTCTCTCTCACTAACTCACTCACTCTCACTCACTCTCTCACTCACTCTCACTCACACACACTCTCTCACCAACTCACCAACTCTCACTCACTCACTCACGCACTCACTCACTCTCTCTCACTCTCACTCACTCATACTCACTCACTCACTCTCTCACTCACTCACTCACTCACTCACTCACTCACTCACTCTCACTCTCTCACACTCACTCTCTCACTCACTCACTCTCTCACTCATTCTCACTCACTCACTCACTCACTCACTCACTCACTCACTCACTCACTCATTCTCACACACAGTCACACACACTCACTCACTCACACACGCACTAAGGTTTTTCTGATGTGCATGTGGATTTATTTGATGTGTGGTTTCACATCACCGTCAGGAGGCGGAGCTTCAGAAGCAGGAGGCGGAGCAACAGCAGGAGGATGAGGAGGGGTGGGTGAAGGTGGCCAAGGGCAGTCGAGGAGCGAAGACACGCCCCCACAGCGAGACAGCCAATCAGAGGACGCTCCAGAGAGAGGACAGGAAGAAGAAGCGCAAGGAGCTGCTCAACTTCTACTCGTGGCAGCACAGGAACACACAGAGAGAGCGTGAGTGTGTGAGAGAGAGAGATTGTGAGAGAGAGTGAGTGTGAGAGAGAGAGAGTGAGTGTGAGAGAGAGTGAGTGTGAGAGAGAGTGAGTGTGAGAGAGAGTGAGTGTGAGAGAGAGTGAGTGTGAGAGAGAGTGAGTGAGAGAGAGAGAGTGAGAGAGAGTGAGTGAGAGAGAGTGAGTGAGTGTGAGTGAGTGTGAGAGAGAGTGAGTGTGAGAGAGAGTGAGTGTGAGAGAGAGTGAGTGTGAGAGAGAGTGAGTGTGAGAGAGAGTGTGTGAGAGAGAGTGTGTGAGAGAGAGTGTGTGAGAGAGAGTGTGTGAGAGAGTGTGAGAGTGTGTGTGAGTGTTCACGTCTCAGAGTGCCTTCCCATGATGCCAAGCGTGTCTCTTTGTCTGTTTCAGATATCGCTGAGCTGAGGAAGAAGTTTGAGGAGGACAAACAGAGGATCGCTGTACTGAGAGCGCAGAGGAAGTTCAGGCCCTTCTGATTACCCACAATCCCCTTCAGCCTTCTGATGACTCCACTACCCACAATCCCCTTCAGCCTTCTGATTACCCACAATCCCCTTCACCTGTACTGTTTGTTTACATGAATCTTCATTTGAAATAAAGTTATCTGAAGTAATGCAGTGAGTGCATGTATGTTATTACACTTTCAGGGTTCTCAAGTCTCACGCACTGGCTGTGAGACACACGCAATTCAACCAGTTCACACGCTCACACGCCACACCGTGTATTTCTCACGCTGAAAAGGCAATGCCAACCAAGTTGTCCTGCAAGCTTTATATATAACGTATACGAGGCGCAGGCACACAAAGTGAAGGTTCCTGCCGCCAGCACGTATCTCGGCCAGATTGCGTTCGTTACTAGGCAACATAGATGCGCGAACACACGGAAGTTGACGGAACATTCTCGGCCACCGTACGTTCGTTACTAGGTAACCAACAACACTCCTCCCCTAACCGCATGTGATCTCACTCCAAGCTTTTGATAAAACTTGAGAACCCTGCTTTCATGTTACGTGTTTTATAAAAATAAATCATAATGGTGTATTGTGTGTCAGATGTCGGTTACTCCTTAAGAACATCTTGTTTTTAAGTGAACACTTGTGATCCGATTAATTTGAGTTTAATCATGTTGGAGAATTTTTTTTTTTATATCTATATATATATGATCTATAACTAGGAGGAGTGAAAAGCACTAGGTAAAGTATTACATCTCATCAAAATAAACGAGTCCTTTAACAAAAAAAAAAAGGTTTTCCCTCAAAAACGATAAAATGGTCTTTTGAAGTTGAATGGGATTTCTTGCCAGACCTGACACGTCACAGCACAGGCCACGTGATCAGCGGAGCGGAGTCACGTGGTGCCGGAAATAAAGTGCGCAACTGTTTACCGAGAGGATCGTCAGTGAGTGATCGCACATTAATAACACACTCCTTTATTAAATACCATCGCGCTGAAGTTAACATCTGTGTTAGTTGAGTCCTGATCGGTGGAGAACATGACGCTGAACCAGAACCATCACCCGAACGGAGGAGTGCTGATCCAGGCCGGAGAGAGGTACAAAACACACAACAACAACACATAATCACACACACATCATACCCGCTGATATAAGCCGGAGAGAGGTACAAAACACACAACAACAACAACATCACAATTACACACACACATCATACCCGCTGATATAACACACACATCATTCATACCCGCTGATATAACACACACATACCCGCTGATATAACACACGCGCAGAATTCATCTTGTATGTTGTTTATGTATTGTGTTGTTTATATTTTGACCGAATCTGATTCACATCATATCATAATCTTTATTAGTTTGACAAATAACAATGTGTTTAATCAGATCTATAATGGCATGAATCCTTTATTCATCATATATGATTTAGTGAGTTGACTAGTACACAGATGGTGTGTGATTTAAGGTCATCATCATCATCATCATCATCATCATCATCTTCATCATTAGGCAGTGTGGTGATTTCTGCAGGAACTGTAGTAACAGTGTTTGTTCATATCTGTTGAGAAACTGCGGCCATTCTGTGCCCTTGAGTTCCCATCATGACCTCACTTCCTGTTTTCATCCTGGTCTTTCAGCATCTTACGAGAATGTAAGAACGTCGAACTGTCCTTCAGTGACATCACACCCAAGAACGACCTGTTCAAGGGCACCAAGAAGGGCTCTGTCTTCCTCACACAGTACAGGGTAACTATAACCCACCCAAACACATCTTAACTAACCCATAACTGACCCAGTAGAGTTTAAAGTAACCCATAACCCACCCAAACACATCTTAACTAACCCATAACTGACCCAGTAGAGCTTAAAGTAACCCATAACCCACCCAAACACATCTTAACTAACCCATAACTGACCCTGTAGAGTTTAAAGTAACCCATAACCCACCCCAATACATCTTAACTAACCTATAACTGACCCAGTAGAGTTTAAAGTAACCCATAACCCATGCAAACACATCTTAACTAACCCATAACAGACCCAGTAGAGTTTAAAGTAACCCATAACCCATGCAAACACATCTTAACTAACCCATAACAGACCCAGTAGAGTTTAAAGTTACCCATAACCCATGCAAACACATCTTAACTAACCCATAACTGACCCAGTAGAGTTTAAAGTTACCCATAACCCATGCAAACACATCTTAACTAACCCATAACTGACCCAATACAGTTTAAAGTTACCCATAACCCACCCAAACACATCTTAACTAACCCATAACAGACCCAGTAGAGTTTAAAGTAACCCATAACCCACCCCAACACATCTTAACTAACCCATAACTGACCCAGTAGAGTTTAAAGTAACCCATAACCCACCCCAACACATCTTAACTAACCCTTAACTAACCCATAACAGACCCAGTAGAGTTTAAAGTAACCCATAACCCACCCCAACACATCTTAACTAACCCATAACTGACCCAGTAGAGTTTAAAGTAACCCATAACCCACCCCAACACATCTTAACTAACCCTTAACTAACCCATAACAGACCCAGTAGAGTTTAAAGTAACCCATAACCCACCCCAACACATCTTAACTAACCCATAACTGACCCAGTAGAGTTTAAAGTAACCCATAACCCACCCAAACACGTCTTAACTAACCCATAACTGACCCGATAGAGTTTAAAGTTACCCATAACCCACCCAAACACGTCTTAACTAACCCATAACTGACCCAGTAGAGTTTAAAGTAACCCATAACCCACGCAAACACATCTTAACTAACCCATAACTGACCCAGTAGAGTTTAAAGTAACCCATAACCCACCCCAACACATCTTAACTAACCTATAACTGACCCAGTAGAGTTTAAAGTAACCCATAACCCACTCAAACACATCTTAACTAACCCATAACGGACCCAGTAGAGTTTAAAGTAACCCATAACCCACTCAAACACATCTTAACTAACCCAAAACTGACCCAGTAGAGTTTAAAGTAACCCATAACCCACCCAAACACATCTTAACTAAACCATAACTGACCCAGTAGAGCTTAAAGTAACCCATAACCCACCCAAACACATCTTAACTAACCCATAACTGACCCGATAGAGCTTAAAGTAACCCATAACACAAACACAGGTTAATCAGACGTGTGTGTGTGTGTGTGTGTTTCAGATGGTGTTTGTGAGCAGTGTGATGAAGGACAAGTTCTGCTCCTTCATGTTCCCGTATTACCTGATGAAGAACTGCAGCATTGAACAGCCAGTGTTCGCCGCCAACTACATCCAGGGTCTGATCAAGGCCGAGGCGGGAGGTAGAGTGCTTTACCCAGCATGCACCTGCACTGAGTGTGTGTGTTGTTGCTGTGTTCACGTGTGTGTGTGTGTGTGTCTCTTTCAGGTGGCTGGGAAGGCCAGGCCAACTTTAAGGTGTGTTTCCCCAGCGGAGGCGCCATCGAGCTGGGACAGCAGCTCTTCAAACTGGCCACCAACGGTGGGATTCATTCATCCATGCTGAAACACTCTTGAGTTTTACAAACACACACATATATGTCCATATATTTATAAATGAATGTGTGTGTGTGCGTGTGCTGCTCAGCGTCTCGAGCTCCTCCGGCTCAGAACGGATCGGCCGCAGGGATGAACGGATACGCCAGTCCAGCCATGCCTCAGCCGTACCCGTATCCCAGCATGCCTCAGGCTGCGTACAGCCCCTACCCATACCCCACAACTGCTGCAGGTACCACACTCACTCACACACTCACTCACTCACTCACTCACTCACTCACACACACACACACTCACACACACACACACACTCACACTCACAGACACTCTCACACACACACACACACTCAGCTGATGAGCGCTTCAGTACTGATGAACTGTGTTGTTGAACAGGTGTGTATCCCAGTGCTCCCATGTACATGGCTCCGCCTCCTCCGTATCCCGGACCCCCACAGGACTGGTGTCCTGCTCCAGGTACACACACACACACACACACAGTATATCGGGTCTTTAGTCACATGATCTGATCTCTGTCTGTCGTTCACAGTCGCTCCAGGAAATGCCAAAGCAGCAGAAGCGGCCAGTAGTGCATTTTACAATCCCAGCAACCCTCACAGCGTCTACATGCCCATGGTGAGATACACACACACACACACACACTTACACTTCTACTGGTGAATCAGTGAACGTGAGTCATTTCAAACAATTCCTCATGTGTTGTTCTTCAGGATCAGCCGCCTCCGTATTATCCTCCTGAGAATCCCGACAAGAAGAACATGTGAACAGACCGGATCACGGACTGGATCAAGAACCGAATCACGGACCGGATCACGGACTGATCCCAGCGACTCTTTTCTTCTGATTCTGTGATAAAGCAGCAGTTTTCATAGATACACTCTCACTTTAATATTTAACCAGCGAGAGTGAAATTAACACCTGTATTTCTTCCTGCTCAGTTTCTAATCCTGATGACTGTGTGTGTGTGTGTGTGTGTGTGTGTGTGTGTGTGTTTCTCTGGATGATTCTGTAAATTCCTTTTGATAATGTAATTAAAATACTCACAGGTCGTAACAGTAGAGTAGGTGACAGCTGAAGTTGGTGTGTGTGTGTGTGTGTGTGTGTGTGATGTAGACGGAGGAATAAAACCTGTATATTCTCTCGGTGTTCGAGTGTTTCTGTTCAGACACACACACACTTGCAGATCATGTGTCACTTTACAGCTCTTCACACACTATAAATTACACAAGCGATGGTGTCAGTCAGAGAAACTCCAGCGACAGGTGAGCGCTGATGTCATCAGTGTGTTCTTCATCATCATCCTCATCATCAGAAGTGGACAGTAACAGAGCACATGTGCTGGAGTGTGTGGTGTTCTCTGGTTTACTGAAACACCCGTGGACTCTTCGTCTGGTCTTTATTCCCCAGCCCAACAGCGCCACCTCGTGGCCAGACACAGTACTGAGGGCTCAAACCATGGAGAACACTGTTTTCTAGTTTCATTACATGATTATCCCACAAGTACTGTACTAAAGTACACTTTTAGAGTATCTGTACTTTACTTGAGTATTACTTTTTTCTGGAAACTTTTTACTTTAACTTCACTACATTTGAAGACATGATTTTGGCTGCAGGGGTTCATTTTGGTTGGAAATGAAAGTCGTGTTGACGTCGGGTTTTATCATCATCTTCATCATCTGTGTTCATCAGCACTTATCAAAAAATACGGGAAGGCCGGAACCTCGCTGTCTCGTTCCCTACTCTGGGAACCTATGGCAGCTACTTTGTTTTTCCCTCCAAAACAAACAAACCATTGCTCCGATCTACGCCTAGGCCATAGTAAGACTTTGACAAAGCCCATACGAGAAGGGCTAATAGAAAGAGCCTGCAGATCCCCTACTCTCTCTAGAGAGGAGAGCGCCAGTAAAAGGACCTTTTTAAGTGATAAGAGCTTTTCTGACACAGACTCCGACGGCTCGAACAGCTGATTCGCCGGCCCTTCCAGAACAATCGCCAAATCTCAAGAGGGAATTCGGGAAAAACGAGACCCGTATAGTCCGCAGGTCCGGTCTGAGGGCCGACTAACGGACTGACCAGGGCGGAGAACCACATCTGAGTGGGCCAGAACTCACTACAAACACGTTATTCTGATATGCTAAAATGCTATGCTATTAAAGCTATGCTGTTATAATTAGTTGTGATCGATAGTTAGTCGAAATATGACACAAAGAGTTTACTTTCACCAAGCCTCATAGTGGGAATGGTGACTATAAACATTCTTTGAATTGCATACTGGACAGACGGCAATCTCATTAAATGTCAGACGTGTGTGGGGGGGAAACGGGATTTATTAGGAATTTAAAGGCTCTATTGAGAATTTAATGGGACACATTCAGCACTAGTCAATATATATATATATATAGCGCTTCTTAAAATACAGAGCCATAGACGACACAGCCTCATTTCTTAAGAACACTGATCAGCTTCCACAGCTCTCCATACTGGTCATAACTGTTTGTATGTTATATGGATGTGACGTGGGAAAAGCCTAAAGTGCAGAGGTGAAACAGAAGATCATGAACAGAAACAGAGGATTCCTATGAGACATTCACACTGGACTCGAATATTGTGTGTTCACTTCAGTGTTGACTTGGCAGCTCTGTTTCCAGTGTTCACAGGAAAGTGGATTCAAATCTGAAATGAAAGTCGCATTTATTGAGAGGTGTTTTTCTACAACAGCAGTGTTGCCTTTGGGTGGAATAAACCTTTTCGTGAAACCGATCAAACGAAAAATTACACCATGTAAACGAGCTGATCCGATTACTTTGAGTGTGTCTTTCTGCGCGTACCTGGTTTTGACATCCCGGGCCGGAAATGTGTCGTCAGAAAACATAATGGCGGCGGCGAAAACAAACTGGAGTGCGACGGAGACAAACGTATTGATTAGTATTTTAAAAGAACATAATTGAACGACTGGATGGTAGAAAGTATAGAAATTCTGACCTCTTCAAAACCGTGCACGACAAACTGAAAGAAGTTGGTGTGGACCGTTCGGTTGAACAAATTAGAAACAGGTGGAAAACGTTAAAGTCGGCGTACTACAAAGCCAAACTGCACAACAACAGGAGTGGAGTGGATCCTACGAACTTCCCCTTCTATGACCAAATGGACGAAGTCATGGGTGGGCGACCACTATCCAACGTGGGAGGAAACGGAGTGGATGTTGGCTTTCAAGAAGCCCCTGATGTGGAGACCTCAGATGAGGCTAATGTTAGCGTTTCTGGTAAGGTTTCCTTAACGTCACTACATGGCCCCTTTACTAGTCAGGAACATAATTAAGTCAGTTAACCAAAATTATCAATACAGCGATGTACAAGTTTTGAATTACAAGTGAAAGTATTCCAGGAAATGCTACTTTACTAAAACTTCATAATTATAAAAGTACTAAAAGTAGTTTGATCGGACTAACTTGCTTGCTTAAAAGCTACCCTTCACCAAAATTAAACCATGTTATTTTTGCATATTTTGATTATCATTTGTATAACCACGCAAATACCATGGTTAAACTATGGTTCTTCTATGTTTTTTTTTTTATTTGTTTTATTTAAAAGTAAACCCATGGTTAATTTCAGCAAAGTGTGAAGAATTGAAGCATATTTTGTTTGTAATGCTACAACTGTCCAGACAGACTGTCTGTCTACTAAGATCAGAGCACTGCCAAAAAAAGTAAGTTGCATTCACATTAGCCGACAGAAATTCTTTAATGCTTAATTTTATATAAACATTAAAGGGTTAGTTCACCCAAAAATGAAAATTCTGTCAGTAATTACTCACCCTCATGTTGTTCCAACCATGTAAGTCTTTCGTTCATCTTCGGAACACAAATTAAGATATTTTTGATGAAATCTGAGCCATGTCTCACTCCTCCATAGGCTTCTATGTGACCGAAACTTGCTGGCCCAGAAAAGTTATTAAAGAGATCGATAATATAGTCCAAGTGACTCCAGTGGCTCAATCTTAAGTATATCAAGCGACGAGAATACTTTTTGTGCGCAAAAACAAACAAAAATAACGACTTTATTCCACTTTTCATTTCCTTCTCTCTGGGCCTTAAAATTGATTAAAATTGATTGTTCTACGAAAAACCCTTGTTCAATGACCAACAGATTACATTTACATTTACATTTAGTCATTTAGCAGACGCTTTTATCCAAAGCGACTTACAAATCAGGACTAAATTAAGCGAGTCATCATGAAGAGGCAAAAGACAACAACAACGCAAGAAGTGTTCAGAATACGAAGTTCATGCATTATTCAGAGTAGCATAAGCATGATAAGTGGGATTTTAAGGGAAAGGTGTTTTTTTTTTTTTTTTTTTTTTTTTTTTTTATGAGTTTAGGTGCTCATGGAAGAGATGGGTTTTCAGCTGTTTTTTGAATGTTGTCAGGGATTCTGCATTCCGGATGAGGGTGGGGAGAGTGTTCCACCAGCATGGAACTGTGAATGAGAATGATCTGGAAAGTGATTTTGTGGCTTTCTGTGATGGAACCACGAGACGTCGCTCGTTGATTGATCGTAGGCGTCTGGTGGGGATGTAGGCTCGTAGGAGTGAGTGAAGGTAGGAGGGAGCTGAGCCTGTGATAGATCTGTAAGCAAGCGTCAATGCCTTGAACTTGATGCGAGCAGCGAGAGGTAGCCAGTGCAGAGAGATTAACAGAGGGGTGACGTGGGCCCTCTTGGGCTCGTTGAAGACAAGACGAGCTGCAGCATTCTGGATCATCTGAAGAGGTTTGGTAGCACATGCCGGAAGTCCGGAAGATTAGAACTGCTTACACAGAAACACACTCAACCTCAAACATACATCAATTCATACATGCACATACACCCTCTACCTCAAGAAAACATGTACACACACTCTTAAACAAAACAAAATCACACATGCACAGCACACATACACTACCTCAAGCATATACACAAGCCACTGTTCCTAGCACTAAATATTGCACTTTTGCCAAAAGTTGTTTTATATATTTTATTTTTTTACAGCACTTCACAGCATTGTCACTTTTATTTATTATTTTGTATGAAAGACTTCTGATGTAAGATTCAGAAATATTTTTAATGTAGGTAAACACGTTATTGCACTATAATGCACTGTCACTTGGTGCTTTTCATATTTTTCTGTATGAAAGATTTCTGATTTAAGAACATTAAATACTTTTGAATTTCATTAAACATGTTCATACATATTTTGAGCCGTGTGTTTCATTTAGATGTTAAAGTAGGTGTCCTGTACGAAGGGGAAAGTGATTAGCCATGTTTCGGGTTAGAGCCTCCCTTGCTGTGTTGCCAGTAGCAGTTTTTGAAATCTGGTATATATCTGGTTTAGGCTCATGCTAGGGATATTGTCAATATTCTATAATATGGTGCTTGGTATCGTTGGAAAGGGGACCTTTTAGGCTTTCATTTAAGCCCAGTACTGAATCTGTCTGACAAACACAGAGGTCACATGACTTCTTTAAACCAGAAATAACACACATTTTTTCACAATTTCCACCTAAACTGTATACTTTCTTCTGTGGCATGAAAGAACACCAGGGACACAAAACTCAACAACTTCAATACTCAAGGCACTCTGATGACTCAGAAAATGTATAATATACCCATACTATTTATTTGTGAGAGCCTTAAATTAGACTTGTGCAGCCAGCAAGTACTCTTAGGCATGAAATATGTTCAGTAGTTCAAAAAGGGGCCTCTGTTTGGCTGATTTAACATCAGAAGGAGTCTATAAGTTTATATAGTTTAAAAACTTTTGAGGACCCATTGACAAAAAATAAGTTCAATAGGTCAGATTTGGACTTTTATATGGCCTATGAAGCATCAGAAGGAATCTATAAATATGTATAAAAAGTTCAAGATTGAGGACTCTTTGGCCATTAATATGTTCAGTAGGTCAATTCTGGCTCTCTGGCTGATGAAACATCAGGAGTCAATGAGCATGTATAGAAAGTTCAAGTTCATAGACTCGTTGGCCAGAAATGTTCAACAGTCAGTATGGATAATTGTCTGGCCGATGTATTATCTGAAAGAGTCTATAAGTATGAATAGAAAGTTCAAGATCAAGGACTCTTCAGTCAGAAATATGTTCAACATGTCAAATCTGTGGCATGAAGAAACAGCCTAACGAGTCAATGAGCATGTATAGAATGTTCAAGATCGAGGACTCTTTTACTAGAAATATGTTCAGGAGGTCAATTATTGACTATTGTCTGCTTGATGAAACATCGGAAGGAGTCAATGAGCATGTATAGAAAGTTCAAGTTCAGAGATTCGTTGGACAGAAATGTGTTCAATAGTCAATATCTACAATTGTCTGGCCGATGTACTATCTGAAAGTAGCCTGGGTTTCCCCATGCTGCCTTGCGCGCAGCGCGATTTTATTCACGCTGCTAGGCAGCCTGGACACCATGGACCAGATTTTCCCCTCAAAAAGACGACGTCTATGCGACTGTCACCCCTAATAACGCTAACCTCTCGGATAAATTCAGTGTTTTTTTGGATAAAAACATGTCTGGAGAGTGTTTATATGTACCTTCTACCCTCATGTTTGTCTTGCACAAACGGCAATATTCGTTGAACGCCATCGTGTACACATAAATATTTGACCCATCGTCTTCTTCCTCGTCGAATTTCTGTCGCTCTACATACGTCATCTAGTATAATTGAAATGATTGGCTATGAGCTACGTACAGGCGCATTTGATAGACATTCGTAGCGCCCAATAAACGGCTCTGGGCATTCGTGAACCACGACTCAAATACGAGAAAATGAACGTGGTTCCCAGACCACGTCTCAATGAGACGAGGTCTGATGTTAGCCAGGCTAATCTGAAAGAGTCTATAAGTATGAGTAGAACTTATACCAGCGCACTTCCTTATATACCCCCAGGGTGGGGCGGAGTTACGCTATGCAAATTCCGCAGACCCATGGCATTTCTTTGCCATTGGCTCGTTTTATATACTCGAAGATGATAGGCTTTCTAAGCGAAACCCCATTCGTCGTCATCCGACGTAACGTCTCCGTTCCCTACTCAGGGAACGAGGGTTACATACGTAACCGAGACGTTATCTCTTTAATGAACATGGGATTGATTTAGTTCTGGTGTGCAATGCAATGCAAGAAGTGCATAGCCTATATGTTATTTTTCAATGCACAACGTTAGATCGTTTGTGCAATGCAACATGTTATCTCTTTAATGAACATGGGAAGGAGTTAGCTCTAGTGTGCAATGTGGTGGTGCACACTGAATTTTTTTCTTAACCCAAGATACATATTTCTAGTCAAAGAGTCCTCGATCTTTGGCTTTCTATACATACTCATAGACTCCTTCTGATGCTTCATGTAGATATCCATATCTGACCTTTAGAACTTATTTCTGGTCAAAGGGTTCTCAAAAGTTTTTAAACGATATAAAGTTATAGACTCTTTCTGATGATAAATCAGCTATTCAGACGTCCCCTTTTGACCTACTGAACATATTTCTGGCCAAAGAGCCCTAAAAGAATTACACTGTACATTCAGATTGATATATTCGGATGTTATATCATCCTGACAAAAGTCCCTATTTGACATACTGAATTTTTTTCTGGCCAAGGAGTACTCGAAACTAAATACTCGTTGACTCTTTCTGATGTTATGTCAGCCTTACAAAAATCCATATTGGACCCAAATATGCTCATGCACGGAATGTTGATGGATTTTGACAGTTTGACAAGGTTTTGTCAGTTTTGTGAAAAGATTGTTGGTTCAGTTGCTCTGCTCATCTCTCTATTTTTACAGCGATTGATTCCTGCCGGTTCCATAATGAGACTGGCGCGGCCAGAGACATTTTGGGCGCTGCGGCATATTAAATATATTATAAATAGTTTTTCTGCGTGAGAAATACAATGTGTGGCGAGAGGGCGTGACAAAAGACCGAAATGAGTGACTGTCACGTGACACTTGAGAGCCCTGACTGCACTGTAGCAGTTACTGTTACACTGTTTACCCTGCAAGCTAGCTAGCCTGCTAAAAACACCAAGCTTACATTAGCTACTGCTACTATTCCCCACCAATTCACAAGCACAAGAGAAAAAGTATTTTGTACTTACATTTAATACCCCTGGAATGGAAGATGATTGAAGATGGCATAGTTGGTAGTGTTGTTATAACCAGTCAACTGAACCAACAGTTCCACGCAGCGCGCCGTCCGTGGTTGGTCTGTGCGTTAATGTTCAGACTATATGGCTTATGAAGCATCAGAAGGAGTATAAGAGTATGTGTAGAAAGCCCAAGATCGAGGACTCTCTGGCCAGAAATATGTTTCTTGGGTCCAATATGGACTATTGGAGCCCAAAAGTCCATATGGACCGTGCATGAGCTACTTTCTGACATTCTAACTGAAAGTGGGTGAATATCAAAATACATGATAGAAACATTTTGTTAAACCACTTACAAGTGTTATGTTGACAACACTATTGAAACAATTACTTTTTATTACAACTGTGAATGAATTGAAGTGAGTGAAATGAAATGAAATGAATAAATGAATAAATAGGCCATTTGGCCCTGGACTAATAGGGTATTCTATTTGTCCATTATATTGGCTCTATTCTATTTTGCTGGCTGCACAAGTCTCATTTAAGGCTCTCACAAATAAATAGTATGGGTATATTATACATTTTCTGAGTTATCAGAGTGCCTTGAGTATTGAAGTTGTTGAGTTTTGTGTCCGTGGTGTTCTTTCATGCCACAGGGATAAAAGAAAGCATACAGTTTAGGTGGAAATTGTGAAAAAATGTGTGTTATTTCTGGTTTAAAGAAGTCATGTGACCTCTGTGTTTGTCAGACAGATTCAGTACTGGGCTTAAATGAAAGCCTAAAAGGTCCCCTTTCCAACGATACCAAGCACCATATTATAGAATATTGACAATATCCCTAGCATGAGCCTAAACCAGATATACACCAGATTTCAAAAACGGAATTTATTTTAGGGGGTTAGTAACTTCATGAGCTGAAAAAAAGTGATTTCGCTACCACCCCTGCACTGCTATTGGGATTTTTCTAGTACTAGGGGTGTATACCTTGCCAAAAAACAATGATAGCATTTGCAATGATAGCAAAAAAAAAAGCTGTTAGAAAATCGAAGCCCGCTAATTTTTCCAGCCAACAAAGCCTAATTGTATACACTGCCGTTGTAATTTGCAATATAGTATGTTATCTCTGATATATTACATTGACATATGGGTTATAGTGTGATTTATTTATTTTTTGTCCTTAAGGTCCCAAGTGTAACTATTTTGTGTACCAGTATAGTGCATAAATACGTTTCTGAAAGAAAATAAATATTAAATTAGAAAGGTAAAATGTTAAAAATCCATCAGAAATAGACATCTGCCAATGTGTGTAGCTGGCAATACTGGCAAAATGATAAATGTCCCTATTGACACACAAGAGTTAATTGAAACATTATTTACTGAGATGTATTAGCCAACTGTATACCTTTGGCAGCAGGTGAGCCCTTTGAAAGAGGTCAGACATGCGCAGAACGCTTGCGTCATGTGCACTTCCAGGCATTTTGCAGCTGATGCTCCTAAAACTAGAGGCCAACATCACAGGGTTAGACTATGAAATAAACGTTGAACCTTACATGACTTGTAATCATAATGACTGGTAATAACGTGATATTGAATAATAAATGTATTGGCAATGACATAAAATGATGATTAAATACTCTTACTATTTAAGTAGTTTAAATGTCTTACCAGCATTTGTCATCCACTACAGCCTGTAGAACATAACAAGGCCAGCCCTTTCTGTTGACGAAATCTTTGTATCCATCAGACGGAGGGAGAATCGGGATGTGTGTGCCGTCGATAAGACCCATTACTTGCGGGACAGAATGCACCTCTTCAAAACTCCGGGCGATTTCGGAAGCCTCCACCTCATCTGGCATCCGTATGAAATCTCTTATCGGCCCATGCACCATTCCCTTACAAAAAATATATACAAACTTTTGTACAGTGCTCTTGTCAACACCGAATTGATTTGCCACGACACGGTATTCTGCACAGCTGCCAAGTTTGTATAAAACAATAGCGACGCGCATTATTAGGGGAATGGGATTCCTGATGGCAGGGCCGCGGGAAGTGGGGGTGCTGCAGCACCCCCTGTTTTCACAGAATTGTAAATGCAACGCATATGTTTGTTGATTAAAATTTATTCATTTTTAGCATTTAGTCATTTTTTTGTAATAAACACTTTAAGTGGGCTATTTAAAAATTGTTATTTATATGTTAAATTATCTTTTTAAAACATAAGCGCAGAGTGTTATGTAATATTGTGTGTGTGTGTGTCGAAAGAATTTGTCCGCAGCTGCAAAAAACAAAAAACAAAACAAAAAAAAACAGTCAAAACCCCACTGTCAGTGTTTTGTAAGGAACAGGCAAATATGTAAAATATAGCAGGAGACATTTTAATTGTTTACTAATAAAACTGTTATTTTTTATGTCAGTGTCGGCTAGACAGGTGAAGTTGACGACTCGCGATCTTCGCAGCACCAGAGAGAAATGCACATTTCATACGAATTACATAAGCAGTGCAGTCTGTTTTCTTTCGGTTTGAATTGTTTTGCTTAAAAGTAGACATTTCAAGCTATCTATATGTCTTCAGTCTGTGAGGCAATAGGCTACCTTACAGGCCTACGCTGAGTTTCGGTTCATCTATGAGACGAGCTCCAGGTTCACCAGCGCCTCCGTGTCCTGATTATCTATTTTCTAATAGCCTATATTTATTTATTAAATCCAGACAATTGGTTGATGAAACATCGATTAAAATTAAGATACAATTAATACAAATTAATTAAATTTAAAGACAGGCTTTGTGCTTTCAGTTTGAGGTCTCTGTGAAAGTTTTAAAACATTCTTTTAGTGCCGCTTTAGAGTGCTCACGTCCGTAGCGGAGAACTGTCTGTAACACTTTTTGTGAAATAAATTTCAAAAAAAAATGCGACTTAGTCCAGTGCGAATTAGGCTATGTATGTTTTTTTCTTCCTCGTGGCTCATTTTTTGACTGATATGCGACTCCATAGCGACTTATAAAATAGGCTACGGTAAGTTATTTATTCTTTTTGTGCAAAAGTCCCATCCTTTAAGGATTCATTTATGTCCCGTTGACCGGTCCATTGCATTACGAATAAAAGCAGAATCAATAAAGTCAAAAATGTGATGTGCAGTCAGGTGGTTTGAGTGTGTGCACGAGTTTTATAGTCTTGATTGTTTCTTATTCAAAAGTGGTGACGAGTGTCATTCGCGTGTGGTCGCGCGCGCTTCAGTGAAGGCAGTGCATTAATCTAGAAGCGTGATTAAGCGGACTGGAATCAACCGTTTGGACGCACACCTTCCAGCCGATCAGAATCTGTGTCATTAGATCCACTCATCCGTCGGAGAGCGAGCTTGTTGACACTTTGAAAGCCGTTATTCACCTGTTATTCACCTGTTATTCACCTGTCTTCGTGCTGCGAAAAGGTAAGGATAACTCAAAGTAATGTATATTATTGTTTTCATTCATTAGTGGCCCTACTAGGCGATCTTCCTTGTTTTGTTCCAAGTCAATTGGTTTTTCGGCCTCTGCTGGATGCTTCCGGTTCAGATGACTTTGAAGTTTTGATGGTTTTAAGTAGGGGTGTAACGATTCATCAACTACATCGATGTATCGATTTATATTCTTAATGATCCAACTACATCGATCTGTGCTCGGCAAGTTATATCGATCTAGACATATATCGATCTAACATCGTTTTAAAAGGTAATGAATCGATTGTATCGATACTATGAAATAACGCATTGGATTTCAGCACGTCAGACTTTATAAGGATGTTTTTTTCTTAGCGCTTTTAATGATAAAGGCGTTAAACGTTACTCGATTCAGTCTGCCTATCTGTGACGTGATCGGCATGCGTGACGCGCCAGCAGCAGCGCAAAGACATCAAGCAGCGCAAAGTCTCTCACCTCAGAAAAACTGACTTTCCTGTCCTCTCAGCCGCTGTACTGCAGTAGCGCGCACTCTTCAATTGCACGCGCAAATGCGGCGGCGCGCGCTGCAGGCTTATCGTTTCACTAGCCTATATATAAAGCACAAAATAAACTACAAGCATGCAACGTCGTTACGTTTTAAATTAGAAAAAAACGTGTTGTCCAGATTCAGTATCTGCGGTCAGATGATGTTGTCAGGCTATATGTTCATGTCATTATTCTATCATTATTTACGAAATAAAGTCTCTCACCTCAGAAAAACGAAATCTCATGTCCTGTCATCGTTATACTGTGCTCGTAGCGTGCACCATTTAATTGCACGCGCATAATTAATTGATACCTGATTCCCTTTCAAGAATTTTTGGCTAAAAAGTCACTGAATCGATTTCAAGTCAGTGAATCGTTTCGGATCGTATCGTTCTAAATAAACCAATATCGTCCTTGAATCGTATGGACAACCACGAATCGTGATAAGAATTGAATCGTTGTTAAAACGAATCGTTACACCCCTAGTTTTAAGCATTCGTTGGAGAGTATCTCGAAGCAGAGAACGCATTTGGGGCACTCGTGTCCATTCTTGTGTGTGACGCAGGTAAATCCATACTTAAAGATGCTCTAAGTAATGCAACGCGTTTTTTAGGCCAAAACTTTTTTTGTCACATACAGCAAACATCTCCTCACTATCCGCTAGCTGCCTGTCCCCTGAACACACTGTAAAAAAACGCAGTCTCTCTAGACACCACAGGCTCCACAAACGGCAACAAAAACAAACTGGGCTCACCCGCACCACGAAACATAATAAACAGTGTTCCAGCCAATAACCGACAAGAAAAATTTGAGGGTGGGGTTTGGGGGGTTAGTGCGCGTGCACATGAAGGGGGTGTGGAGGAGAGAGAGGCATGAAGAGGGAAGTTTGAATTATGGCCGAAACACGACCAAAGAGACGACGTTCCGATGAACAAATTGCAAAGAAGAGGGACAAGGATAAGGAACGCGCGAAGTCCCGAATTTACATCGGAAAAACCCTCGAAAGGTGGCGAGAACTCCGTCGGCAGAAGGGCTTCCAATCCGACATTCAGTTCCTCTGTTTTTGCAGAACAGGTAAATCCATTTTTCTTTCTAAACTGACGTTCATGTTCGCCAAACCAACACAAGGATGTAATTAGCTAGATCTATGCAGTCAGCGTTAACTTTGGTGAATACAACATATATGTTTCTAGCAGCGATCAATCTCTATTGTAAATGATCAAGCAAATTCACAGTAGGGCGACAATGTGTGTGAACGATTGTTTTCATCCACTGTTTGACGTGTTTGAATGTTCATTTATAGGCTATTGACAACTTTGTCTAAATTTGTTTACGCCGTTGTTTATGCTCACTGGGAAACGCGAAGCTAACGTTATCTTGCTATTATTGTGTCCTTGTATCTTGTATGGGAGCTATAGTTATAACCTCAGGTTTTTAAGATAATGTTTCTCTTTTTCTGCATTCTGTTCTGCAATATATAAAAGCATTTATCTAACTTGGCGACATTACACATTGAATGAAGTATCAGTAAAACTTAACTTTGTTTGTAGTTACTATTTTGACTTTCCTTTATGCTGGAAGGGAGGGGAGGAGGGAGGGTCGAGCTAGCTTCCATTTTGTTTGACAACAATTCGAATGTCAACAAGAAGTTACGTCTCCCGGGATCGCTTAGAGCACCTTTAATGTATGCTGCCTCATACCTACGAGTCTTACTCGGCCAGGAGTTCGTTTTCTGTTTTTTGACTCGTCAGGTTTTTTTCCTTTTTAAAAATCTATCCATTTTGATAGAGGTTTGACAGAGTTAGCCAGCTAACTAAATAAATAGCTGAATAGCTGAGCACTGGCGGTTGTTACCAAGGCTACACTGACAGATTACGTGTACCAGCCAATCAGAAAGATTAGCATTAAAAGTTTAATGTTCAGATATCGACAAATTATTAGAATGCTATTTTATAACAATACTCATAATAATATAAATATTTGTATATATTTTTTTATATTTGTAAAATATTTATATACAAATGGTTTTTTTTTTGCATTTAAAAATGAAATTTGAGACTCTTTCTCTCTCTAACTACTGGATGTATGTAAGAAATGACTTCCCCATCCTAGCTGAGAGTGCTCTGAAATGCCTTCTTCCTTTTGCAACCACTTATTTGTGTGAGTCTGGTTTTTCAACTTTAAAAGTACTTAAAACAAAACACTGCACTGACAGACATAAAGCCCAGGCTTGACAAACTATGTAAAAGCCACCAGGCCCATCCGTCCCATTAATATTCTCTCTCTCTCTCTCTCTCTCTCTCTCTCTCTCTCTCTCTCTCTCTCTCTCTCTCAGTGTTGAATGTTGCAACCAGGCCAAGCACTCCCACTGATTCACACACACACACACACACACACACACACACACACACACACACACACACACACACACACACACACACACACACACATGCACTCTCTCTCTCTCACACACACACTCACCCTCTCTTTAAGATCTTTCTTTTTCCATTCACTGACTGACACACACAGATACAATGTTGAATGTTGAAATTACTGTTCCAGATTTGAAGATATTGAAATTACCATATATGAAGATCTGACATACAAATGTTATTATTACAACACTAATAAATGCCAATGGATGTTCACCCAGATGTTTTATTTATTTATTTACATTTGCCGTAGTAGGTATTGTCGATGGGTTCAATAACACATCATGCAAAAGGGGGGCCTTGGCCAGAACCTAGTGGTATTATGGGGGCTTTGTCATGATAAAGTTTGGGAACCCCTGGCCTAGTCCACAAGACAAAATACAAACACAAAATACAAGACAAATTACATAAGCTTGATTTTTATTACTGTGTGTCATTACCTGAATGATCCACAACTGTTTTGTTTAAATCATGCTATATCTAAAATAGATGATCAGTTCACATGCTGCTTGAACTAAGGCGCTATACAGTAAAGCGCCACAAAATGGTATTTATTGTTTGAATTTCACAAAAATTACAAAATTTTAAAGCGGAGACTTTATTTTATATCAAAAGGAACCTGCTCTGTCTTGTCTGTTGGCGCATTGTCAGTATCCTCTATGCTCCGCAATAAATTTTTCACTGTGTGAGGGCATGATGTGTGGAGTGAGAGCAGAATGGCTTGTCAGACGTAGCAACAGTAAGAGGGTCTAAGAGTCTATGTGGAAGGTCAATTTTAAATCATTGAAATCTTTGTGGACTCGGCCGGACTCGACTCGGACTCAGATGTGCATATATATATCCCAGCACCGGTGGGGAAGAGCCACAATGTTAGGCACGAGGTGGTTGGGGATAAATATAGATCATGGGGCCAGGCCCCGGAGAGATCTATCTTGATCGTGGGGATTCCAATTTAAGCCGAATTCCTGAAATAGGTAACCGGGAGGTAGAAGTACATAGCTTTCCGGGGGCTAACTTGGCACAAGCCTACAGCCTCATTGAGCACAAGACCCCGGTGTCCCGGATGATCAGGCAGGTAGTGCTGGCGTTCAGCTTGAATGACCGGAGCCAGAGTAGCCTGGTCGCTTTGAGGAAGTGTGTGGAGTGGCTTCATGAGGCGGCAGTTGGGACATTTCCCAACGCGGTGATTTATATCCCGCTGATTAATTTTGAGTCCACCCTGCCAGAACAGCAGGTTAAAAGTGTGCATTCCCCTCCTACCTGCTGACCGGTTCAAAGTGGAGGCAGACAAGATCCATTGGACCCCAGCAACGGCCCGAGCGATGCTACAGCATTGGCTGGGCCATTTAAACTGTTAAAGGGGCCTTCCCATCAGGGTCCTGACTTTGATGTAAATAAAATGGGTTCTGTCATAAACTTGTCTGAGTGTTTTCATTTCACACCGGCACAGGTTAGGTTACTGGATAGGGGTTTATCGTTTATCCCTTCTCATTTAGTGAAAAAGGTTGACAGAAGCCCGTTGCTAGCAGATCTGCTTGTTTCATGACAAAATCAAAAGGGCGGTGTATTTCGGTCCGAGTACTGATATTGACGTCCAAAGCCGACCGCTTTGCGAGAGATCGGGGTGGGTACCACAGCCCCGGAAATTGCCCGGGGAAGTATGGGATTTCTTTGAGAGGAACTTGGAAGGGGTCCAGGTAGTCTTATCCGGAGCACAGGCCCCGAGAAAATACAGTAGTAGATTAGAGTTACATAATGTAGTTCTAAACAAATTCTACAGATTCTACGTCTGTAGGCCTCTCTGTGGCAGCAGAAACTCTTTATCCCCATCGTCATGTGAAGATGAGCATTTGGTTGAGTACACTTTATAACACTATTTGTCATAATTTCTGGTGTATTGAGTAGGCTATACAACTGCCTGGGGTTCTGTTGGGACAGGAGGCTCCAAAAGACAGATATTACCACCAGAATCTATTGAGATCAACAAAAGAGACACTGAATGCTATTAGTTATTTAATATGTCAAATGTTTGTAAAGTCAGGTAGCCTACACCCATGATATGCTCAAACCTTACTTGATTGAATTATGTTTTTATATTTAATTTTCAGCTGCTGCCATGTTCTTTTAATACCTGCAGGATTGCACCTACATGAAAATTAAAATTAGGTTGAATAACATACTGTTCTTCCAGTTTCACCTCAGATATTATAACAGTTGGGTAATTTACTTGTATTACTAACTACAAATGACATCATCAACAGTTTAATTAGATTAATGTAATAATGACTATCTTCAGAAATGATTGGTCTACTTATTAATTACTAAATCCCATGTCAACCTTAAACACTTGAACAATACAAGGAGAGACAAGAAACAGCACTTTTAATGCTTTCAAATAAACAATATACAATTGCATGAATTTTGATGCATGAATACCTTTTAAAAATGTATGTTAAATAGCCAATACAGAATTGTTCTATAGTCTAATACAATTACATCAGATTTAATTTTAAATTACAGAAGAATTAAGAGTAGTCCCTTTAATTAAATTACAGTATTTAGATTACTTGGTAATTAATTACACCCATCACTGTATAACAGTAATTAAAATGTAAACTTATAACTTAAACGAAATAATGTTCATACTCTCCATATGCTTGCAGAAGCACATCCAGTTCTGCTGGTGAGAAATATGCAGACCTCTTTTTTGTCTGGCGCTGTTGCCATGGTGACTCATAATATCTGTGCTCCATTGATAATGGCTTTTTATAGTTGTGGTGCACGTGCTTAACTCAGAGTAGGTCAACTCAGAGTTGATTGAACTAACTCATTTCAGCTGTTCTGTAACTGAAAACTCAGAGTTTCCCATCTCAGGGTAAATCAACTCAGAGTTCAAGTTTTAACTCAGAGTTGGTTGAACCTCCTTATTGAAACAGGCCCCAGGGGCCTGTTTCAGAAAGCAGGTTAAGTGAAAACTCTGAGTATGTTAACCCTGAAATGAGGGAAACTCTGAGTTTTCTGTTTCAGAATGGGAGGTATGTTAAACCTGAGAAAGCAGAGTAAGTCAAGCCCGTTTCTGAAAGAGAGGTAACTTATACTCAGAGTCAGTTACCATGGCGACTTACTCTGTGAACCTAACCTGGTCGGGAGCAGGTTTTCTTCTGTAAACCCGGAGTTTCTATCGGTCTCCTCCCACTTTTTTAAAGAGGAAGTGGTGTTTAAACACCTCGTTCATTCTTTCAGTACATTTTTATTAATAAAATTAATCTTTTATTAATAAATCAAATATTGCTATTTTTACTGCTGTTTTTTTTATTTTTTTTAATAAGATGAAGTCTATATAACTCCTTAACTGGCAACTGAAAATACAGTAGTAGATTAGAGTTACATAATGTAGTTCTAAACAAATTCTACAGAATTAAACTGTGGCATTTACTGGAAATCACTGAACTGTGTTGATCTGAGCAGCAGAAGCTGATGGACCGTCCTCCTGCTGTTCTTCCACACTCTGAGGGAGGGAGAGATACGAATACCTGTTTATACTTAGATTTAAACTTAGATTCTATAGGCTACTCCACATAAAATGTGAAATAATCAGAATGTGTAGATTGGTTGATGTGTAGACACATAATATTAACATTACCACTGTAGGCCTCTCTGTGGCAGCAGAAACTCTTTATCCCCATCGAAGATGAGCATTTGGTTGAGTATAGCCTACACTTTATAACACTATTTGTCATCATTTCTGGTGTATTGAGTGGGCGACTTACGACTGCCTGTGGTTCTGTTGGGACAGGAGGCTCCAAAAGACAGATATTACCATCAGAATCTGTTGGGACCAACAAAAAACCCAACCCAAAGTAAAATAAATGGAAATATCAAAAATAGCCTATATAAAAACTAACACATATGTAAACCTCTTGCATTTTATGAGGCCCTTGGATCTTTGGAACTGGCTCTGAAGTCCCTCCAGGAATTCCCTCAGCCAAAAATGCTGCTGCACTGCTAGACACTGGATGCTTTAGTTATTTAATATGTCAAATGTTTGAATTATGTTTTTATATTTAATTTTCAGCTGCTGCAATGTTCTTTTAACACCTGCAGGATTGCACCTACATGAAAATTAAAATTAGGTTGAATAACATACTGTTCTTCCAGTTTCACCTCTGATATTAAGTTACTTGTATTACTACTACAAATGACATCTTCAGCAGTGTAATTAGATTTATGTAATAATGACTATCTTTAGAAAGCATTGGTCTACTTATTACTAATTCACATATCAACCTCAACCACTTGAACAATACAAGGAGACACAAGAAACTGCACTTTTAATGCTTTCAAATAAACAATATACAATTGCATGAATTATTCTTGAATTGACCAAAGTGTGTAGAGGGAGAAGGTTACATTAAAAATATACCTTTTAAAAATGTATGTTAAATATACAGAATTGTTCTATAGTCTAATGCAATTACATCAGATTTTACTTTAAATTACAGAAGAATTAAGAGTAATTCCTTTAATTAAATTACAGCATTAATGTTCTAATACTGTAAAATTACAGTAATAATGTTCGTACTGGTGAGAAATATGAAGACCTCTTTTTGTCTGGCGCTGTTGCCATGGTGACTCATAATATCTGCGCTCCATTGATAATGGCTTTTTATAGTTGTGGTGCACGCGCTTAACTCAGAGTAGGTCAACTCAGAGTTGATTGAACTAACTCATTTCAGCTGTTCTGTAACTGAAAACTCAGAGTTTCCCATCTCAGGGTAAGTCAACTCAGAGTTCAAGTTTCAACTCAGAGTTGGTTGAACCTCCTTATTGAAACGGGCCCCTGGTGCTAATTATTAATGTGTGCACAACAACCCATCTATTTGACAAATTCACAAATGTGCGTCACTACATTTAAACTAAAACAATACAACTTGTGTGTGCAAAATCCAAAATCACATGAATGTGCAGCATATTGTACAAATAGAGACATAGTTGTTAATACAAAACCTCGATTTTGTATTAATGTAGGCCATAATTTGTGCATGCAACAAGTAAGATGTGCATTTGTGGATGAGGTGACACGCACGCATTCATTGACTCGTTTCTGAGGCGATCCTATTTGATTCATTTGGATTTTGAGACTTTCATTTCGCAGGCTTCTCCTTGCTCGATCCACACAGAGATGTCTGAGTAAACCTGCTACCACTAGATGGCAGTATTCTGCTAAAACAGACAACGGCAGCGTAATCAAGCGTTCTTCCCCATTTAAGACGCTTAATGAGAGTGATATTGAAGCACCAAATTTAGTACACAATATAGGCCTACCTTATTAATAAAGCATACTTTATAGAGGCAAACAGATTACATCAGATTATGAACAACACCCACAGAAAACCATTATAAAATGCTTAACGTGCAATAGTGCATTTATAGGGAAACCGTTGATATGAAACGTTTGGTCACTTCTAAATTCATTGCTGTCAGATACCATTGAATATACTAGGCTAAACTAAGTGCGATCAAAGTATCACCGCGCGCCAGAGCGATTAATGGCTTCACTCCAGTGTTCACATCCTCACTCTCACTGAGAGAAACCGGCCCTGAACGATCAATAGGAAAACAGAGATGCTCTGACTTTAAAATAAACCTGCTTCTGGCTCCAGATGCAGAAGTGAAACATCACGTATTAGAAAACTGACTTTAAAATCGCAAACTGTGCATTTGCTATATATTTCTGAGCTGCATTTGAAAGTTCTCTGTTTGTTTTACAAGAATTCTCTTCATGCTCTAAAAATAGTCCCATAAGCATGGTGAAGTGAAGGGCCCATCATATTCCTCATTCCTCATTTGTTAGTTTTTTGGGGGATTTTATTAGGTTTTTTCAGAGTAAACAAAATACATGGAACATTAACATTAACCAGTTTCAAGAGAGAGAGAGAGAAAAAGGGGCAGCGTGGACAAATACAGAATTACAGTATCCTCATGTGAGCATTTAAGGAGACATGATAGACTTATATTCAATGCCAAGACAGTTCAAAGGAATTTTCCATAAATTCTGAAATGATTTAGATTTACCTTTTAACATACATCTAATCTTTTCCACAAGTATAGTTTCTTTAATCAGGATTATCCAGTCCTTAATAAGGGGTGGGTCAGATCCAACCCATTTATTCATAATTGTTTTCCGCCCCAACATCAGTAAAGTTCTAAAGACATCCGAATGTTCCAGAAAGGAGGGGGGCAATACACCCAGCAAACACATGAGTGGGGAGGCTGTAACCTTCTGTTTACATATTATAGATAGTTTATCACAAATACCTTTCCAAAAATTAACAGCCAATGAACATGCCCAGAGACAATGAAAGAATGTTCCAATATTGTTGTTGCACTTACGACATTGGGGGGATACAGTTTTATTTATTTTGCTATATTTATTTTGAGATATATAAGCTCTATGTACTATATTAAATTGCATCTCTTTAAATCTGTTGCAGACAGAGACATTCAATGGTAGTTTGACAATATCTTCCCAGACCTTTTCGTTAATGGCAAATTTCAAGTTCTTACTCCATGCCCTCTGCAACAAAATCAGGTTGTCTGCTTTGTGATGGCTTATCATAGAGTAAAATTTGGATATGAAGTGTTTAACTTCAGTATCCTTAAGAAAAAAATCTATCTAAAAAGAAATCAGGGCTATTCAGGGTAAGGCTAGTATGCCTGGTCCGGACAAAATGTCTTATCTTGCAAGTATTTAAAGAAGTCCTTTTTGGGGATATTATGCTTTAAATGTAGCTCATCAAATGACATAAAACACCCTTATGGAATAGATCATATATCCTGTATATTCCCAAATTAATCCAGTTACCAAATTGAGAGCCCATATCAGTATGGTGAAAATTTGTGTTGCCAGTCAGTGTGGATAGGATAGGCAAGCTCTGATTATACTTGAGAGACTATGGAGCTTAAAATATGACAATATGATTTGAATTTGAATTGTGTAAATTTGAATTATTTACAAGTGAAATCTAATAAAATTGAATTTTTGGTGGTAGTTTAAATAGTTCTGAATTTGATTTTTTTTAAACGAATATTGAACATTTGAAATTTAACAAATTGAAATGTTTTTATGGCTGGATTTTATAGACATGTATTTTCAAACAGCTAGTTTTTTTTGTTCTGAATTCTTATACTGCAAATATTCAGTTTAAAAAAAATACAGGTTCAAGTTTTCAAGATGAAGAAATTCGGAACTTCAAATTCAGTTTTCTAAAATTCAAGTTCAAAAATTCAGATCTTGCAGAAAGTAGGTCACAGGTCATCCACAGGGAAGAGTAAAGGATCTCAGATAAGTCGAACAGAGCATTTTGGCTGCACTGCAGTAGCTTTTTGACGCAAACGCGGTGATGCTTCGAGAGAATCCGTGTATCTTTCGTTCAGTCGTTTTTTTATTTAATATTAAGAGTAGAAAAATGAGAAAACAGCTTGAGTATTAGATTTCTAATATAATAATAGTCCGCTGCAGCAGTTGCACGGAGCTTACAAAACTTAACGTGTGTATTGCAACTAGGGTACATTTAATTTTCTCATCAAACTAGACTAACGAATGGCTCGGTACAACAGAAGAGCCCAGAAAGGGCTTTCTCTCTGTGTAGACCAGCTCTTGGTCTGAATTTGCTATAAACCTATACTGTAGCCTATCACATTTTATCATGAAACACGCTGAGATTTATTCCAAAGTGACTCAGGCATATATAATAACATACATAATTTTGGTTAATTTTTGGTGTGCGCCAGAAAGATCTAAAGAGACCATGATGAAATGATCTTTCTGATGCACACCATAAATGAACCAAAATACAGCGAATAGCCTTCTTGGCGCGCCTACTTTTGAAAGTCAACATTTAGATTATTTAACGCTAAATGCATTATATATACCCGAGTCACTTTGGAATAAATCACAGCGTGTTTCATGATAAAATGTGACTTTTTGTCAACATTTGTCAAATTTTAAAAAGTCATGGATAGCGGGTATAGAATCTTATAATTTTTATAAGGTTTATCCTTCCTGAGAAGGAGACTGGTAGTTTTGACCATCTTGTGAAGTCTTCCTTAATACGGAGTATTGATGTTTTGTTATTAGCGTCATACAGTTGTGAAAGTTTGCGTGTAATACGGATACCTAAGTATGTAATACCTTTAGGAGACCATTTAAATGGCTTAATGAAATTGGGCTCAGATATATTTTGTGGTCCTAATGGCATAATCTCTGACTTGTGAAAGTTAACTTTATATCCAGAAATGACTCCAAATTGCTTAATACAGTCAGTTTATTCAGGTAAAGATGTTTGCGGGTTGGTTATAGTTAACAAAATATCATCTGCATAGAGCCGTATCTTTTGTTCTCTGTTACCAATACTAACAAGGTAAATGTTTTGATTATTTTGAATATAAATTGCCAAGGGTTCTATCGCCATGGCGAATAATAGAGGGGACAAGGGGCAACCCTGACGTGTTCCCCTATGAAGTACAAATGAGTCAGAGAGTAAATACGGCAGCTTTTGGTGACGTATAGAGTAATCTAACCCATTTTATAAAGTTTTCACCAATTCCAAATCTGGTCATAACATCAAACATATACCTCCACTCCACCCTATCGAATGCCTTTTCGGCATCCATCGCTAGTAAGATTCCAGGTATGGAGTTTGGGTCAAGGTGGCATATTATATTAAACAATCTTCTAGTGTTACAATAGGAGTGGCGGCCTTTCATAAACCCTGTTTGGTCTGGGTCTATAATGTCCAGAACTACATGCTCAAGACGTTTAGCCAAGATTTTAGCCAGAACTTTTAAATCTACATTTAACAAACTTATTGGCCTGTAAGAGCTGCATTCCCCTGGATCCTTTCCCTTTTTGTGCATTACAGTAATATTAGCTACATTCATATAATTAGGAAGTTTAGATGCATGAAACGAGGTATTGATAGCTTTCAGGAGGTAGGGACTTAATTTATCATTCACAACCTTAAAAAATTCCACTGGGTACCCGTCAGTTCCTGGAGATTTCCCAGACTGTAAAGAGTTTATTGCACTTTTAATTTCTAAAAGGGAAATGGGGGCTTCTAGGAGTTCTTGTTGTTTATTGTTTATTTTAGAAATGCAAAGATCTTTGAAAAAAGTATTTTCCAATGTTGTTTGTGTATCTATATCTGAGCTATATAGTTTTTCAT
This sequence comes from Rutilus rutilus, assembly GCA_021464565.1. Lineage (NCBI taxonomy): Eukaryota > Metazoa > Chordata > Actinopteri > Cypriniformes > Leuciscidae > Rutilus > Rutilus rutilus. The sequence continues at coordinate 880,054 of JAJAQA010000001.1, read as the reverse complement.
AATATTGTCTAAACATTCCATTTATTTTTTTGTTTTCTGTTATTCTGCCTCCCGAGGGATCTTTAATCGCTGGGGTATATCCTTTTATGGACATCTTTTTAACTATCCTAGCGAGTAGGCGGTTAGGTTTGTTGCCCATTTCAAAAAATCTTTGTCTCGCAAATAATATATCCCTATCTGCCTTCCTAGTGAGCAATTGGTTTAATTGAGCTCTCAGAGATTTAAGTTCAACAAGAAGTTGCGCTGATCTAGAGGAACTGAAACTGTGAAACTGTTTTTCTATTGTGGTAATTCTCTTTTCCAGTTTCATTTGCTCAGATAATGCTTCCCTTTTCTTTTTACTGGTGTAGGCAATTATCATTCCTCTAAGAAAAGCCTTGTAAGTGTTCTAGGATCCGTTCCATCCGTATCATTGCATTGAAAATATACATCTGTCTGTTCTTTTAAATAACCAACCAATTTCTCATCAAGGAGATGGAAGGGATTGAGTTTCCATACCCAGGACTGATGATTGGGTCGAGGTGGTAACATAGTAATGGTTAAGGGTGCATGGTCTGATAGAGTCATCGGGCCTATGTCTGATTTCTCAGCCAGTCTTATAATCTGATTTGAGAAGAATATGTGATCAATGCGTGAAGCAGTTTTATGTGGGTAGGAATAAAATGTATAAGCCTTAACAGTAGGGTTTAATAATCTCCATATATCAATCAGTCCAAGCTCCTGACATGAGGTTTTAACAATATTAGCGATTTTAGGGGCTGTGTCAACTGCTGGTGATTTATCCATATCTGGGTTAAGATAACAGTATAAGTCACCCCCAAGGATTACATTGTCACAGTCTAGATTCGCTATTTTATTATAAACCAGAGCAAAGTACTCTTCATCATATATATTTGGGGCATATATATTTGCTATCACAACCTCCTCTCCATACAATAGGCCCTTTATTATGACCATTCTACCTTCTTTATCAGAGTAGCTTGTTTGTAGTTGAAATGGTAATTTTTTGTGGATCAGTATTATTACACCATGCTTTTTGGAGGAGAAAGATGAATAATAAAGTTGTCCAACCCAGTCTCGGCCAAATTTTTGGTGTTCTAGATCATTTAAATGGGTTTCTTGTAGTAGAGCAATATTAATTTAGTCTCTTTTCAAAATATTTAGAAAAGATCATGATCTTTTTCCGTTTGACAACATTATTGACCCCCTTTACATTCCAAGTACGTATCCTTATGCTTGAATTATAGGTACTACTCATTTACACCGCAAAGAGGAAATAAAAAGCATAGCAATAACTGAGTAAGAGGGTAAACCACAGCTGCTTGAAACATGAAACATAAAAAATAAAAATAAAATAAAAAACACCCTCCTGCATTAAAACAGAACTGTGCAGGTATACAGTGTGTTTTAGCCCCAAACTCGAACGGGGGATGTAACACTGTGAGAAAACAAAAATATAGCATTTTGGATCCTCTCACATTCGCTGGCTGATCCTGTTAAGGGTAACGTTAGCCAGGAAAACACAAGGCAGAGAGGTAACAGCGTGGGAGTCTTATTATACTCATAATTTTGTGACACTAAGATGTTTTCTCTGCGTATCATAGATTAAAGTTATTCGTGTCGACTTTGCTCCAAGCCAAACAAGCTAATGTTTATCACTGTCGTCCTATGCAGACAAAATGCAATAGTACTTTTCACGTTATGTACGTCATAAGTACCTGAGGGGGATATTATATTTGTGGAGTCGACTCAAGAAGGTGTTCACCTCCACGGCCGTAGACAAGTATGTGTCTTTACCAGCTGCGTTGAACACTCTTATAGTAGCAGGGTAGGTGAAGGCATATTTGAATCCTGCTTCCTGCAGTCGCCTTCCTGTCTCCGCTCTCTTCTTCTGCACGCCAGCCGAGAAATCTTGAAAAAACGACACTTTCTTCCCCTCAATATTTAGGTCGCTCAAACGTCTCGCTGCTTCTAGAATCATTCTCGTCTTTGTAATTGTGTAGTCGCACGATCACAGGTCTCGCTCTCGGATGTTCGCACTCGTTTCTCAATGGTCCGGTGCGATGCGCTCTTTCCAGTTTGATCCGTCTGTCTTTGGCACTCATTTTTAGTGTGGTCGGGATCCATCATTCGAAGAAAGCTATCGGGTCGCTCCCCTCAGTGCCTTCCTTGAGACCAACAATTCTGATATTCTGCCGCCAGCTTCTGTTTTCAAGGTCCTCTACACGTTCGAGTGTTTTTTGCAGGGATGACTATAGATGCAAAGTGCGTTGAGCTATTAGCTTGGTTATCCTCAAGGTCAGAAATTCTCTGCTCGGCCTCCACGACTCTCTTGATCATGTTGTCTGACTTGCCTGATATTTCAGAAATTGGATCACGTATCGCCTGCAGCTTGTTTTCAAGAACCATCGACACTTTTTCGACAATACAGTTCACTGCATCTCCCGATATCGTGGTCTCACTAGAGGCAACTTGAACTGGGCCTGAGTTTTCGCCATCTTTCTCAGCGACCGTGCTCTTATTTTGGCGTGTGTTTCTTCTAGCTTGTTTGTTTGTCGAGTCTGATTGCAACCAAAAAGTGTCAAGGGACATCCTGATCATTTAATCATCAATTCTATAAACTTTTGAAACGAGTGGGACGACTATTTAAAACAAAAATTCAGCTACACGGTGAGGAGCTTGGTCGGACTCGTCTTGCCACTCTCAAAGCATCACGTGACCCCATGACTGTATATTAAAGCAGATGTGCTTCTGGTGTCTCTATAACACGAGGCCAGCGTCACACCATGTTTGCTCTGGGTCTGCTCACCTGTGCTGTGCTGAGCGCATTCAGTGCTCAGGCAAAAGTGGTCGATGAGTGTAGTGAGTTTTTCTACCGAGACGAAGAACCAAGAGGAATGGATCAGAATACAAAGCAAATCTGTCAGAGGTTGGATAATACAAAAAATACTAGGGTATTTGCTGATGACGACACGTACCACTTCGCTTACTACGCTGCGTTGTACTCGGTTCATCACAAGATTCCCCTCTACAGCGCCTACACTTTGGATTCATGCTCAGACACCACTAATCGCTAACACGCAAATCGTTGCTGTCGTCTCTTCAACAGTGCTTATTTTTTATCACAGCAAATATAAGATCATTTATAGTAGAGAATGATTGATGGCATCCGTCTAACGGAGAAACCGGCATGTTTTAGTCCAACAGCTCGCTCTCCTCCTGTGTTTCTGCCGGCCTCGGCTTGTTCTCCTCAGCCCTGTGTCAATAACAATAACCTCTCCATAACCTCTGTGGCTGAGGTCAGGAACACAACTTTACATCATCTCATCCGCTCCACAGAAAGAGGAAGTCAAATACATGTGTTTCTACATCAACTCCATTTCAAGTGTTGCAGGATCTTTCCAAGAAGCTTTCAGCATTGTCATGAGGGATTAACTTAAAATTAAGCAAAATAACATTTCTTCACGTGAACTTCCGCTGAAGTGTCTCTTGTTGGTGTGGCGGTCTCTTCTTTAACAGCAACAACAGTGTAATACTTACTTTATAATCAGAATATCGTCCGTTAAATAGTCAAGCCTAGCATCCAGCTAGTTGCTCAAATGTAAAACGACACAAAAAGTTGTGTTCCTCTTCAGCCAAACTCATTTCAATCATCAGTTTCCACACTTCCAGGTGAAACACACACACGGACACACACTGTAGATGAAGGATTTATCCTGCACTTTAGATTCCCTGATCAGAACGGGAGTTTTCCCAAGAGTGCTGAGATCAGTGAGTTTGTGCTGAACTGATTATTACCTGATTTCTGTCATTAATTCACAATCTGAAGAACAGTTTTAGTTTTTTATACTTCATACTTTAAAAAAAAATTTGAACTAAACTTGAAGTGATTGAAGTGTTTAACATTAATAAAAAAAAAAATATATATATATATATATATATATATATATATATATATATATACACATATATATAAATTGAAGTGGATAAAATGAGCCAATAGTTGCTCCTCTACGATAAACTGGTGATAATGACAATTAATGTCTTTTTTATGTACAAACAGGGACAATCTCTGAAGAATGAACACATAGTGTTTTTGGTTATTAAAAACAACCTTTGCGGCGCTGCTAAGATGTGTGTGTGTGTGTGTGTGTCCGACTCAAACGTTCCCATTATATTCTGGTCTTTGTTTCTAGCAATAAAGTTGTTTTTTTTGGAAGATTAGGTAATTATGATCACAGCATTACAATATGAACACAGCATTGATTCTCTGGTTTGGTGTCTATGAAGGGGGACTTGAGTTTTGTTCATATGGCTAATACCGGAGCCTCTGTTATATTCTGTTCTCCAGCGCTTATATAGATAATCCTCTTTCTCCAGGTTTTGGGCAATAGGGAGCTCATGTTTCTTCTTCTGTGAGCGGTCAGTCAGATCTAAAACTGAGCTGGACTGCATGTGGTGTGTTAGTTTGGCCATTCCCCCTCCTGAAGCCTTTCTGTGTTCCTAATACATTTCTTTTTCACTAGAAATTACATTTGCAGGTGATTTTATGGTGCTGGGAACTACTAACGTAACCTCGGTTCCCTGAGATGAGGTCTCTCGTATTGCGTAAGGCTAGCTTACGCTATGGGAAAACTCCTTTTCTCAAGAATATTGAAGAAAAAATCTTTAAAACGCAGTGCAGCTGCACAGCATACACGAATGAACGGCGAGAGCGGTCATTGGCTGTGCTGCGGTAACTGCACGAACCTATGGCGAGGCGGCTCAGAAGCGCGAACCAATGAGGACACTTCACGCCCTAGCACGTCAGAGCCCGCCAGAATGGGCGCGGCCAAAGGCTATAAAGCGCCCATCCCGAGCCATGGAAATCTAGATTTTTACTCCTTCAGCGAATCTCCACTTCGCTGATCTCTGGAATAAACTCCACGCCGCTGTTTAAGAGCCTTCAGCGTATCAGCACCTACTTCGCAGTCTGAGGATGCCGGCTCTACCGTCGCTGCCTTCAGCCCGCTGTTCTGCTGTGCCATCCGGCGCACTATATCCTTTTAAAAACGCAATTTAGTGTGCTCGCCGCTGCGTCACACTCTAAAAGAGAAAATTTCCTGAGGCGTTGTTGCAAATGCCTCGCACCTCGCACTCCACCTCTCTTCGGTGGAGACCGACACATCCTCTGCACCTCCTGCTTGGGACGCGACTACGCAGAAGCTGTACTCGCCAAGGGCGGCTGCCCTGAGTGTGATCTACTGGATCGCTCCACCCTGAAATTTAAAAAGTTAACATTTTCACAAACAAACAACACATTTTCAGTTTATGTTTTAGATAGACCACTTTAGCCGTGGATGTGGGCATGGGAGAGCAGTGTTCTACCTGTAACGGTCACCAGCTGGAGTGCCCTTGAGAGCCACCAGAGGGCACTCCACATAAGACTATTATCACTCACAAACTACATTTCCCATAACTCACTGCCCGGACTCATCATCACTTATCACTGATCGCATTCACCTGTGTCTCATCATCCTGTTAGTCTCAGTCTATTTATACCATGTTAATTAATTCACTCACCGCGAAGTCTTGTTTAAGTGTTACACCAGATGTCTGGAGAGCGTCCTTCCGTGGCACACCAGTCCAGCCGAGCCTGCACTTCACGCCAGTCCAGCCGAGCCTGCAATTCACGCCAGTCCAGCCGAGCCTGCACTTCACGCCAAATCTGCCAAAGCCAAGGCAGTATGCGTCATGCCCGCCGCCCCTGAGACTGAGAGCGGCATGCCCGCCGCACCTGAGACAGCAAGCGACATGCCCGCCAAGCTAGAGCCTTCACCGCTGGTCTCGTCCAGCACAGAGCCCTCTTCACCGCTGGTTCCGTCCAGCTCAGAGCCCTCTTCGCCGCTGGTCCTGCCCAGCTCAAAGCCCTCTTCGCCGCTGGTTCCGTCCAGTTCAGAGCCCTCTTCATCGCTGGTCCTAACCAGCTCAGAGTCCTCTTCGCCGCTGGTCCTACCCAGCTCTAAGCCCTCGCTGCCGCTGGTCCCGTCAAGCTCAGAGACGCTTCACTTCCTGCCTGCCGATCCAGAGACGGCAGTCCTGCCGAGCCAGAGCCAGAGCTTCACGTCAGTCCTGCCGAGACTGAGCTTCACGTCATTTCTGCCGATCCAGAGACTGAGCTTCACGTCACGTCAGCCGATCCAGAGACTGAGCTTCACATCACGTCTGCCCGTCAAGAGTCTCGTCCCGCCGAGCCTGAATCTGATCCTGATCCTGATCCTTCCTTTTCCCGCGCCTGTGTCTCTTGACAAGATGGCCGCTGCCGAGCCAGTGTCTCCGTACAAGATGGCCGCCGCTGAGCCAGTGTCTCCGTACAAGATGGCCGCTGCTGAACCAGTGTCTCAGGACAAGATGGTCTCCGCCGAACCAGTGTTCCAGGACAAGATGGTCTCCGCCGAACCAGTGTCCCAGGACAAGATGGTCTCCGCCGAGCCAGTGTCTCCAGATGAGATGACCACCGCCACGTCGCTTGAGCCCTCAGCAGAGATGGCCGCCGACACTGTGTCTGTTCCTGTTCCTGAGCCGGTGTCTGTTCCTGTTCCTGAGCCGGTGTCTGTTCCTGTGCCATGGTCGCCTCCCTGGCCGCCTGAAGGGTCGTCTCCGCCCTGGCCGCCTGAAGGGTTGTCTCCGCCCTGGCCGCCTGAAGGGTCGTCTCCTCTCTGGCCGCCTGAAGGGTCGTCTCCTCCCTGGCCGCCTGAAGGGTCGTCTCCTCCCTGGCCGCCTGAAGGGTCGTCTCCGCCCTGGCCGCCTGAAGGGTCGTCTCCTCCCTGGTCGCCTGCACAGCCTGATCCGCCCTGGTCGCCTGCACAGCCTGATCCGCCCTGGTCGCCTGCACAGCCTGATCCGCCATGGTCACCTGCACAGCCTGATCCGCCCTGGCCTCCCGTCTTGCCGCAGTCTCCAGGTCGTTATCCGCTCCACGGGCCTGGCCCTCCATCCCGCCCCCAGGTCCGCCTCCGCTCCACCTCCCTCCTGGACAGTTTTAGGAGCGTCTGGAATCCGCTCCTTAAAGGGGGGCTATGTAACGGTCACCAGCTGGAGTGCCCTTGAGAGCCACCAGAGGGCACTCCACATAAGACTATTATCACTCACAAACTACATTTCCAATTAACTCACTGCCCGGACTCATCATCACTTATCACTGATCACATTCACCTGTACCTCATTCACTGATTGCATTCACCTGTGTCTCATCATCCTGTTAGTCTCAGTCTATTTATACCATGTTAATTCATTCACTCACCGCAAAGTCTTGTTTAAGTGTTACACTGCATTTCTGAGCATTCTCCTGGTTTTCTTGTCTCTTGGTTTTGGATATCTTGCCCTGTTCCCTGGATTACGCTCTTTCCTCTGTTCCCTGGATTACTCTATTGCCTCTGGTCCCTGCCTGTTTTGTTTGTTTGTTTGTTTGTTTTGACTGCCTGTCTGTGTATGACCCTTGCCTGTACATTGGATTACGCCTCTGGATTGCCCCATACAATAAAGCTGCGTTTGGATCTCAACCCTCGTCTCGGAGCGGTTTGTAACACTACCACTTCCACCGCCCACATTTTTTCTACTGGTGGGGGATCAAACCAGCAACCCTTCAGTTACAAGCCCGAAGCCTGAAGCCCTAACCAGTAGGCCATGGCTACCCCTTTACTGACTTTATTGGCCTAAAATTACAATTTTATGTAGGAAATAACACACAGAATGCAGAGTTTTTTTTCCCCTATTTTTACAGAATTGAATACAGTTATTTAATAGTGTGTATATGCAGTGTTAGACTGAGTTGTATCTATTGTTTAAGTAAGGAATAATTTACTTCAGGCCGTTGAATTATTAGAAAAATAATGCACACCCGAGGTGGTAATTCACCTCGGGTGTGCATTATTTTTCTAATAATTCAACGGCCTGAAGTCAATTATTCCGCTTATACTACAGTTACCACACCTCGAAACAGTGTTCAGATTATGTATTTCAAGACGTTTGTAAAGTTTTTGTCATTAAAACGCTCTTGTATGTAGGTCTAATTTCTTACGCATCTAATCCAGTGCCTCCGTTGCTAATTCCAAAACATCAGTTTAGAGTTAGTAACGGAGGTTTGAGCCACTGATAGCAGACTAATGCTGGGGCCACACGACTAGCTGACACATTATCTGACTGTTTAAACACCGACTTTGAACACAGACTGAACGCGCTGAACACGCGTTTGGGCATGATCAGTCATACGTATCAAATTACATTCATAACCGGCCTTAATTAAAGTGTGTTCCCGGCTTTATGCAGTTATTAATGCAGTTATTAGAGAGAGATGTTGCAATAATGAGACAGAAAAGCATGTGCGTCAATATTATTATTTATTTATTAATTAATTCAATTTGTTTTAATTCATTCGTTCATTCTTTTTTTTTCTATTATTGACAGATGACAGTAGACTAGCCAAATAAATGAAACACAAAGCCCTTTTAACAAGTAAGGCCTATCAATAATTATTTATTTGTTATATTATCTGCAATAAAAATCTGTGCTGCAGGACTATCCAGTCCTGTATTATGTACTAGCCTATATTCAGTTTAATTTTCTATTGATTATATAGGACTATATACTTTATTTATTAAAATTAAACTGCATGTTTCCATTGATTGTGAAGCTAGACATTGAAAATTGCTGATCAAGTGCATGGGGCTAAATGCTTTGGTAACACTTTACAATAAGGTTCCATTAGTTAACATTAGTTAATGCATTAGTTAACATGAACTAACCATGAACGACACCTCTGTTCAGCATTAGTTAATATTTGTTAACGTTAACGCACACATGTACTAATGCATCAATTCACATTAACAGCAGGGTTAGTTAACATTAGTTAATACATTAGTTAACATGAACTAACCATGAACGACACATCTGTTCAGCATTAGTTAATATTTGTTAACGTGAGCGCACACATGTACTAATGCATCAATTCACATTAACAGCACGGTTAGTTAACATTAGTTAATGCATCAGTTAACATGAACTAACCTTGAACGACACCTCTGTTCTGCATTAGATCATATTTGTTAACGTTAACGCACACATGTACTAATGCATCAATTCACATTAACAGCACGGTTAGTTAACATTAGTTAATGCATTAGTTAACATGAACTAACCATGAACGACACCTCTGTTCAGCATTAGTTAATATTTGTTAACGTTAACTCACACATGTACTAATGCATCAATTCACATTAACAGCACGGTTAGTTAACATTAGTTAATGCATTAGTTAACATGAACTAACCATGAACGACACCTCTGTTCAGCATTAGTTAATATTTGTTAACGTTAACGCACACATGTACTAATGCATCAATTCACATTAACAGCACGGTTAGTTAACATTAGTTAATGCATTAGTTAACATGAACTAACCATGAACGACACCTCTGTTCAGCATTAGTTAATATTTGTTAACGTTAACGCACACATGTACTAATGCATCAATTCACATTAACAGCACGGTTAGTTAACATTAGTTAATGCATTAGTTAACATGAACTGACCTTGAACGACACTTCTGTTCTGCGTTAATTCATATTTGTTAACGTTAACTCACACATGTACTAATGCATCAATTCACATTAGTACATGTGTGCGTTAACGTTAACAAATATTAACTAATGCTGAACAGATGTGTCGTTCATGGTTAGTTCATGTTAACTAATGTTAACTAACCGTGCTGTTAATGTGAATTGATGCATTAGTACATGTGTGAGTTAGGGCTGTCACGATATTAGATTTTTCACACCACGGTTATTGTGGCCAAAAGAATTCACGATATCGATATATCGCGATATCTATAGAATATATGGGGGGGTACTCAATCTATGGCAAATTTTTGTGAAGGAAGACAAGCATGTGAAGTTTATCTGGTTTCAAACTGAAGCCAAACACTGTCTGAAGGTTTCCTGAAGAACTGAAAAGCTCTTAAACCTGTTGTTGCACTGGCGCCAATAAAGTCATGCAGATAGCAGATTTGAATAAAAAAATCAAGTGCAAATACAAATACAAAAATAAGATGAGTAAAGAAAACGGGGTTCTTAATTTTAATAATCACCCTTTATTAAATATATGAACACAGAAACCCCCTGTTAACAGTTAATGTCACGTTTCCCATTCCATGATGACTTGTAAAATAACAGTTTTTTAGAGTTTTTTATAGTATAAATAGACTATTTACTATCTGTACAATTAAATACAATAGTTGCTGAGTCTGTGATCTGAACACTTTTTTCTGCGCTCTGTGTCGCGGCAGGATTTTGAACAAGGTCCTGAGCCGTTGCTGGGCGACGCGGACAGACGCCGAATAGAACCGCGCTGTGCTTCTCGTCCGGTGTGTGTACACTCATACAGAATGTGTTCGAATTTTAAAGACGTGGCGCTGCGCTTCTCGTCCGGTGTGCGACCACCTCTAAGGTGCTGTTTTCTTTGAAGCCGAAGAACTCTGTTGTTAATACTGGCGAGCTCAGCTTACTTTTTTCGGGTGTGGACAGAGTGTTTCACTCTAGCTGCGCGGGCGCGGACGAGCGCTGCGTCTAGGAAACGCCAATATCACCAATACCGGTATATTGTATTGCTCTAAATTAACACGATGTCGATATTTCATGCTTTGAATATCACGATTATCGTCAATACCGGTATATTGCGACACCCCTAGTGTGAGTTAACGTTAACAAATATTAACTAATGCTGAACAGAGGTGTCGTTCATGGTTAGTTCATGTTAACTAATGCATTAACTAATGTTAACTAACCGTGCTGTTAATGTGAACTGATGCATTAGTACATGTGTGAGTTAACGTTAACAAATGCATTAACTAATGTTAACTAACCATGCTGTTAATGTGAATTGATGCATTAGTACATGTGTGAGTTAACGTTAACAAATATTAACTAATGCTGAACAGAGGTGTCGTTCATGGTTAGTTCATGTTAACTAATGCATTAACTAATGTTAACTAACCGTTCTGTTAATGTGAATTGATGCATTAGTACATGTGTGCGCTAACGTTAACAAATATTAACTAATGCTGAACCGAGGTGTCGTTCATGGTTAGTTCATGTTAACTAATGCATTAACTAATGTTAACTAACCGTGCTGTTAATGTGAATTGATGCATTAGTACATGTGTGCGTTAACGTTAACAAATATTAACTAATGCTGAACAGAGGTGTCGTTCATGGTTAGTTCATGTTAACTAATGCATTAACTAATGTTAACTAACCGTTCTGTTAATGTGAATTGATGCATTAGTACATGTGTGCGCTAACGTTAACAAATATTAACTAATGCTGAACCGAGGTGTCGTTCATGGTTAGTTCATGTTAACTAATGCATTAACTAATGTTAACTAACCGTGCTGTTAATGTGAATTGATGCATTAGTACATGTGTGAGTTAACGTTAACAAATATTAACTAATGCTGAACAGAGGTGTCGTTCATGGTTAGTTCATGTTAACTAATGCATTAACTAATGTTAACTAATGGAACCTTATTGTAAAGTGTTACCAATGCTTTTTATTGTTATGAATTGTATCCTATTTTCCGTTATTACCGTTAACTACGCGCAGTGACATGGAACTGTAATGCGGTCGAGACCTGCCTGGAACTACTTTAGCTGTGCGTTTCCCTGAAAATAATGCACACCTTAGAACATTCGTCAACCAATCAGATTCAAGCATTCAACGGCCCTGTAGTATAAGTGTACTTCACTGTTGGAGAGTCACTGTTATACTTGCATCATAAATATTGTGCATATTTTCAATATTTAAATGACTTCAGGAAAGATGTCAATAAAACACAACAATAAATCTAATAATTGCACTTAGGTACGTGCCACCTAATATGGCCTAATAGTCCTAGGAAAGCAACTATCTGTCATTTTACATTGTAGTCATTTAAATGTAAGTACAGTATTTATTATAGCTGTGTGTCATAATACAGTAGTGAAATATGGTAGCCTACTGTTGTGTATAGGGGAAAAGGTAGAGGAATTACTATGATCAAAATACATTTTCGACCCTTCTTTAGCAAGCTAAACATTTTATGACCATATATTTTGTCATATATTTTACATTACATGTTATAAATGTAAATATATTTCACACTTAACATCATGTATGTTTGTTATATTTCAGAATATATTTCAAAATGATAAATATAAGTGAACAACAATGCAAATATTTTTCAATGTATTTGGAATATATGCCACATATATTTTTGACACTTTAAAATATATTTCAATATATTTATTTTGTGTATGGGACCTCAGCTGACCCCTCTCGATGTGGAGGAGCAGTGGCTCTACTCTGATTGTTGTCGCTATGAGAGCTGTCTGTACCTGCAGCTAAAATACGACAGAACAAGCATCATTCTTCTTCATGTCTGACACGATATGGGACATCTGATTACCACAGCACTAGCTTATATTAGTAAATAGTTTATAAACTATTGCTTCAACTTATCTCGAACTTCTTTAACTTCAGTTAACACAGAAATGAACGATCAACTGCACACACCTCTGCTCAGCCATGAACTGGTCGAAAGCAAAAGCCGATGACGTAACATGCAGATAGGCCAGCCCTCACGTGATACTGATTGGTCGATTGATAAGCTTAAATCTGATTGGCTAAAGAGTACGACTCATCTGTGTAGGAGGAGTTCGCTGCCAGGAAAGTCTCAAAAACTAAGACCTAAAAGTATGTACTTTTTTTGTGAGGAAAAAGTACATACTTTTGAGTGTGTAGCAAAAGAGTATGCACGTTCTGGGACATACTTCGATGACGTCATGCAACGTGAACGAGAACGAGAACGTGGTTGCCTAGTTACGCACTCCGCAACTGTTAACAAAACATTTTACATTTCATTCATTCTTATATGTCCAATATAAATGTATTTACTATTCCCATCTTTTTTTCCACAATACATTTACAATGTGTTCTACCAAATTGAGGAGTGAAGCAGGGCGTCGTCGTCGTAGATCAACCAAACGCAGGTCGTTTGTGAGGCGGCTGGTTCTGACGTTCATGTGCAAATGTGTGTAACGAAAACTACTTATTTTCTGAGTTAAAATATTTAAAGTTTATAGTATAACTATTGTTTAACGTATTTTATACTTATGTATAATACTCAAAAATACCCCGATGAAAATGAACCATGTTTTTACTATAGTAAAAGTGTAGTAACCATGTTTATTTGGTTGGACTGATAAAGTTAACATTTGTACAGCCACGGTATTACTACAAATAAGTCAGTGTGGTTAAACTATGGTTAGTGTAGTAAAAGGTGTTTATTTTCATAAGAGTTTATAGTAAGGTGTCACGGTATGCAGAGAGAGAGAATCCAAAAGGCGAAAAGCAGGTAAATAGCTTTTTAATGGAAATAAGGCAAATTCACATTTATATTGTGAACTTCCTTTGTTTGATCGGCCATAGCGGTATGGCCGATCAAACAAAGGAAGTTCACAATATAAATGTTCTGGTAGAGAGTGAGAGAAACTCAAGCGGCAACTGAAGCGGCAGGTCCGGAAGGCTTGTGAATAGCGAGACCAGGAAAGCTGGTGAGGCGTCGGACCCTCTGCGACTCTCCACAGCTGGTAACTGGACAAAGCACAAGTCAGGTAACACACAGCAGATACAGACCAGACAGGACAAGACAAGACTGGACTGGACTGATCTTCTGTTGGTAGAACACAAGAGTCAGCATTTACGTGACGGGCAAAAATAATCCGACAGAGAAGAGGAGAAAGATAAAGCTAGAAATAGAGAGACTAATGACAGGAGATAGAGAACAGATGTGAGGATGAGAGAACGAGGAACAGCTGAAGGAGATAACGGGTGAGTGAGAGATAACGGAGAAACAGGAACAGAAAGAAGCCAGCAGATGGAGACAGAGATAGAAAAGAGAAAAGAACCAGGATCATGACAGTAAGGTATAAATCTAAGACAGAAACATCAAAAGAAATGCATAAAAAAGACACTTGCATGACACTGTACTAGAGCCTTTTTATTTACTCTACAAGATAAACATGGTACTTTTTTGGCACAAGTTAAACATTTGAATTCTTACACTTAAAAACTGTGGCGCATCTCCGCTGCTGCATCCGGTGTGTAAAAAATAATCGTATTTTTCAATTTCGCGGTCTTTCTCTTCTGCTATTGACGCAACTCGGATTCATCTCTTCAATCGGACTCGATTGTTCACCACACCAGCTGTCATGTTTACATCACCACCATCACCACAAAGCTCCTCCCTCCCGCACGCAATGGGTTGTGGGCAATATTAGCCTTTAGAGTGTGCATTGATCTGCACCAAAGCCCGTCTACGGAAAGCCTGTTCACTCCAACGCCCTATTAAGTCCTATTGGTTGTAGTTCCAATCAGAGTTCCACTGGGGGCGCTCGCCATGAGTGCAAAATGAATGGGAGTCAATGGGGCTAGACGGCTAAATGTGTCTCTTTCACCCGATTGCCGTTGAGAAATCTCAGATGTGATTGTAGATTTCGCAAGTTCAACATGGGTTTTAGGTCGAAAGTTGAATGAACGAGTACTTATTTCTTTTTGATTTCTTACAGGTTGAGTTGTTGTTGCCCATAACACGCTAGCATTCTGCTAATGACGTCAGCATTCTGACATTTCGAAAGACCTTTTAAAGCAAATAAGTGACTCTAAAAAATCTAACACCAAGCAATGTGTAATTTCTTTGCATCCCCTTTCGAATACAGCATTCAAATTACTAGACAAAAAATTATATCCTAAGAAAAGTGGATTTTGAGCGGTATAGCGCCATAGACCTCCATTCATTCTGCACTCGTCCTGTGAGCGCCCTCATATGGAACAAGAGTGGAACTGCAACCGGAAGTTTATTGAGTGGCACTTCTCCCCTCATTAGACATTCTCTTTCTGCACTTCGAATTCTAACCGGAAATAGTGGACCATCCGGGTATCTTTGGAATACTCATTTCAACATACTACGATTTGGGACGTACTAATTCTAGTTTCGCATACTATTTAGGACGGATAGTATGCGAATTGGGACTCAGCCACACACACACACACACATCCAAGGAGATTCACACACGTGAATGACGATTTGCACATTCACATTCAAGGATAAACTCGTACATTTTAAACATTCAAAGGTTTTTCTATATCTACGAATTGTGTTTTGCATTTGTGAAATATATTTTACGAATATATCATTTCTTTTTCACGCACGTGAATTTTTTTTGGGGGGGGGGGGGGGTACGTGAATTAGGTTTCATGCATGTGAAATTGTCTACGCATGTATGAATCATGTATTTTGCATGAATTACTAATGAGATTGATTTGGCTCCATACTTACACAAGGCATGATCCTGCGGTGGACGTTTTCTGGGGAAACTTAAAAGTGTTTTCAGGGATATAGACTTGATTCCTATTTTATGCTCTGAGAATAATCAGCTTGTGTTGTATTCTGAAGTGTTGAAATGTCCTGTGTGTGCTTCTGCTTCTAGGAATGCACAAACACACTCAAGAAACATCACATAGTTCAACTTTTGCACAGTTTGAGCTCCAGCCTTTTAGACTTTACTTTCACTTCCCAAATGATGCTTTCAGACATGAATCCCGAGAATCCCAGAGATCTGCTGTGTGTTCAGAAGCACTGAGAAGAGAGTCAGTATGACAGAGAGGAGAGATATCAGTCCGTCTCTTCCCAGTAAATGGCATAACCCGAACCCTTCCTGGTAAGTGTTGGAAGAGTTTCTGATCACTCTGGCTGAGTTGAAGCATGGCACAATCAGAATTTCTTCAACAAAATGCGTATAAAATTGATAGTCTCAAGTAAAATGCTACGCTGTTAACAAACAAACCCTGTCAAATGTGCAGTAACTTGCGGGCATAAAATCATTGCTGTCGTCTCTTCAACAGTGTGAGCAAAATTTGGGTGATTTTCACTGATTCGGGTTCACAGCCTCTTGAATGTTATGACATGCTCATTTTAGTGGTGTTTTGTACTGAGATTTAATTATTAGGGACATTTCTATTAGCCCTCATGTTGGGTTGAGCAAGTGATTGCTTTTGCTACATCAGAAATATAGAGCCAGAGACACCACTGGTTAGTCTGTATATGTATTCTCCACCAAAAAAAGTAAGAATGAATCCAAAGCATTGAGCCGAGTTTCACCAAGAAGCACAGACACTGCATCTGTAAGCAGAGATTTTAATGGCTTCACTCCAGGGTTCACATCTCCAGCCTCACGCTCACTGAGAGAGAAGCCGGCCCTGAACGATCAGGAGGAACACAGAGATGCGCTGACTTTAAAATAAACCTGATTCTCGCTCCAGATGCAGAAGTGAAACATCATGTATTAGAAAACTGAAGTTAAAATCGCAAACTGTGCATTTGCTATATATTTCTGAGCTGCATTTGAAAGTTCTCTGTTTGTTTTACAGTAAATCTGTGTTTCTGTTCATGCTCTAGGAATAGTCCCATAAGGTGAAGTGAAGGCCCATCATACTACTTATTCCTCATTTGTTAATTCAGTCACACCCATAACCACATCTCTGACTGTGTGCTTAAAGCAGCTGTGCTTCTGGTGTCTCTATAACACGAGTCACACCATGTCTGCTCTGGGTCTGCTCACCTGTGCTGTGCTGAGCGCATTCAGTGCTCAGGCAGAAGTGGTCAGTGACTTTAATGGGTGTAAAGAGTTTTTCTACCGAGGCAAAGCACCAGAAGGAATGGACCAGAATACAGAGCAAATCTGTCAGAGGTATGGTAAAGAAGACAACAATAACCACAAAGCTTACTACGCTACGCTGTACTCGGTTCATCACAAGATTCCCCTCTACAGCGCCTACACAATGAATAAATGCCAAGACACCAAATCTAAAAGGGCAAACAAGTGGCACTTAGAGCCTCAGGTAAATATGTTTTTCACTGTCTATCAAAATACTTCCATTAGCAGTTTAAGTCAGATCAAGTCATCACATTTGTTCTATAGCACTTTATATAATACAGATTGTTTCAAAGCAGCTTCAAATTAATAGGAAAATAACATTAATGTCACAAAAATTTAAGCTTAGAATTTCATAAGAAACAACAGAGTTGTGTTCATTTAATTCAATTATTGGTCTTAATTCTGTTGTAACATAATATATAAAATAATTGAAAATAATATATAAAATACAATAGATTGATGGTACTTTATTATTGAAAGTTCTTATAAAGTAAAACTGTCACTGTAAGACAGAAATAACTTTTTTTCCTATGAAATTTAGAAAAACATGAAAGTCTTTTCTCACAAACAATTAAACATCAAACTAACCATCTAACATATTTCTCCTGTAGATTTCTGAACGTCACTCCCCAATTAATTATATGGTTCCTGATATTAAAGAAAATCAAAACAAGTATAAAGCAAGTCAAGCCATCGGCAGTGACTACGACGGGACTGGATATGATCGAGGACACCTGTACCCCAACAGCTTCCCATGCTCTGAGGACGGCCGTACAGCAACGGATACACTGACCAACGCTGTGCCTATGGACCCGTGTTTCAACCGCGTCCACTGGAAGAACTGGGAGAGCACTTTAAAGAGATTTTTAAAAAAGAAGCTTGAGAGTGATGATGGTTCTGCAAAAGCCTACATTGTCACGGGTGCAGTACCTGGTGAGAAGCTACAGAAGGAATTAGAGTTAGGTGACCCTACCCCTAACCCACAGGGACAAGATGCTGTGAACTCCAAGAAGGTGACGGTGCCCTCTCACATCTGGACGGCTGTCTGTTATAAACACGACATTGATGCCAAGTCTTTTTATTTTTCCTTCGGCTTTATAGGAGAAAACCTGCCGGGAAGTAGAATAAGCCTGATGAGTGTCTCAGTGCTGAACAATCAGCTCAATGAACTCTATAAGGTCCCTCCGAAGTCAATTAAGATCAAGATTTTTGATGGGAAGTGTTCTGAAGACAATACTAACTTAAATGAGGCTGAGGGGGAGTTTCAGAAATTAATCAATCTGCCATTGAATCCAGGAGTCCAGGCGACCCCAGATGTGCAGAACACATATCATGCGCTACAAGCAATCAACACTGATGGCTTACCAGATGGAGGGGATGTCAAGGTGACTGAGATGAATGTAAAGTTAACCTTGAGCAGTGGGAGCACTTATTCGGCTGTGGCAGAGGGCCTGAAGGCTTCTGATGAAAGTCCTTGTCTTATAACTAATTATGGACAAGGATCTGTCGAATGCCAGTTTATCTCGAAGAAGCGCAGGTTTGCAGCGGATGGCTCACTCTGCCCACTCAATCCCGACTCTGGGTCAGGCTTTCAGTGCGATAATAAACGTTTTTGCTCCACTCCCTGTCAGTCCCAGGACAATCCCAAGGGCTACTGGTGTAACTCTGGCCAGACGCTGATACCGTGTTCACCCCAGTACTCACTCGTCACGGTTAACGGAAAGAGGTGCAGGGATGATCACTCCTGCGGCACATACGGTAAGAACTACTACTGGTGTAAGACCACCGTCTCTGGCACCTGGGGTTACTGCAGTCCTCCTCTGTGGAGCAGTAAAGCTGAGAACGGGCAGTACTGCCGCATTGGCCATGCCTGTGCTAAATATGGTGAAAGTTATCAATGGTGCTACACTGATGATGAAGGCAATTATGGCAAGTGCTGTACTTCTGATGACAGATTCTCCACTGTGAATGGCAAAACCTGCAAGCCTGATCACCCCTGTAACTACTATGGTGAAAATTATCTGTGGTGCTACACCACTGATGGCAAGTGGGATCGTTGTTGCACAAGATGATTCCTTTAACATTTGTATTACTATTATTACTAAAGCAGGACTTTGCAAAGTCCATTGTGATTGTACTTGGAGCGCTAACTAACCTAGAAACTCTTTCTAACATAAAAAAAGACTCTCTGTGCTTCTATAAACATATTTTAGAGAATACATTTTTTCCAAATGATTTATTATGCCAAAACAAAAAGCTTAAAAAAAATATAGAAATATTTCATACATTTGCAAATGCATACATAAACACTTTGTTTTCAGTAAAAAACACGAACAACTCTGTGACATTCATGAGTGTAAACACAGATCCACAGCAAAATTCAATCTGTGTCCATGTTGATGTGCTCAGAGACACGCAGACATCACGACCACATGCACAGACGTAACTCCATCATTACACACGTCATTAAAGCTAACCCAGCTCCACACTTACAGTCAAGTCACATTTATTTGTTTAGTTTTTTTTTTTCATCTTAACTCATTATTTCAAAGCAGATTCACAGGAGGGTTTTTTGTAAAAGAAATCCTACTTTAGTGTTTATAATGTCTCTAAAGTTCCTATGCCGTCTGACTGGTGGATCTGCAGTGTGTTTTCTGATGAGACGGAGACAGTTGTGCTGCCAATCGCTCTTGTATGGCTTTATTGCAATGATTAAATCATGTCTTCTGTCACCTTATATGTTACTCACTTAAATACAAAATACCAATAAACATGTGTTGCATAGCTCTTGTAAGAGTCTTTCTTCATATACTCAAGCAGTATTTTTCTAACTCAATACTTTCCCCCGTAAACAAACTTCAAATGTATTGCAGTCTCTGCTGTGTGTGCACATGTGTCCTACAAGCCAAAACTGAAGAGTTGCCATTGGTTACACAATATAAAGAATGTAAAATCGCATTATAATTTTAGCTACTTTTTAACCACTTTTTACAGACAGAGTAATATTGATTATTACTAATGCAGGACAGTGAAAGAGGTGTAATGCATGTGTAGTGTATAATTGGATTTTAGCTACATTTAAACAAATGCATTAAGTTGAACTTATTAAATTGTAGTAAATTCAACTATAATTTTTTTCAGTGCACAAGGCATGATCCTGCGGTGGACGTTTTCTGGGGAAACTTAAAACTTAAAAGTTTTCCTAAAAGTGTTTTAAGGGATATAGACTTGATTCCTGTTTTATGCTCTGAGAATAATCAGCTCATGTTGTATTCTGAAGTGTTGAGATGTCCTGTGTGCTTCTGCTTCTAGGAAGCCACAAACACACTCAAGAAACACCACATAGTTCAACTTTATCACAGTTTGAGCTCCAGCCTTTTAGACTTTCACTTCCCAAATGATGCTTTCAGACATGAATCCCGAGAATCCCCGAGATCTGCTGTGTGTTCAGAAGCACTGAGAAGAGAGTCAGTATGACAGAGAGGAGAGATATCAGTCCGTCTCTTCCTGGTAAATCACATAACCCGAACCCGAACCCGTCCTGGGAAGAGTTGGAAGAGTTTCTGATCACTTTGGCTGAGTTGAAGCATGGCACAATCAGAGAAAATAAAGTAAAACGCTACACTGTAATCAAACAAAACCTGTCAGATGTACAGTGACTCGCGGGCAGCAAATCGTTGCTCTCGTCTCTTCAACCGCTTATTTATTATCACAGCAAATATAAGATTACTGTCGACTGCTTTAATGCTGTGTACTATAAAATCAACTCACCACATTTGGTCACAAAATTACATTAAAAATGAGAAAATGTGAAAATTGTTCTGCAAGTTTTGAGATCTCGATGTATAATAGGGTGATATCGGGGGTAAAATGGGCCATGTCAGGTGTTGGGGGTGCCAGCCCCTCTGGAGTTTAGAGCCAATGACTGCACAGGATTTCAAACTGTTGTCATGACTGTGCTTGACAAGTGACAAGTGATTTGATTGGTTAATGGTTGCTATGGTGGGCGGGGCAATAATGCAAATCAAGACTGCACCAGAAAGCTGCACGGTAAGTAGCCTGGCATACCAGATCTAACTAAACTATTATACGGATGATAAATATATAAACTATAATATCTGTCTTGATGGCATCAATCAGAAATAATGTTGTTAGTTTGGTATATGAACATATTTTTTGAAAAAGTGCTGTTTTTCTTGGCGGCCCAATTTACCCTAACCCACTGAGGTAAAATGGGCCGCATGGTTTCAGCTAAAATGGGCCATCATCTGTGTCACTCACACACACACACACACACGTGTTTGAGTGTGTGTGAGTGTATGTGTGTGTGTGTGTGTGTGTGTGTGTGTGTGTGTGAGGGTGTGTCTGTGTGTGTGTCTGTGTGTGTGTCAATTATTTTTAATTATAATTATATTTTATTACACAATTTCAACACAAAATGATCATTATTAATCATAAAAACACATGGAAAAGGCATATATGGTATGTTGAATGTTCTTTATAAAACCTTCTTCTAATGTGACGAGTTTACACAATTAGAACATTTTACTTGCAACATTTTGAGCATATTTTGGGAATGTTGTTAAAGTTATAGTTTGTACAATGCTAGTTATGGAGATCCACAGGTGCGGTTCTGGGATCTGGAGTCTAAAGGGTGTTTTACTCTTAACTCTAATTCTCTAAGTCTTCTGCTGTAGGCTATGTGCATCTGTCCTTCTCAGTACGCTTTTGTGACCCTGCAATATCATATGGAAGCAGATTAGTCTCAAATATAATTCACGCAAAAAACATGATTCACACATGCGTAGACAATTTCACATGCATGAAACCTAATTCACGTACACACAAAAAAAATCCACGTGCGTGAAAAAAATATATATATTCACAAAAAGCAATTCACATGCGCAAAATAAAATTATATACTCATAAAATACATTTCACAAATGCAAAACACAATTCGTAGATATACAACTGTGCACAAAAACCTTTGAATGTTTAAAATGTACGAGTGTATCCTTGCATTTGAATGTGCAAATCGTCATTCACGTACGAATCGCCTTAGATATGTGTGTGTGTGTTTTTGAGACTTTCCTGGCAGCATAACACTCGTAACACAGAGCAGTTGTCACGGGTGACAAAATGCGGGGAAAAGCGGAACCTTTGTTTTCTTCCCATGTTTCCCGAGGGGAATTATTTTGGTGTAACACCTCACTCCGGTTCCGGGTGTAGCGGAGATATTGCGCGAACTAATTACAGCTGATGCACGACAGGTGTGAGGGAGAGAGAGGAGCGGTGTTTGTACAGGCTTTCCGCTTCACAAGAGGAGGATAAAAGAGCCATTCAGAGTCGAGTTAGTGTGGAGGTTGGAACTGGTAAAGGTCAATCGGTGTTCAGTTGATCAGTTGTTTGGCTGGGTCCCAGTCGTTGTGTTTTGGGGTAGAAGATCTCCGGTTTGGACGCTTACATTGGACGCTGTCATCCTGGAAATTCGTGTAAGTGAGGAACTGCCATTTGAGTCTGTCGTTTGGAGCTGCTTGTGGAAAATTACTGGATTGAATTGTTGCTTGGATCTGCGCTGGAAGAGGAAAAGAGAAAGATAAGTGAATTAAATTACATCGTTGAATCAAATGTAAAGCTTGAAGCAAAGACTGTGAATGTGAAACTTACTATTGAGGAGGACATCTGTTTCAGATGCGCTGGAGAGAATGGAGAGTTGAATATTCCCATTGAAATGCATGGACGAAGCGAGTTTTCTGATCAGCCCTACTGTGTGTGAGTGATTTGCAGTTGTTTGCCTTACCTGATGCACGCTGAATTAATGCTGTGGATTTGTAGTGGACACGAGTGCTGTGTGTTATGCTGAGAAGAGTCTCCCAACGCCTGCTTTCATTCTTGTGAAATGATCTACTGGTCTCCATCTAAATCTCAGAACGATGCAACTGAACTGGTGAAGTAATGCTTTGTATTATCCTCTCTTCCACTGAGTATTGTTGTGAAGTAATCCCTTGTTGAAGGCTCCTGTTAACCCTCTCTCTCTCTGAAATTACAAGTTTCGTGAAGAACCGTATGGCTGTGGAAAAGTCTGAACCGTCATACTTAGTGATGGAGCCCTGAAGATGTATAATATCGCTGATAAAGCTGCTTATCGAGTTTCTTGCTAATGCCTGATGAAAGTGTTTGATGCTGAGAGAAGAAACCTTACTTGTTACCTACCGTCTGAGTCCTGCAGATGTGCAGCAATGCTGTGAAGTGAGTTTTAAAGTCACAATTTCCCTTTTATGTCCTGACGAGAGAAACTGCTGTTGAGAGAAGAAACCTTACCTGTTACCTACTGCCTGAGTCCTGCAGATGTGCAGCAACGCTGTGAAGTAAGTTTTAAAGTCACAATTCCCCTCTCACGTCCTGTTAAGAGAATCTGCTGTTAAGAGAAGAAACCTTACCTGTTACCTACCGCCTGAGTCCTGCAGATGTGCAGCAACGCTGTGAAATGTGCAGCAACGCTGTGAAGTGAGTTTTAAAGTCACAATTTCCCTTTTATGTTCTGACGAGAGAAACTGCTGTTGAGAGAAGAAACCTCACCTGTTACCTACCGTCTGAGTCCTGCAGATGTGCAGCAACGCTGTGAAGTGAGTTTTAAAGTCACAATTTCCCTCTCACGACCTGATAAGAGAAGCTGCTGTTAAGAGAAGAAACCTTACCTGTTACCTACCGTCTGAGTCCTGCAGATGTGCAGCAATGCTGTGAAGTGAGTTTTAAAGTTACGATTTCCCTTGCATGTCCTGATAAGAGAATCTACTGCTGAGCGAAGAAACATTGCCTGTTACTTACTGTCTGAATCCTGCAGATGTGCAGCAACGCTGTGGAGTAAGCCTTCCCAGCCACTATTACACCATTGGGTCTCGAAGACAGTGAATAGTCGATCCAGCGGCTACTCCGGCCGAATAGCCTTAGAAGACAAGAGTTGCTCATTCTTTCCCCAAGTTGATTATTATTCAATAAAGATTGTTACTTGTGAACTAAGCTACTTGCCTCCTCCTTTGTCCGTCTGTCGCGTGCCTGTGGTGTCGGCTCCTCACGGTGGTGTCTGGAGTCAGGGGCGGCTGGTCATCCGAGTCCGCCCCGGCCTGCACCGGTGACACAGTCGTACTCTTTAGCCAATCAGATTTAAGCTTATCAATCGACCAATCAGTATCACGTGAGGGCGGGCCTACCTACATGTTACGTCATCAGCTTTCGACCAGTTCATGGCTGAGCAGAGGTAAGTGCAGTTAATCGTTCACTTCTGTGTTAACTGAAGTTAAAGAAGTTTGAGATCAGTTGAAGCAATAGTTTATGAACTATTAACTGATGTAAGCAAGTGTTGTTGTAATCAGATGTCCCATATCGTGTCAAAAATGAAGAAGAATGATGCTTGTTTTGTTGTATTTTAGCTGAAGGTACAGACAGCTCTCACAGCTTCAATCACGCTAATGAGTGCAAAACCATCATCTGTGGTCAATACCCATCGAGATTGTTCTTTAAATAGTGAATAGACCTATTTTAATGAGCACCCAGTGTTTTTTGCCATTTGTGTATGATGTTAAATTATTATTAACACTTGTTTCCCTGCATTTTATCAGGATTACTCACTTTGGTGTGGCATCTGGATAGCAGTCACGAACATCTTAATTCGTGTTGTTTCTTTATTCTCTTTTATACTTTTTTTTTTGTATTTATGTCTTAATTGGTAACACTTTATTAAAACGTTTCATTAGTTAACATGAACTAATAATGAACTGCACGTGAACAGCCTTTATTATTTTTTGTTAATGTTAACATTTACTAATACTTCATTAAAATCTTGTTAACATTAGTAAATGCACTGTGAACTAACAATGAACAGCTGTATTTTTAACTAACGTTAATAAAGATTAACAAACACAGCAACAAATGTATTGCTCATGGTTATTTAATACATGAACTAATGTTAAAGGCAGGGTAGGTAGGAATGGTCTAAAAAACTTCTTTTTCAAATTTGTTTAAACTTTATGTACATATCAATACATAATTAAAATGTAAGTACTCTGAAAAAGAAAGTATAAAAATCGAGTGTCTGTAGACCTCTCAGGACTGTTTTAAAGACAGCTCATTATTTCCATTCACTCCACCCCCTCCCTCCTGGGCTCCTTCCAAAGCCACGCCCCCAAAACACATGAACGCGCGACTCCAACCGCTGAGCTGAAGACGCATTATTTACCTGAGACAAGCAGAGAGGAAGGAGCACAGTGCATGTAGTGACATCATGGCAGAATCACATGTAATAAAAAAATCTAACGCTAATTGCTTATGAATATAAACAAATAAGATGTATTTTAGTACTCACTATCAAGCTAGCATATTGATATTGGTAAATTTAAAATATATATTTTTTGATTCGCTAACGAGCTAGTTATATAAGCTAAAAAGAGGTTGCATTGATACACTTTTTTACATTACCATCAGTTATATTGTGATGAAGATGAATTTCGTGTAAGATTCATAACATATATGGTGTTCTGCATGTAGGGGTGGGAGATATTGACAAAAATGAATATCTCTATTTTTTTCCAATATCTAGATATCGATATTCAGGCGATATTTTTGCCATCCTTCAAAGAAATGTGAGCAAACTGGCAAAGAAGGTCCAGTTGGTCTTTTGACTTGCTGCATTTGACCTATATTATTCTAGGCTATAGAAAAAAACAATAAAAGAGCTAACTAAACATAATCTGTGGCAGCCCCTACTTTTTCCACTTACAAAAAAAAAAAAAAAAAAAACTTAACTAGGCACTTCTTGCAACAGTGATTATTAAATCAAACAACAATATTGTTGATGATCAATTCAAAGTAAAAAAAAAAAATAACATTTTCAAAACGGTATAAATCCATTCATTTTTCCCCCCAAAATGCTATAAATCCATCTTTTTTTTTTTTTTTAATTTATGGTTTGTCTTTTTAAAAAAGTTTTTGTCTTTTATTTTTCGTGTTTGCATTTATGAGGAAAAAACAATATTACTTGACAGTTCTCCATTATGGACGCGAGCGCTCTGAAAGCTGCACTAAGACTTTCAAACTTTAACAGAGACCTCAAAACAGAAAGCACAAAGCCTTTCTTTAAAACGAATTTCGTTTTGTATTAATTGTATCTTAATTTTAATATTTTTTTTTTCATTAATTCATTAATATTTTCATTCCTGGATTAAATACATAAAGTAAATATAGGCTATCAATCACAACATAAGGTGCTTGAACTGGAGATTATATCATCGTGAACCGAACCGTAGCCTCGCCTCACAGGCCTAAAAAATGTGGAATATATTTACAGAAATCTGGTTCTAAACAAAACCATCCAAAACAAAATAAAACTATGTAGCCTAAATGTGCATTTCTCCGGTGCATGCGTTCACTAGCCTACTGCGAAGATCGCGAGTCAAATATCGTCAACTTCATCTTTGCAGCCGACACAGAAATTAATAAACAATTAAAATGTCTTATTGCAATATTTTACACATTCATAATCATTACTTTTGCTGGTTCTTTGAGGCAGCTTTTTAGGTTTATGGCGTTTTGGAAAAGAGCTCTTCACGTACGTACAAACACCGTTTCACCAAGGCACAGCAGCACTTCAGCACATAAGAACAAAAAGAGAAAAAGCACGGACTTACTAATTACGAAACTTTGATGTGGTTGAACAGGTGAAACTGTCACAAACTCCTCTGCAACTCAAACATTCTCAGTATGAGTTATGAAGGAAGAGAACAGCATTACAGTTTTCAGCGCGTCCTCCTTTGATTGCTGTGTTGTGACTGGAAAAGTGCATGCATTGTAAAATGTCCTTTTGTAAAATAAAAATAATTTTAGGGCGAAGCAGAGGAGGTCGTGCAAGAGGCCGTGGCGTGCAACTAGGGTCCGAGGAAGTAGAGGCTGAGGACGGGGTGGTCGCTGGAAAGCCACGATGATATTGACACGCGTTTTATTTCTTTGTTTATCCAAGGACTTTTTGTTAATTTTACCTTTTCTTGTACTGTCTTCTTTTTTTGCCTTGTTTGCCTTCGCTAACTGCATGCCAGTAATGTGAATTTTGATTGCTCTTTCTCTGCCATTGTTTTGCTATTCCTAGGTTCAGTGCCTCTCGAATTCCTCAAATCAAACGTGCGCGCGCAAGTGGGCAGATCCCGTGGCAAAAGGGTGGTTGCCATGGTTGCGAGAGAGAGTGACAGTCGCCTAAGCCAATCCTTTGATTCGTCCCGAATGGAAATAATGAGCTGTGTTTAATACAGATTAAACGGTCTAGAGTCACTTGATTTTTATACTCTTTTTTTCAGAGTACTTACATTTTAATTATGTATTGATATATATAGAAAGTTTTAACAAATTTGGATCTTTTATTTTTATATAGTCCTACCTACCCTGCCTTTAACTAAGTTATTGTACCTTATTGTAGAGTGTTAGCAATATATTCAACATGCATTTCCTTATGTTTTGTGCTGTATTGTCATCGCAAGGTTTTTAAATAAGGTTTTTTATTGTCATCTTAAGGTCTCAGGACAATATTGTGAAGCATTAATTTTACTTTGCCTAGTAAAATAGGCAAATCTGATTTTATGCTGATGAGACAAAGGTACTTAATCATAGAGAGGCAATTAAGATTATGCGACTAAGATTACTCAGTAAACTCTATTCAAATACCATCACTTAATTTCCCACGTCCTCTGTCTGCACCTCTTGTACTATAGGGTTTTAGTACTTTAAATATCAGGACAAAATCTTATATGTCCTAACAGAGAGGTCTACTGATGACCGGACTGAACACAATTCATTTTTTTACTTTTCACTTGATGTATTGCACTTATATTTATATACTCTAAAAGCAAAGTACACTCTGACTGGATCTCACAACTCCTGAAGAGACGTATATTTCTCTGTACTGAATATTGTGCTTCACAGTTTAGACTGTCAGTTCATGATCTTCATATGTAACAGGAACATTAATCATGATCAAGTCATTTTATATATTTTATTCCCAAAGGATTCAGACACTTCAAATTGAACTATGTCTGAATCTTTTAATTCTTACAAGAACATTTAATAATGCATGCATAGCAAGGCTTTATTCCTAAAGCGTGTACATATAGTCCGCAGGAGACAAATGAATACAGTAACAATGCATCACTTTCAACCACTTGTTGAAACAACTGTCAAAATGGATGGCTTGCAACATGACTGTTTTCAAAGAATTACAGTAGAAATGGTAAGATCACAGTACTGGTTGTCTGCAACTTCATACATCATCTGTCTTGGAAATCTGAAACAATAAAACTACATAATATATGCAGATCAAAACATGTCTCCTATATATGCACGTCATTACATACATTATCATAGGTTGAATGTGTGGTGGACAGGACATGAAAATCCATCAATACTAAAAATAAATGTTTATATTCACATGTGGACTAAACAGCAGTTCATAAACTATTGCTTCAACTGATCTCAAACTTCTTTAACTTCAGTTAACACAGAAATGAACGATTAACTGCACTTACCTCTGCTCAGCCATGAACTGGTCGAAAGCTGATGACGTAACATGTAGGTAGGCCCGCCCTCACGTGATACTGATTGGTCGATTGATAAGCTTAAATCTGATTGGCTAAAGAGTACGACTGCTCTGTGTTACGAGTGTTATGCTGCCAGGAAAGTCTCAAAAACTCACACACACACATCTAAGGCGATTCGTACGTGAATGGCGATTTGCACATTCAAATGCAAGAATACACTCGTACATTTTAAACATTCAAAGGTTTTTGTGCACAGTTGTATATCTACGAATTGTGTTTTGCATTTGTGAAATGTATTTTATGAGTATATAATTTTATTTTGCGCATGTGAATTGCTTTTTGTGAATATATATTTTTTTCACGCACGTGGATTTTTTTTGTGTGTACGTGAATTAGGTTTCATGCATGTGAAATTGTCTACGCATTTGTGAATCATGTTTTTTGCGTGAATTATATTTGAGACTAATCTGCCTCCATATTTATCCTGCACTTCAGATTCCCTGATCAGAACGGGAGTTTTCCCAAGAGTGCTGAATCAGTGAGTTTGTGCTGAACTGATCATTACGTGATTTCTGTCATTAATTCACAATCTGAAGAACAGCTTTAGTTTTCCATGAGACTTTTCCTGCTTCATACTTCAGTGCAACATAAAATGAACTAAACTTTGACTAAAATGATTTTTAAACAGTGATTTTGGTTATTAAAAGCAACCTTTGCAGCGCTGCTCAGATGTGTGTGTGTGTGTGTGTATGTGTGTGTGTGTGTGTCCGACTCAAACGTTCCAATTATCCTCTGGTCTTTGTTTCTAGCAATAAAAGTTTTTTTTGGAAGATTAGGTAATTATGATCACAGCATTAAAATATGAACATTGATTCTCTGGTTTGGTGTCTGTGAAGGGGGACTTGAGTCTTGTTCACATGGCTAATACTCTGTTATATTCTGTTCTCCAGTGTTTATATAGATAATCCTCTTCCTCCAGGTTTTGGGTTTCTCGCCAGTGGCGTGTTATTATGTTTGTTGGAGGAAAGGCTTATACACTGGTTATCCACATTTCCTGAATCTTATTTAATAATTGGGAGTGATTTTGATGTTGTTTTGAATGAATCTATAGACAGATGACAACCTTCAAATGTAAAAACTAATTTAAAATAGTTTAAAACAGATTTGATCTGACTGATATATGGACAGAATGATATTGTGTAAACTTCATGGAGTGACAAGGATGGCTCTATGTTGATTTCTGGCATGTCTCAGACTATTTTGATAAGAACAATATTTATGTTAATATAAATGTTATTACAATTTAAATGAACTGTTTTCTATTTTACTGTAAAGAGTAATTTATTCCTGTGATGCCAAGCTGAGCGTTCAGCATCATTACTTTTGAACGGCAATGTTCATGTTTATATACGAGTACAAACTGATAGTTCTTTGAAACCTGAAACACAAACACAAAAATGTAAAAACATGGAAAATTCTTGAAATTCTTTAAGCCAATACTTCCTAACAGCGCTCTCAAGTATGGCTAAAATCGAGTGGCTTTAAAGTCAACGTCAAGTAAATTATACAAAGAAAACTTCAAGTAAAATATACAGGGACAACTTTGAGTAAATGCAGTATACAGGAAAACTTCAAGTAATTTAATAATACAGCACTGTACGAACACAGAAACAAGCTGAGGATAATAATAACTGAAATAATTGAAAGCATGTTGAATGGGCTCTTACACAAGGTGGTCGTTTTCTGACGTTTTCTGGGGGAAATTAAAAGTGTTTTCAGGGATATAGACTCGATTCCTATGTTATGCTCTGAGAATAATCAGCTTATGTTGTATTCTGAAGTGTTGAAATGTCCTGTGCTTCTGCTTATAGGAGGGCACAAAGACACTCAAGAAAAATCCCATAGTTCAACTTTTGAGCTCCAGCCTTTACTAGACTTTACTTTCACTTCCCAAATTATGCTTTCAGACATGAATCCCGAGAATCACGAGATCTGCTGTGTGTTCAGAAGCACTGAGAAGAGAGTCAGTATGCCAGAGAGGAGAGATATCAGTCCGTCTCTTCCCGGTAAATCACATAACCCGAACCATTGGCAGAATAAATAACATTTAAATTAAACTGGGCATCAGCGCAATTCAATTGGTTTGGTAATAACAAGGGAAAATAGAATGAAGTGATCTCCAAAAAAGAAGTACGTTTTGACTGTAAATAAAATTGTAAGGAGTAAAAAGTGTTTTTTTTTTTTTCTTAAAAATTGTAATCAAGTAAAAGTATTGATTTTTAATTGTACTCAAGTAAAGTCAAAATCCCCCAAAATAATACTTAAGTACAGTAATCAAGTAAAATTACTCAAGTATTTTACACCTTTGCATTTTACTTATTTTTTTTATTATTGTGACGTTTCAACTCAGCCAGAGTGATCAGAAACTCTTCCAACACTTCCCAGGACGGGTTCGGGGATTCGTTTTCACATTCCATGAAATTGGTCAGACATGTTGCATCTATAACCACAATGCACAGCACCTTGACCTGGAAATTAGAGAAATTATAACAGTCAATCAGTGGAAGCAAACGGAGGAAGAACGTGATTCAGCTGCGAACACAGTCCAAAATCAGACACAGGATCAAGAGCAGCCGTGGCCGTACCTTAGCGAATTCTTTACTTTTAGTGGCAAAAGCATGTTAGTGGATTGTTTAAATAATGTTGCATACTGGCATTAGATAGTAGTCTTATAGTTTGATAATTAAATACAATTAAATACAAACAGTTCTAAAGCAGGATAAAACCTTGTATGTGGTTCATTCACTTCATGTTTTAGAGATTAAAAGCTTAGACAAGAATCTCTAGTTTTCATTATTGCTGTTACTTTTACTTCTTTAATACTCAAATACAATTTTAATGTGGTACTTTTTTACTTTTACTCAAGTACGAATCTGGCCAGATACTTTTACTTTAAACTGAGTAAAATTTTCCCTCAGTAATTGTACTTTCACTTGAGTAACATTTTTGAGTACTTTTTACACCTCTGACAGTAACAAAGCACATGTACTGGAGTGTGTGGAGTTCTCTGGTTTACTGCGTGAGTTGTAACAGTTCCACTATTACAGAATGTAATTGTCCTCCCGGCCACTAGGGTCACCGGGGAGAATGTTGTCGCTAGGACATGGTTTCTTTAAAGTGAGGGAGAAAAGAAGAAGGGGAGGGGGGAAGTTGACAGGTGGTGATTTCCATGTGAGAGGGCATCCCATTACTGACCAGGGGCCTCATGTACAAAGACTTGCGTTGAATTCATACTAAAACATTGCGTACAGTCAAAGCTGTAAATGTGCGTACGCACAAAAAAAATCAGATGTATGAATCTCTGCGTACGCAGCATTCCACATACATTTTCTTTGTACATCCCAATTAGCGCGAAATTGAGCGCACATGCACGAGCACAACACCACACCCTGTCTCCTCCCTCAATTAAATTAATTTAAATATGGTAATGAGTCCACTTTGGTCAAAGAAACCTGCAAGAACATGGCTAAAGCAAGCAAGAAACTAAATTTCACTGAAAATGAATTAGAGGTGCTACTATCAGAGGTAGAAACAAGAAAAAATATTTTATTTGGAACTTTGTCCTCTGGAATTAATAATAAAAGGAAGAAAAAAGAGTGGGAGAGTTTGTCTGATGCCGTCAACGCGGTGGGATCTGAGAGTCGCACCGTAAATGAACTGAAGAAGAAATGGTCTGACATAAAGGTGGAAGTTAAGCGGAGAACTGCTGCGCACTGACAAAGTGTGGGCAGAACAGGCGGTGGTACAGGGGCCGATGAACTCGCACCCTTTGATCAGAGAGTTGCCTCTATTGTAGGAGACACGTTAATCTCTGGAATCGTATCCGTTGATGTGGGAGACTCGGATATACTACAGGACTGCCAGCAAGGTGACTAATTTAAAATTTATTTCCTTAACTTTGATACATATAGCCTACCAGCCACCATTTACATTTAAATGCATAACTTACCATTGGATTTTTGTTGCTTGGACTCGGACTTCTCTCACGATTTTCTTCAGAGACTTGGCCCACATCTTTCAGGCCCCTTTGAACTGGTATCAGTGATTTCACTGGTTTGAACTGGTATCAGTGATTTCAGGCCCAAAAATATTTTTATCACATTCATCTATTCTTTCCTAACGATCCGCTAGCTGCCCGCCCCATAAGCATGCCGTCAAAAAAACGCTTCTCTGTAGGCAGCCTAGGCTCTGAGATCTG
The DNA here is from genome assembly GCA_021464565.1 of Rutilus rutilus. Taxonomy (NCBI): domain Eukaryota; kingdom Metazoa; phylum Chordata; class Actinopteri; order Cypriniformes; family Leuciscidae; genus Rutilus; species Rutilus rutilus. The sequence goes on along the minus strand of JAJAQA010000001.1, from coordinate 847,433 downwards.
CACACAAAAACAAATGGGAGATTAGAAAAAAAAAGAAAAAAAATTAGAAAAAAGATTAGATGAATGTGATACAAATATTTTTGGGCCTGAAATCACTGATATCACCTTTAATGTGTGTTAGGATTGTGTTGGTTTGGGTGTTTTGGTTTCTTTCTTTTCATTGGCAGGTTCTGTGATTGAGGCGTGATTGGAGTCCACCTGATGCTCGTCTTGGCTGTTATTTAACCTTGGTGCGAGAGTTTGTTGGCGCGGCTGCTCTTTGTTGCTTGAGCAGTTTGCCAGAGCCATGCTCCAATTATGTGTTATTCTGTTTTGTTATAATAAATATTATGTTCAAATGTGATTCCGCTGTGTCGTCTCCCTTTATGTTACATCTTTGAGCCAGGTGTAACATATGGGGGCTCGTCTAATTTAAAATTGTTTGGTTAATAAGTTGTTGTACTTTTATTGTTAGGTGGGAGAGATTGAGGCGGAAAAAAACAAACAAAACAGAATCAGTTTGGAGCATTGGTTCATATTTTGGTCAGCACTGAAAAGGTAAGTTCTTGCGGTTAAAATGGTGTGTTTCTTTATGCTCCCCAGTTAGGTTGTAGTGATATTTGTTTGTTGTTTTTTTTGTTGTTTTAGTTTGTTATTTTTGTGTGTCTCCTGGGTCGAGTGCACTGCCGTGGTGTTAGTTCCGAACTGTTTGTTCGGTTCTGCGCCAGCGGTATTTGGGTGCTTCAAGGGGCTTGACTCTCGGGAGCACATGAAGAAAAGTGGTAGATAGTTAGTGGGTTGTGTTAAGATTAGGTGGGGAGGTGGAGAATGGATGCACAGATTTTGACCGTAAGAATTACCTGAGCTGAATTGGTATTAGAATTATAGGTAGGTTAAATTATTATTATTTTTTTTATATTTGGTTGTTTTGTATTGTTACATTATGACGTCGATTGAAGAATTTTGTAAAGCTCCGTCAGATGAGTTGTTAAATCTGTGTTCGAAGAAACAGCTGTGGGAAATTGTGGAACGGTATGAATTAAGTGGTGTTGATAAGCGATTGAGAAAAGACGAGGTTCGAGAAGTGGTGAGAAAGAAATTGAGCGATCTTCAGATATTACCAGTTATGGCTGGAAAAAATGTAGCTCAGAAATCAATTTCATTCGTTGGGTTATCGTTTGAGCAGCAGAAAGAGCTTATTAAAATACAACAATCGCACGAAAAAGAGATGCGCGATCGTGAGATTGAATTAGAAAAATGTAAATTGGATGATGTGATGAGACAGCGTGAAATGGAATTTGAAAAAATGAGAAATGAGCAGAAATTAGCAGTAGAGCGACAGAATCAAGAGTTTCAATTAAAGTTTGAGAGCTTGAGACTTCGAGGTGAGGGAAGCTCATCTGGTGATCACGCAGACTATTCTTTTAATTTAATTAGTAGTCTGAAATTGTTGCCTGTCTTTAATGAGAAAGATCCTGATGTTTTCTTTTCATTATTTGAAAGCATAGCAGACGAACGGGGATGGCCGGAGACCGACCGTACAGTTATGCTTCAATCTGTTTTAGTGGGCAAAGCTCAGGAAGCGTATACTGCTCTTTCAGTAGAGGACAGAAAGAAGTATGAAAGTGTAAAATCTGCTGTGTTAAAAGCTTTTGAGTTAGTCCCAGAGGCTTATCGCCAACGTTTTCGGACTTGGAGGAAAGGTGAGAGACAAACTCATGTGGAGGTTACACGGGAGTTAAGTAATCATTTTGATCGCTGGTGTATGACATCCAAGGTACAGACATTTGGTGAGTTACGAGAAATGATAATTATTGAACAGTTGAAAAATATCGTTCCTGATCAAATTGCAGTGTACATTAACGAAAACAAACCTCGTATTGCCACTGAGGCTGCATCATTAGCAGATGATTTTGTTCTGACTCATAAGAATCGATTTAATTATGGGAGTTTTGGAAATGGACATTCTGATCTTAAACTGTCACAACGTGATCGTGGTGCACCTTCTCGGAGGGTGATATCTGATTCTATGTGTCGTTACTGTTTGGAAGTTGGACATTGGAAGAATGAATGTCCTGTACTTAAAAGCAAACAGGGACGGGGCAAGAATAAAAATTCTGCGCCTGTGCTTTTGATGAGTTGTCTGCCGCATATGCCTGGTGATGTCGAAGGAAATTTGTCTGTGACAAAAAGGAGTTGTTTTGAAAATGAACCCAACACAGGGTATGGACCGTTTATGTCGAAAGGGTTTGTTTCTCTTGTAGATGGACATGAGAAAGTACCGGTAAGAGTCTTGCGGGACACTGGATCTTCAGAGTCTTTTATTTTGGAATCCGTGCTGCCATTTTCATCTAGTTCATATATTGATAGAAATGTTTTAATTCGAGGGATTACACTTCAAACGTTGCCTGTACCTTTGCATAAATTTGTTTTGCAGTCCCAGTTGGTTGATGGGGAAGTGACTATGGGAGTGCGCCCTTCTTTGCCTGTGGAGGGAGTTGACATCATTTTGGGCAACAATTTGGCTGGTGAGAGTGTGTGGCCGGTGCTGTCTCCTTCACCAATTGTCACTCCGATGTCCTTACCCGATCAGGGGTGTCGAGAGGTGGAGTATGCGTCTTGTGTGGTGACGCGGTCTAAGAAAAAAAAACTGAATGAGGTTAATTTTTGTGATACCAGCGTACCGGTTGCTCCTGGATTGTCTCTCTTGTCTAAAATTTCTCGTGCAGAACTTGTCATCGCCCAGAGGGAAGATCTTGGGTTGAAGGGTTTGTTTGCTGCTGTTCTCCGACCAGAAGATGTGGAGAGTGCCGCAACTGGATATTTTATACATGATGAGGTGTTGTTGCGTAAGTGGCTTGCCCAGAGTGAAGAGTGTGGTGGTGAGTCACAGGTTCAAGTTGTTGTACCTGAGAAATTCAGAGATGTTGTACTCCAATTGGCTCATGGTGATATAGCTGGGCATTTAGGTGTAAAAAAGACATATGACCGAGTTTTGAGGCATTTTTATTGGCCACTATTGAAGAAAAATATCTCGCGATTTATTAAGACATGTCATACATGCCAAGTGACCGGAAAACCTAATCAACCACTGAAACCGGCCCCATTGTATCCAATACCTTCAGTAGAGCAACCTTTTGAACACCTATTAATTGATTGTGTTGGTCCGTTACCTCCCTCGAAGTCGGGAAGTAAATTTCTCTTGACTGTAATGTGTCAAAGTACGCGCTATCCAGCGGCTTATGCAATGCGGAATATTACTACTCGGTCAGTTGTAAAAGCCCTGTCTCAGTTTATTTCAATTTTCGGTATCCCTAAGGTCATTCAAAGTGACCAGGGAACGAATTTCACGTCTAAGATGTTTGGGGAAATTTTAAAGCAGTTGGGAGTTCAACATAACCGTTCCAGCGCGTACCATCCTCAAAGCCAGGGGGCGCTGGAACGGTTTCACCAGACGCTTAAGTCCCTTTTACGTGCGTATTGTGTTGAATTAAATCGAGATTGGGAGGAAGGACTTCCCTGGCTTTTGTTAGCTGCAAGGGAGGTTACACAGTCTAGTTTGGGTTTTAGTCCCAACGATTTAGTTTTTGGACACAAGGTGCGCGGTCCGCTTGCCGTTGTGGGCGAACAGTTAAGAGGTAAACAGCCACCAAAAAGCTTGCTTGAATACGTAAATGGTTTTAGAAGACGTTTGTTTTTGGTTGGTCAGGCAGCACGGAAAAATTTGGAAAAAGCGCAGACAAAGATGAAAAAGTTGTTTGATCGTCAGTCTGAACAACGGGTATTTAAATCTGGGGATCAGGTTTTGGCATTGTTGCCTTTAGTGGGCTCTCCGTTTTGTGCAAAATTTGTGGGACCATACACTGTTGTGCGCTCATTGTCCGATCTTAATTATGAAATTGCAACCCCAGACAGAAAGAAAATAACCCAAGTTTGTCATGTAAATTTATTGAAGCCTTTTTTCTCCCGCGATTGTCAACAAACTGATGTTAAATCATCTGCGGTGGTCAGTCTTGTGACTGGTGAGCAGAGTCAGTTTTTGGGGGGAGAGAAGGAAGAGGTTACGATTATAGATGATGCTGTAATGCTCCCTCGATTAAAAAATTCTGAGACTCTAAAAGATTTAGATGGTTTGTTGTCTCATTTATCTGTTTTGCAGCGAGAAGAGCTGTCACAGTTGATATGTGAGTTTCCATTATTATTTGGGGATGTTCCATCAAAAACTCATTTAATAGAGCATGATGTGGATGTGGGTGATGCTTCACCCATACGCCAGCGCTTTTATCGTGTCCCTTTTGAAAAACGGTTGAAGTTAGAGTCAGAGATTCAGTATATGTTGAAGAATGATATTGCAAAACCATCGTCTTCAAGTTGGGCTTCGCCGTGTTTACTGGTTAGAAAACCAGATGGAACATTTAGGTTTTGTACGGACTATAGAAAAATTAATAAAATCACCAAACCTGACGCCTTTCCACTCCCGAGGATGGAGGATTGCGTAGATCAAGTGGGCTCGGCGAAATTTGTCAGTAAATTTGACTTACTTAAAGGGTACTGGCAGGTGCCTTTGACACCTCGAGCACAGGAAATAACTGCGTTTATAACTTCTTCGGGGTTGTACTCTTATTCCGTTATGAGCTTCGGGTTACGTAATGCTCCTGCGACATTTCAAAGATTAATGAATCGGATAGTCTTTGGTCTAGAAGGTTGCGCGGTTTATTTAGACGATGTTATAGTTTACAGCGATAGCTGGGATCAGCATGTGACACGGGTACGAGAGTTATTTCGTCGTCTGATGGAGGCCAATTTGACTGTGAATTTGGCAAAATGTGATTTTGCACGAGCAACTGTTTCTTATTTGGGAAAAGAGGTGGGTCAAGGGTTGGTGCGCCCGTTGCGCGCTAAGGTGAGCGCGCTAGAAAATTTTCCTATTCCAGGTACTAAAAAAGAGCTTATGAGGTTTATTGGGATGGCTAGTTATTATCGCAGTTTTTGTCCCAATTTTTCATCGGTCGTTTGTCCCTTGACTAATCTTTTGAAGAATTCCGCTAAATTTGAGTGGACTTCACATTGTCAAAAGGCATTTGAGAATGTGAAGTTGCTGTTGACTGCTGCCCCTGTCTTGGCAGCGCCCCAAAGTGGTCTTCCGTTTGAGATTCAGGTTGACGCAAGTCAAGTGGGAGCAGGGGCGGTTCTTCTCCAGACTCATCATGGTGGTATCAGTCATCCAGTTAGTTATTTCTCACGCAAGTTTAATTCATATCAATTCAATTATTCTGTTATTGAGAAGGAGATGCTGGCACTGATTTGGGCACTACAACATTTTGATGTGTATGTTGGGGGAGGGTCCCCAGTTGTCATTTATTCGGATCACAATCCTTTGACATTTCTTCATTCGTTGCAGAGTCCGAGTCAACGTTTAATGAGGTGGATATTGTTTTTACAGCCTTATAATTTGACGATTAAACACATCAAGGGAATTGAGAATGTTTTGGCGGATACCCTGTCACGTGCCCCTGTGCTGGAGTGAGATTGTGGTCTTCAATTGATGTAAGTTGACCTACCTTTAATTATGTAAGTTGTTTATTTTGATGTGGGATATTTTTTTTTAGGGGGGTGTGTTAGGATTGTGTTGGTTTGGGTGTTTTGGTTTCTTTCTTTTCATTGGCAGGTTCTGTGATTGAGGCGTGATTGGAGTCCACCTGATGCTCGTCTTGGCTGTTATTTAACCTTGGTGCGAGAGTTTGTTGGCGCGGCTGCTCTTTGTTGCTTGAGCAGTTTGCCAGAGCCATGCTCCAATTATGTGTTATTCTGTTTTGTTATAATAAATATTATGTTCAAATGTGATTCCGCTGTGTCGTCTCCCTTTATGTTACATCTTTGAGCCAGGTGTAACATGTGATTGTCTAAGTGATGGTATCCAGGGAACTGAGTGGTATTTAAACAAATGGGAAATACTTGAATACTACTATTGTGTCCATCTGAGATTGAAACAAGTGGCTTATGATTGTCAAAGTACAGTGTATTTCACTGTGCTATTAAGCAATATAAAGTAAGTCAGATGGTTCATTCATTCTGAAGATTCTGGTGTGATTTTAACAGTGATTTTAATAGACATTTTCCATAGGTAGAACCCCTTTATTCTGTGTAGTCCTTTACCTGAGTATAGAGTGGAGGTGGTTACAGAGTTAAAGCACAGAATCACCCGTGGACTCTTCAGCTGGTCTTTATTCCCCAGCCCAACAGCGCCGCCTCATGGCCAGACACAGTACTGAGGGCTCACACCATGCAGAACACTGTTTTCTAGTTTCACTACATGATTATCCCACAAGTACTAAAGTACACTTTAGAGTATCTGTACTTTACTTGAGTATTATTTTTTATTGTACTTATTACTGCATTTCTGTCAAGCTCCTCGAGTAGAGAGTAGTAACGTCAGTCGGGATGATTTCGGCTGCAGGGTTTGCATTTTGGTTGGAAATTAAAGTCGGGTTGACGTCGGGTTGTATCATCATCATCATCATCATCAGTTGTGTGTGTTCATCATCATCTTCTTCATCATCATCATCATCATCATCATCAGCTGTGTGTTCATCTTCATCATCATCAGTTGTGTGTGTTCATCATCATCATCATCAGCTGTGTGTTCATCTTCATCATCTTCATCTTCATCATCAGTTGTGTGTGTTCATCATCATCATCATCTGTGTGTGTTCATCTTCATCATTATCTGTGTGTGTTCATCTTCATCATCAGTTGTGGTCATCAGCTGCTCCTGTAACTTGTCTGTGGTTGTAAGATAAAGTCCGTCGACAGTGTCTCTGATCATGTAAGTAACGAAAAACCCATGTAAGAATAAGAAAACCCTTGTGATCACTGTAGTTGTGTCATGAAATGGCGTATGTATGACACGCCAATTCGTATTTCCATTTTTGGCGTGCTATCAACACGCATAATCGCTTTTCAGCGTGTTTATCAACGCCGTTGACTTAACATTACATTACTGTATATATATGACCTACCCCAACCCCGTCCCTAAACCTACCTGTCACTGGGGTTAATACCATTTATGAGTCTTCCCCTACCATCCTAGGAAAAAAAAATATCGCTCCCCAGATGTAGATATACATTTTGCTTTGTTTCGCTCGGACATTTAACGGCGTAGACATACACGCGGAAGATGACGGTTCGTTTCGGCGTGGACATACAAGCGGATAGCTCAAAAAGCATATAGATAACACGCCTCTTGAATTGAAAGTGGCGTGTATGTTTACGCAAAGTCATGATGTCATGTGTCTGGAAGTGTAGATGTGGTGTGATTACAGCTGCAACTAATGAATGTTTGGATAATCAATTAGTTTGCTGATTATTTCTTTGATTAATCGGATTTAAAATGCCCAATTTTCTTTTCTTTTTATATTGATAAAACACGACCTGGCCAAAGCTGTCCTACAAACAAACGGCCAACTGAATGCTGTGAAAACACAGTGGATATATCTATATCTACGCTCTGTCCACAAGAGCTGTAAAAGGACAGAGATAAGAGTAGTTTCTGCAGGAACACACACACACACACTCCATGACCTGTTCCTGTCATTTCTTTATCCTGGAAAGGTTAGAAACGTCGTACATTTATAGTTGCCACTCATAAAATACTTTAATTTACAAAAACTTTAATGCTGACTTTTAAACCTAGATTTAATGTCCAACAACAGAAATTTCATCTACATTAATACTTTAGTGTTGAATATTTGACTTCGACTAACCCCGGGGCAAAGCCCATACGAGAAGGGCTAATAGAAAGAGCCTGCAGATCCCCTATTCTCTCTAGAGAGGAGAGCGCCAGTAAAAGAACCTTTTTAAGTGATAAGAGCTTTTCTGACACAGACTCCGATGGCTCGAACAGCTGATTCGCCAACCCCTCCAAAGCAATCGCCAAATCCCAAGAGGGAATTCTGGAAAAGGAGACCCCAGGGAGTGACATCCTACAGGCGGTGTTGGCAGCACCTAGCCTCCACTTGTAGGTCACCTAACCTCCAGGAGCCTTGTAGAAGGGGCCCTAGAGTTAAGAGTAATGTCGTAATCGCGCATTAGCGTTTCCCACACCCACAACTTCCATAAGTCCGGAGGGGATGCCGAACCGCATACCTGGGGCCTGAGTCCGCAGGTCCGGTCTGAGGGCCGACTAACGGACTGACCAGGGCAGAGAACCACATCTGAGGGGGCCAGAACTCACTACAAACACGCCATTCTGATATGCTAAAGTGCTATGCTATTAAAGCTATGCTGTTATAATTAGTTGTGATCGATAGTTAGTCGAAATATGACACAAAGAGTTTACTTTCACCAAGCCTCGTAGTGGGAATGGAGACTATAAACACTCTTTGAATTGCATATACTGGACAGACGGCAATCTCATTAAATGTCAGACGTGTGGGGGGGGGGAAACGGGATTTATTAGGAATTTAAAGGCTCTATTGAGAATTTTAAAACATGGAAAGCTCAAAAAATCATAATGGGACACATTCAGCACTAGTCAATATATATATATATATATATATAGCGCTACTTAAAATACAGAGCTTTACAGAGCAATAGACGAGCCTTTTTGCATTTCATATGGATGTGACATCATGGGAAAAGCCTAAAGTGCAGAGGTGAAACAGAAGATCTTGAACAGAAACAGAGGATTTCACACTGGACTCGAATATTGTGTGTTCACTGTAGTGTTGACTTGGTAGCTCTCTTTCTAGTGTTCACAGAAAAGTGGATTAAAATCTGAAAGGTGTTTTTTTGCCTTTGACTGACTGAGGAGATATGCACTGTTCACGTCTTTCAGTTCAGTTAAATGTCATGTGTTACTTTATTGACATGTTTATGCTTACAATATTGTCAAATCATAAATGCACAAAATAAATAATGACATATACAATATGACAATGACAAATATCAACAGAGTAGAATTAAAATGAGGTGCCAATCAATCAATAAAATGATGAAAAAATAATGAATGGTCTGTAATATAATATGTGCTAATATAATCTGAATAAAAATCTATTAATATCTTATTGAGACAGACTCATCGAATGCTATTAGTTCACTCAGACTCATATTTCACACAATCAAGAAGAATAGAAAAGTCATGTGAAGTATAAACACAAGCTGAAGAGCAGGAGTTATGTAAGTAAACGAAAGTGTAGCAAATCAAAATGTTACATTTTCTCTTCCTCAAAATATCAGTTTTGTATGACAGTAAATATGAAAGTACAGTTGAGATAGTGATAGGTTCACACACTACACTGGAGTCCTGTGTGCGCTGGACACACACGGCGGCTGTTCGGCCCAAGTCATGCATTCTTAAATGAGGAACAATAATATTATTAAACATGAAAACATTTATACGATAGTTGCAGTCTTAGTCACACAAACGTTCAGTCCATCCAAACACACTCATAAGAGTAGATCAAACAGGTTTCAGTGTAATAATACACATGTCAGATTCTGTCAGTAGATGTAGATGCCCGATATAGGGCAAGAAAATTTCAGTGAAAGTGAAATTTTGGATTTGTGTCGAATTCAAAAAACTTTAGAATTCAAAAACTGGAATTATGAAGATAGGCATATGTTTGTGTGTGTCTTGTATTCTCAAAAAATAATGACTAAAATATATGCCTGATATCTTTACTTGGAGCATTTGGAAACTATTTATGTAATCGTGTGCATCTATGATGATTATATTGTCCATGTGTTTAGAAAAACATAGATTACACACCCCAAATCAGAGGTGTTATAGCGTTGCCAGCACCACTGAGCGGAGTTTTACGTCGCTGAAGTGGACACACACTGTAAAACTCTGTAGTGCGAAACACAAGTGTTCACAAATCGTGTACAAGCTTTGACAGCAAGAGTTGCAACAGCAAGGCGTCTAACACCGGAGAGGCCGTCCTTGAGAATCAGCGTCTCCCTGATCTTCTCATTTTATAGTCCATCAAACATTTTGACATCTTTGGAGATACCCTCATTATTCATTAGTCTTTCATCTTCGGTGCAATCTCCAGCGGTTAATATTACATTTTAATATCTTAATCATCATTAAAACCGTATTTGATTCCCGGGACTGTCCAGTATTAAGCAAAGAAAGCAACAGTCCCTTGCAGACACAGGCTTGCGGCGTAGGCTTCGTTTTCTTAGAAACAATGGTGGAAAGAAGTGAGAGAGCTTTTACAAATCTGACGAGTGCTGAGGGAAATGATGTGTATTAAAGTATGAATGAATTCTATGAATGTGTCTCTGGAGGAAACTGACTGCCTTGAGAGAAGTTTTGATGGTGTTTTCTTCTCATCTTCCCTCTGTGTAAAGTGTTCATAAGCTCAGAGAGGGGCTTTACATTTTCATTCAGTCCGTCTTATTGTTTGTGAAACTCAGGCCTAATTTTTATGTGCTGTATCTAGAATTATTAAATGATCTGATAAAATACTTAATCATTTTGACTCGTCCCATTTCTTAAACATTATTTAAAGGCTGGAATATTAGGTTTATCATTTAATAAAACATGTTGGTCAATACCAAGTAGTACATGTTAGTAGATAACATAATAATGCAATTAGTTATAATGCGGCCATAGTTAATGCTATTATTTTAATGTTTCTGCTGTTGTTGCATTTATTAAAAATTAACAACTGATTGTAAGTAAATAAGATTTGTCTGCCAGTGTTGCAAGGGTCGTTATGGATTTTGAATGTTAAAATGGGGGTCTCCTGGAAAGAAGGTTGGTAAACACTTCCTCAGGGATTACCCCAACATGCAGAGAACAGTGCCTGCATCAAATCTGCTGTGTTTCTCCTCTCTTCTAAAGATCTCCTCACACCTACCACTTCCTCAGAGTTTGGGGTTTACCCCATCAGGCAGTGAACGCAGTGCCTGCCCTGTCCAACTCTGTGCTGTGTTTTCCCTCTCTTCTAAAGATTTCCTCACAATCTTCAGGTCCCGCACCTCTTCATCTTTTCCCTCCTTTTCCAGTTTGGTAATGAAAAAATCCAGATGTCGAGGAGTGAAATACCAGTCTGCTTTTATTGGGTTCTTTGTCAGATTCATGATAAGCGTATAAGCTTCATGCAGCAGGATGGACTTTTCTGCTTTAACCTTCTCCAGATCTCTCTTCAGATCTTCTTCTATTTTTGTTATCTCCTCATATTTAGATTTATCAAAGCTGGTTTCAGACCGGTCACCGGTGGATTGAATCTCCTGTTTAAGATCATCAAATGGCATTTTAACTTTCGTTGTCTTCATCACATATTTCCTGTTCTCTTTGGTGTGTTTACTGTAATGACATCTCCCTGTACACACAGTGCAGTGGCCATTCATCATGACGTCACACATTGAGACTTCATCGAAAGGGACCCACCAGCAACCATACTCATGACAGTTTTCCTCACACACAGAGCAGCAGGTTGCGTAATTGCTCAATGAAAAATATGAGTATTCAATCAAGACTTTTTCTTTGACAGTTTTGTTCACACTACACTGAAGGTTCTTAGATTCCTCAATACTCTCATTTACATTTTTAATTTTGAACTCTTTCTCAGTGATACGGCCCATTAGATTAAAGACACGGGCTTCAAGTTGTTTTCGCGGTTTCTGTGCATCTACTGCCATCAGAGTTTGTTTTCTGTTGTTTTCTAGCAGGAGTTTCAAAAACTTTTCCATGCTTTTCTCTCCCATTTCCCATGATGATTTGTGAGCATGTGCTGTTTGTTCTTCCTGCTGGTTGTTGAATAAGAAGTGAACAGGTTTGTCTGTCTCATCTCTTCTGCAGGGGATCTGCGCTGTGTTAATGGCATTAAGAGCATCGGTGTGAGGTCCTCCGTCCGAGTGTGTGATGATGAACACTATGTTGTCCTCTATATCTTTGCCAAACAGAGACAGAACTGACTGGAATATGTAATGCTCTTTTCCAGAGAGTCGATGCTGAGACGCCTTCATCACGAAACACACGACATCAATATAGAGAAAATCCTCATCTGAGAATAACCTGCCCAGATATTCAGTAATCTCTCTTTCTCTACTGAATCCTTCAGAGTCTCCGTATCCTGGAGTGTCAATGATGGTCAGAGATATTGGGTTTTCTTCAACAAACACCTCATAAACTGTGATCTCAGATGTCAGGGATTGGGACTGAGCTTCTGGTTTTTCTTCTTCTGTGATTTGATAAAACTCTTTATCCTCAAACTTCACTCCCAGTAAGTAGTTCACCATGGTGTTGATCATGGCGGTTTTCCCAGTGCCGGTTTCTCCCACCAACAGTATGACTTTGTTCTTCTTGTTTCTGTCTCTTCGTCCATATGTCCATCGTCTGACCCTTTTATCAGTCCCATTAATATGCTTTCTTTCCGTGTTCAGCTGGTAAAGTCTTGGGGGACCTGGATTAATGAGGGTGGCATCATGACGTGACCTACAGAGAGAGAGAATTCATTTGGAGATCAGATAGGGCGTTTCGAGATCAGATAGGGCATTTGGAGATCAGATAGGGTGTTTGGAGATCAGATAGGGTGTTTGGAGATCAGATAGGGCATTTGGAGATCAGATAAGGCGTTTGGAGATCAGATAGGGCATTGGAGATCAGATAGGGCGCTTGGAGATCAGAAAGGGCGTTTGGAGATCAGATAGGGCGTTTGGAGATCAGATATGGCATTTGGAGATCAGATAGGGAAATTGGAGATCAAATAGGGTGTTTGGAGATCAGATAGGGCGTTTGGAGATCAGATAGGGCTGTGGAGATCAGATAGGGAAATTGGAGATCAGATAGGGCGTTTGGAGATCAGATAGTGGATTTGGAGATCAGATAAGGCGTTTGGAGATCAGATAGGGCATTGGAGATCAGATAGGGCGTTTGGAGATCAGATAGGGCATTGGAGATCAGATAGGGCGCTTGGAGATCAGAAAGGGCGTTTGGAGATCAGATAGGGCGTTTGGAGATCAGATATGGCATTTGGAGATCAGTTAGGGCATTTGGAGATCAAATAGGGTGTTTGGAGATCAGATAGGGCGTTTGGAGATCAGATAGGGCTTTGGAGATCAGATAGGGCGTTTGGAGATCAGATAGGGCGTTTGGAGATCAGACAGGGCGTTTGGAGATCAGATAGGGCATTTGGAGATCAGACAGGGCATTTGGAGATCAGACAGGGCGTTTGGAGATCAGACAGGGCGTTTGGAGATCAGACAGGGCATTTGGAGATCAGACAGGGCGTTTGGAGATCAGACAGGGCGTTTGGAGATCAGACAGGGCATTTGGAGATCAGATAGGGCGTTTGGAGATCAGACAGGGCGTTTGGAGATCAGACAGGGCATTTGGAGATCAGATAGGGCATTTGGAGATCAGATAGGGCATTTGGAGATCAGATAGGGCATTTGGAGATCAGACAGGGCGTTTGGAGATCAGATAGGGCATTTGGAGATCAGATAGGGCGTTTGGAGATCAGACAGGGCGTTTGGAGATCAGACAGGGCGTTTGGAGATCAGATAGGGCGCTTGGAGATCAGATAGGGTGTTTGGAGATCAGATAGTGGATTTGGAGATCAGATAAGGCGTTTGGAGATCAGATAGGGCATTGGAGATCAGATAGGGCGTTTGGAGATCAGATAGGGCATTGGAGATCAGATAGGGCGCTTGGAGATCAGAAAGGGCGTTTGGAGATCAGATAGGGCGTTTGGAGATCAGATATGGCATTTGGAGATCAGTTAGGGCATTTGGAGATCAAATAGGGTGTTTGGAGATCAGATAGGGCGTTTGGAGATCAGATAGGGCTTTGGAGATCAGATAGGGCGTTTGGAGATCAGATAGGGCGTTTGGAGATCAGACAGGGCGTTTGGAGATCAGATAGGGCATTTGGAGATCAGACAGGGCGTTTGGAGATCAGACAGGGCGTTTGGAGATCAGACAGGGCGTTTGGAGATCAGACAGGGCGTTTGGAGATCAGATAGGGCGTTTGGAGATCAGACAGGGCGTTTGGAGATCAGACAGGGCATTTGGAGATCAGATAGGGCATTTGGAGATCAGATAGGGCATTTGGAGATCAGACAGGGCATTTGGAGATCAGACAGGGCGTTTGGAGATCAGATAGGGCATTTGGAGATCAGATAGGGCGTTTGGAGATCAGACAGGGCGTTTGGAGATCAGACAGGGCGTTTGGAGATCAGATAGGGCATTTGGAGATCAGATAGGGCTTTGGAGATCAGATAGGGAAATTGGAGATCAGATAGGGCGTTTGGAGATCAGATAGGGCGTTTGGAGATCAGATAGGGCAGGGGTTTTCAAACTTTTTGTGTGTGTGGACCACTATTTGTAATCAAGAATTTTCGCGGACCACCTCATAATACACATAATAAAATATGTCTACTACAGTCCTACCTGAATTAATCTGCACCTCTAAATAGGCTTACTAGCACTAAAACTATAACTGGTCATCACATCAGTACAACAGGCTTGTTAAAAGAAAGTTTACTGCACACAAAGGCTGCCACATATTTAATTTATTTATCTACTCAAGCGCCCGAGGGCATAATCAGGTTCATTTGAACAACAGGCTTATTTCCATAGCAATGGAGTATGAAATCTATACAGTAATAAGAACACTGGAATATAGTCAACATTTCAAAACCTTTGGCGATTTTAGGGGATTATTAATCTTCAGAGTTTTACAAGTCCTCAAAAAGTACCTAGGCTTGAGTTTGTCCACTTAACAGCACATCTGCAAAACATTTCAGAAACGCGAGATCAAGAAACTAACTGGAAATTAAAATAATAATAGGCCTTATTCATTCCAATTATAAACATTTCGTTTTATATAAACTGCCTATGCCTAACTGTGCGTTCACACCGGACGAATAGCGCGTCAAATTCAAAAAGGGATCATATGTCAAATTCGCGCTTGCTGCGTCTAGTGATACGCTTGACCACTTTGTATCAATTCGCGCGTCAAGAGCGAAATTGACGCGCGTAAAAACAAAAGTTTGAAGCGAAATTTCATCCGGTGTGAACGCACCAATAAAGGCTATGCGTGTGATGTGATAATGAGAACATATTTGCCTCTGCCCTTTTCTCTTCAGAGAACCTGTTGCTATCCACCGAACCAATGTTGTGGTTCTAACGGCACTGAACTTGAATAGGCTTGTTCGACTTGAACCGGCGCTGCACAGACCGATCGGTTTATGACATCAAAGTACCGCGAGAGCAATTCAAAAGCATAAGGAGCCGTCTACTTTCTATTCGCTCTCGCGGTATATCAATTGATATAACATTTTAATTAAATTTTCAAGTTATTGTGTGATTACTAAAATAGCCTAGTGGTGTTTGGCCATGACCTTAGGCTTGTTCGACTTGAACCAGCGCTGCACAGACCGATCGGTGAATTTGATTCAATATAGGCCTACATATTCTTTTTACTTTTTTTATTGGAATCTCCTGGTAAAATGAAGGTAAAAAAAATATTATTTTATTTTGCCTTTCCACGGACCACCTGCAGTACCCTCACGGACCACTAGTGGTCCGCGGACCACAGTTTGGGAATGGCTGAGATAGGGCATTTAGAGCACTATATCAACTAACAATTTTTAGTTAAGTTTACTTAATGTCTTAATTGTAAAAATCTAGTAATCTTTAGTATTCACATACTATGCTTGGTTTACTCAGAAAACCCAAGTTCAGATTAATTGATTGGTTTGAGTGCGGTTTTTGAGGCAGGGGAATTATTAATGGGCTTTTCACTCTTTGTCTCCACTTCTGCAGTTATTTTTCTCTGTATCACTGCATTCACTCATTTCCCAAAGTCATCTTGAATGTTGAATTGTCAATACAACTGAAATATTTGAGAGAACACATAAGCTGACTTAACAAATGGATGCTGATTTTCCTAAAATATTTGAGTCACCATTGTGGTGATTAGTGTTCCTTTGGTTGGGCACTTTCGAACTTCATTTCTACATATACAATATATATATATATATATATTAGTGGTGGGCCATTATCGGCGTTAACGTGCTCCGTTAACGTGAGACTCTTATCGGGCGATAAAAAAAATATCGCCGTTAATCTATTCTCAAAGTTGGGTTGGGAGCTGGGTCTATACTACACAAGCTATGATGACTTTTTTAGAAACACGTGCCCTTTAGTCATTATTTGGGTAGCAGACATATTCTGAATGCCTTTGGCAGAATTCAAATGAGCCATTTTAATCTAGATTAATCTAGATTAATTCCAAGATTACAGTGAGATTAATCTATCAATTAATCTATTAATCTAATCTAAAAAAAATTAGATTAGAACATATATATGTGTGTGTGTGTGTGTGTGTGTGTGTGTATGAATGAGTGATGTATAATGTAAGTATATTTCATGTCAATTAATGATCTTTTATAATTGTGTTGCTAACACTTATGTCCTAAACACCCTGTGAAACTTTTAATTGTGTTGATATAATCCCTCTATATATGTGACAGTCTTGCAATTGATCATACTTGAGTCACACAGACTTCAACATTCAGCCTGCAAAACACAACAATGGTAACATTTATATTTTATTTAAAGTAAATTATCAAGTACTCTCTACAGTTATTTTTTAGTTACTAGAACTCTTATGTAAGTGAACTATACTAACTAAGCATTTGTCAGTACCACATGCTATTCCTATTTTACTTTACTTGTTTTTGTTTTTTTTAAGGCAATCAGTTTGCATGTTTGTTTTTTAAGTAAGACTAACTAATTAGATTTTACAGAGAGGGGTGAGAGTTGAAGTGACAGAATAGGACAGCCCGCTGGCTCATGGCCAGTACAAGACCGTTTTGGCCCATTTGACAGAACAGAGAACATTTCACATTAATTTATCTTGTCCTGTTGTTGCAAGTTGACAAAGATGATGCTATTTAGCTGGCTAACAGAGATTAATAAAGAGAAGCTTACCGTTTCCCCACCGGTTTATTTCCATCACCTGTATTTGATAATAAGCATTTTCAACAATGATAATAATAAATAAAGAACAATATAAATAACTTTTGAATAACTTATATTATGTGTGACATTAGATGTTGCTGAACAAAAATAATGTGGCTGGAAAACTTCATAATGTAGTACAAACTCACGTTTGAAAGAAGGAGGGTGATCAAGACTGTGAACTGAAGCACAGCTGACTTCACTGCAGTCTGAGTTTCTGCGCCGGCGTGGGATCTTTAGAAAGAAGTTTACTGCCCTTAATAACTTATCTATCACATCTGTGTATCAGTGAATATTGTTGATTGTGCCCACAATGTTCAACAAATCATTAACTATATCACACATTTAACCCTCTGGCCTCTGGGGTCGGCAAACACACCCCAGAAGCCTTTTCTTCCCTTGGTCGAACATTATTAAGTTAGAGCTTGGATCCTATGATCTTTATGCATCGCTTTCTGCCAGGACTTTTACGTGCTTTTCCCAAATCACTGAAATGACGTCGACGTCCGGGTTAGCGGTAGCATGAGCCGTCAGGCAAGTGTTATTTAAATAAATATCGCTCCTCCTGATGAAACGCCCTCCTGATGAACTTATAAACTTTCCAATACCTCGTTTTATGAGTACAGAACCTATTTGTGCTACTGTAGAAGTTTGGTGCCATTCTGGGCATTATTAGTGCCGTAATTTATGAGATATAAACTTGGATCCATTAGCGTCTGCACTACACCATCCGGCTGATATCTCTAAATAAGCTCTAACTTTAATAATGTTTAATCAAGGAAAAAAGGCTTCTGGGGGGTGTTTGGCTTGAGGTCAAGTGTGCAAAGGACCCTAGGTGGATTTTACTCCGAACCATCCCTTTAAAATACTCATTTATGGTCATACAGACTTAACAAATATGAGAAAAAATAAACTGTTAAAAGTGTACTTTTTAATGTGTCCACTTACAAGCGAAAAAATGCATGAGCTATATATCTTTATAATAATTTAATTGTCTGCTTTTAAAAGCTCATAAACAAAGATTGTAACTTACCATGAATTCATCCATATCTCCACCATCAGAGTTTAACTGCTGAACACAGAATAACTCATTGATTCAGAATACATTTTATTTCTTCCAATATTTGCATATAAACAACTGGATATTTAATTGTCTGTGTGTGGAAAGAGTATTATGTAAGGGATAATGTAGAGCGAGGAGGTTGTTATAGCGAATACACCCCCGACAGGCTGATCGGGACAACCGCCTCGCTATACATTATCCTGCTTATTACATGGCTACCTACAAAATAAATCAATAATTTGAGACAAATTATTGATTTAAAAAAGGAGTTTATTTATTTTAAAACGATTGCATTGCTTCCGCTAAAGAAAATAGTCCGTTCCGCGTCCATAGCAACGCTGTTTATCATGGTTATACTTCGCAGCGCTCTGATATCAAGAAATAACACACCGCACTCTACACTTGAATTCAGCCAAGCCGTGTAATAAGCACACTGTAAAACCTTGCTGTAAAAAAACAGCCAAATCTCTGACAGTAATACCTTTTTTCTTTTCTTTTTTTCTTTTTTTTTTTAAACAGCAATATACCATAAAAACAATGAATTCTGAGTAATATTTGTCATTTTTGAGAATTGTAATTTTTATGTTTTATATTTTACTGGAGGACATGTTGAGGATGTTTGAATACTTTGAAATTGCATTTTGGTATGTTTTAGCTTACCTCAAGGGCATCCAAGATGTAGGTGTCTTTGTTTCCGCAGTAGTTTCAATTTTGATATTTTTAAGTCAAACCGTTCTTGTCTGTCAGTCATATAATGCAGGTCTATGGTCACTGTCTCAAAGAGCATGCACAGAGAAGTCCAAATTAAACAATTCCCCATCGTAAGTACACATTGATGGCTAAGACACGAAACGAGCGGTTTGTGTGAGAAAACGAGCAGTATTTATATCGTTTTTACCTCTTGTACACAACCACGTCCAAATGATCTGAGGCCGCGCGCGCATCCTGGTGTGTGACGTGTGCGTGCGTCATGCTCTTTCAGATAGTGACCACAGACCTGCATTATATGACTGACAGACAAGAACGGTTTGACTTAAAAATATCAAAATTGAAACTACTGCGGAAACAAAGACACCTACATCTTAGATGCCCTTGAGGTACATACCAAAATTTAATTTCAAAGTGAACTATCCCTTTAACACTGCAAAATATGACACATCAGGACATGCATACAAAGTACTTCAGAAATCATATTTCTGGATACTCAAATTTGGTTAAAACCTTTGTAGACACAGCTTGCATGACAGCACTACAAAAACACACAAGAGTGAAACCCCATTGCCTTATCTACTGCTTTTCTTATTGTTTTAGGCTTTATAGGATGAGTGATATTTCTTATAATACACAAGTGAGACAGACTAGTGCAAATATTACAGATAGGTTGTTAAACTAATATTTAACTAATACAAGTTCTGCCTCAAACTACCTGACAAATGAAGCCACGCAATGATGACGAAGGAGTTAAGATGAAGTTTATTATAAACTTTAACTCTGGTTTCGCTAGCTATTTGAGTAAATGAAAACATAATACTTACATTTAAATGTGAATTTGCTGTCCACCACCGATCTCTAGTCTCGGCCGCCTTTAAAAATAAATAAATAAATGCTGTCGTCAACGGCGCGCAATGACTTATGGGGTAGAATAGGCCGCTAAGTGTCCATTTATGTATCCTTTCACGGGGAAACGAAGGGTGCATTTGGCGTCGCTTTTGAATCAGGGTAGCCTTCGTCGCGGCGCGATGACGCAACCGGCCTTCGAATACGGCCTTCGGAGGATGCAGAACTGAATTGGGACACAGCTATCAATTCACCGATCTCATCCTTTGTCTTTTAATTTTAAAGTTATATTTGAATGTATTTCATGTATTTTGGAGAATATTAAAATCAGTCAGAGCATAAAAAATGTTGAACTCCTGCATAGCTTAAAGGGGAGATGAAATGCTCATTTTCAGTCAATCTCATGTTAATCTTGAGTACCTATATTGCATCCTTCATATCTCCAAAAAGTCTTTAGTTTTATTATATTTATAAAAGAAAGATATGCTGTACCGAGTCTTTCCGGAAAAAAACGAGCGGCTGTGTGGGCGGTATGCTAAAGCTGTGCTAACGCGCCGAGCTAACAACACACAGAGACATTTGAAGCAGTTTTACTCACCGCCTGCGACCGCGAACCTTTATCATTGTGACTGCTCGATCCTTAAGCATTAGACGATCTGCAAATCCGTCGATCTGGGCTTTGTTTATAAAACAATCATCGTCGAAATGCAGGGAACAAACAGTCTTACACAACTCCGTTGATGCTCTGAAAAAACAAACTCCATCCACTGGTCCGTTAACGCTGGGTTCTTAGGGAATCTGTGCAGGGTTGTCTTCATGCGCGTAATTTGCACGGGGGTTACGGGGGTCATGACCCCCTCAAAACTCAGATCCAGCTAATATAACCCCCCCAATATCATCACATCATTCAGATTAAAATAATAATATGAAATATTCAGAATGAATACTTTTATTCGTTTTCTTTATTAATTTCATTTGCCAGCAAGATAGTATCATATTTTAAATAATCTGTCATGTAAAGGCAACCGTTATTTAGATCGTAGTATCACTTTATGGTTCCCATGGAGACGCGTCATTCATTGCTTGTCACACCGCAGCCACAATAGCGCTGAATGACTGATGATCTGCTTTTATTTCCTTTTTTATTCAAAATTTCACAAATTAGCTATAGCCGGAAATATATGATATTCCGATTGTCAAATATGTGCAAGTGGATGTGTTTTGTTGTTCAAACACCTTTATAATGATCGCGTTAGTTGAGCTGTAACGTTAGGCTATGCGCAACGTAGCCTATTTTAGGTATCTTATTAAAATACCTAAAATACGTATACATTATTAGGAATTTACCACCTCCGGCTTTTTTTGTTCTTTTTGCATGCAGTTTGCGAAGTGACAAAATGAATCAAAGCACAACTAGTCCACACTTGTATTTTCTCAGTTTCTGAATTTGATGTTATCAGAGGCTAAATGCAAACACTTTTTTTTTTTTTTTTTATCTACTTGAGTCTTATTTCATGCAAAGTGATAATATAATTGCACTTTCATTTTCTTTATTTGAAAGTTTTTAATGCTGTTATTTGATGTTAAGTTATTAAAATGTGATGTTAATAAAATACATTTTAACAGTTATTTTTTCATAAGATATTGAAGATATTTATTCAATAAATAAATAAATAAATATGCCGCGAGTTTAACCCCCCCAATGGTAGACCCAAAGTTACGCCCTTGGTTGTCTTGCCCTGGCAACCAAAAACCCACTTCTTTGGTGACATTGACTTCCTAAAGCCGAGCACAGCGCTTTGATGAGGTACAGCTTTCGCTCTCTTGCTCTGGTCTACGAGTGCGTGCGCGCCTGGCGTTTCCGGGAGAAGTGCCCTTAGGACCCATATAAGGAAATTCCGCCCCAGCTGACGTCGCACAGACCCATACTCGAAAATAACTTTCCGAAACTTGTGACAAACCAGAAGGACAATTTTTGGCACAGAAATAGGGGAGAGTGGGGTGATTTGTGCCAGGGGGGAAGTAGTTCCACCCTTTTTTCTGGAAAACCATAGAAGAAATTGGTCATGTGTCCACATAATTTTGAAAAGCAATCACTTTTACTCGTCCTCCAAAGAAGAGAGACACATGGCATGAGAGTTAAGCATATTTTAGTGCAAAAAACTGTTTTTTCCCTTTCAAAGTAAAATTTATATGATTAAGGTTTTTTTATTGTAGTGTCTGAACAATTATAGACAAGTTTGAAAACATTTCACACATGTTTTAGTGCTTTAGTAGGCTACACAATGAGTCTATACAGTTAGCATGATGTTAGCTCTTAACTGCTGGATCATGCTAGTTTTTCAAACTTGTGGGTCTGGGGTGATTTGTGCCAAAGGGCCTGGGTTAAGTTGTGCCAGATCCAGACCACCTAGACCTACATTCTCACAGGGGATAATCTTGAGAAGTGAGGAGATGGGCATGCCTCATCATTGTTTTACTTGGGCCTGCCCAAAATTTGTTTAATTTAGCTAACACTGATTTCAGTTTTGAGTTTGCTCTATGTTATTAAAGAGAAGTTTTATTCAGTTTTTAAGTGGCCTATGTCAGGATGTTTAGAAATTAGCCTAGTCACTTTATTCTTATATGTTACATAATTGACAGACAGCGCTATGTCAACAGGCATCTATTGCCAAAGCCTTTTTGCCTGAAATGATATCACAAATATCATATATTGTGTTGCTATGGTGCTCTAAATGGTTGCTAGGGCGTAGCTTCATAGCTTCACAATGATCCTGAGAGACTGATTGGTCGTCTGAGTAAAATGAGCCCGCCCCCTTGTCTCTATGACACTGTGATCCAGAGTTATGTTCAATACAAAATCCCTATGCAATTGACCATGGTAGGAAAAACACATGCTATGGTATTCCAGGGTGACAATAAAAATAAACTTTAAATGAGTAATTTTGTATTGAATTTATCTTGCTTTCATATAGCATTATGGTTCATAACATTAAAATGTTCTGTTTTACTTCAGAAATCACTGGCACAATTTACCCCCAATGTATTCCCCCAAAGGCACAACTTCCCCCACACCAGGGGCAAGTTGTGCCATGAGACCACTTTTTTTCCAAGAGCTATATTTCTGAAACAATTTATTTCAGATCCAAAGTTATTGTTCTCAGGGATGCACCACATCCTGAAATATATGTACATCCTTAAGTTGAAGGCATTACTGCCATGGCCTCACTTTAAAGTCACTTTGAGTAAAAACTGGCACAACTCACCCCACTCTCCCCTACTCCTTCAAACGTACAATTTAATTTTTGAAACTTTGTCCATGTTTAGCATGGGAATCCAACTCTTTAACAGTGTAAAAAACTCAGTATGCATGAAATAGCATTTCACCCCCCCCCCCCCCCCCCCCCCTCCCCTTTAAACACACACATACATCAACAATCAGCACATGAATATCAACAGTTGTGACAATCAAAAGTTTCATGTCGCAATGCATGCTGGGTACCACCATAGTACAAAACTGAATAAATGATGCCGCTGAATGGACTTTTTTTATTGTCACCTTTGTTGAGATTCATGAGCTGTTTTGATGTCTGTGTGTGTCTAAATGATGCTGTAACTTAGGTTTATTGTGTTTGAAAAGAGTCCTTTATTCTAACTGATTGCTGTTGGATCTCTTGCTGTTGTAAATGTTCAAGTCTGTTAATTAGGAATGAAGAAGTGAAGCCTCTTGAATCATTGAAGCTTTTCTCTGGTTGTTTCGGGTAAAGAAGCATCAAGAGTGTTAAAGACAGCGCCATCTTGTGGCAGGTCCAATACAGCAGCCAGGAGCGCAGTGAGGCGTCATTTATCATAAATCATGTGTTTCTCTGAAACAATACGCGCTCCAGGAGCTTCGTGAGAAACTGTGCTCTGCGCTGATACGTGATTTGAAGCTTTAGTGCCGGAAACACCAAAGTAGCTTGAAACTTTTCTCGTTATTAATGTGCACATGCTTTCTGTACTCAACTATTGATCAAATGGATAATATTTTTACATCTGCCTGTTTCACTTTATTTTTTTTTAAGTCTGAGTATGTTATTACCAGACAGAATCTGTGTGTTAAAATGACACATCTATTGTGTTAAATTCTACACAACACATGTTGTACCTGAGCACACACATTACATGTGTTAAAACTGACAGACTCTTTTTACAGTGTATAATTATTTATTGCAAGCAGTTAAAAAACATGTTGAGGATGTCTGTAATGTGAGCTGGGTTCATTTCTAGGCGTTCACTGATGCGGTTTGATGTCTGAATGCGGGTAATCTGTCTGCCATTTTAAGAGCCAGATATTCCGGTTACAGGCAGAGATTAAGCTGTTGATAGGCTATGAAGACTAAAAATTTACTGTTTAATGTTATGTATTTGTATTATTTTTCTTTATTCATTTTCATAATAATTTCATAATGTATTTTGTCAAGCCAGAGTTAGATAGATAGATAGAATGAACCATGTGAAGATCATGTCACATGAGACAGGTGGATGAGCTATATTTTGTAGAGGGTGTGTACAATGTAGCATGTTTGCAACTGATGCAGATGTAAACAACAGAGATAGTTTCTTAATATGGAAGTGAATTGTGCCATGTGTTCGTATGACATTCCATTTTTAAAGCTCAAGCAACATAGTTTGCTACCTTAAAAGGAAGCTGCTCTGTAATGTATGTAAGCTCTATCTTACTGTACCACCTCAGAGAAACAAAGGCAGAGAAACAGAGGCAGAGAAACTCAATGGCAGAGAAACATAAAGCCCGAGAAACCATTTACATCTAGCATGATGGGATGAGAAGATAAAGAAATGGGGAACAGAGAAATCTGGAATGAAGACCTCTCATGTAGCCTTATTCTTATATGCCTGTTTCTCTCTGTCTGACACATGATACATAATAAATTGAATCTCTTGGCAAAGGTAACTGATGTAGCTTCCGTGATTAAACCATAATGGGGAAACCATGATTTTTAAATCTACAGGCTACAATCTTTAGTAAAACAACAAATGTGACATTTTGGACAAGTATTTCATTGTTTTATTTCAAACAAAGTCTAATTAAAAAAAAAAAAAAAATTGTTTCCATTTTCGCCCCATTGTGTGTTTAGTTTCGGTTTCGTTTCTAAGCGTTTTTATTTCGATGCGTCACTATAATCATGGGCGTCGGAACCATTGTATATGGGTGGGACAAGACCCACCCACTTTTTAAGACCAATGATATAGACCTATATTGTACTAGAAGACAGGCATTCATTTTGCGTTAATTTGTAAAGGACAAACAAAAATGGATAATTTTTAAATCCATAAAATAACTAATTTTAGATTCTGGCAACATTACATAATGAAATGTAAATATAAATATATATAGCGATAAATATATCGCTAAAGTTCAGTGAGGAAATGCGACGATTCTTTGCATTATGTTACTACATACAAGGTAACATCCCAGCAAACACAGAACTCCAGTGGCTCAATCTTAAGTTTATCAAGCGACGAGAATACTTTTTGTGCGCAAAAACAAACAAAAATAACGACTTTATTCCACTATTCATTTCCTTCTCTCTGGGCCTCGTAGTGTTTTTGCGCAGCACGTCTGTGTTATACGTCACCACGTAGGCTCACTATTGACCGAAGCTGGTCATGTGTGTGTTGCGTGATGACGTATAACACAGACGCGCAGCGCAAAAACACTACGAGGCCCAGAGAGAAGGAAATGAATAGTGGAATAAAGTCGTTATTTTTGTTTGTTTTTGCGCACAAAAAGTATTCTCGTCGCTTGATAAACTTAAGATTGAGCCACTGTTGCCACTTGGACTATATTAACGATCTCTTTAATAACTTTTCTGGGCCAGCAAGTTCGGGCCACCTAGCAGCCTATGGAGGAGTGAGACAAGGCTCAGATTTAATAAAAAATATCTTAATTTGTGTTCCAAAGATGAACGAAGGTCTTACGCGGTTGGAACAACATGAGGGTGAGTAATTACTGACAGAATTTTCATTTTTGGGTGAACTAAACCTTTAAGGTTGTGCCAACGGTGTCTTCACAACCACTGGACTACATAATGTACTAGACCTGGTTTTGTTCATTAAATGTTCTGATCTGCCTTTGCTTTTTATGTTTTATTTATTATACTTAAAATACATTTGAATATTCGTTTATTTCGTTTTTTTTCTTTGTTCACAAATGTATGACTTTTGGAAGTGTAATTTGATTATATGCAGTTTTAATAAAGTTGAATTAACGAAACCTTCTGTCATTTTTACTCTTCAAAGTGTAGGCTACACTTGCAGGTGTTGATAGCCCCATTAAATAATAATATAGATAAACAATAAACGATAAAAAATTTATAATTATCTAACAAAATGCACCATATAAAAATATTGTCAGAACGTCGTCTCTGAGTTGCTGAATGTCGCGTAACAATGTTGCTACAGCCCTGTCGCGTCTTACAATTCTACGTTGTTACAATGTTGCGAGCACGTAGACAGCGACGTTGCCATAGCAGAAATGCAACGTGACAGAGACGTTGCCACAATGTAAATGTGTTTGCTGGGATCTTAGCATGATGTGCGTCTAAAACTGCAGTACCCAGCTCGCTGCAGACTATTGTCACCTCCAAACAACGAAACACTAAACTTTTTCAAACAGTTAATCATGCATCGGTACTATGGAATCCCAAAACAAAACCGAAAGGAATATTTGACGGACATATAAACATACGTAGTGTGATTTAAAAAACGGAACAGTTGGAACATTTACTTTTGGACTCAAATCTTGAATAGCCTACCTGTGTCTTAAAGAGACTTGGTTAACATCCACGACTCCTTTATCCGTGTTTACAATTCCTGGATATAATGTTTACAGACGGGACAGACGGGAAGGGGAAAGGAGGCGGAGTCTTAATCTACGTGAAAGACAGCATCGATAGTCATCAAATAGACATTCCAGTGCAAACCTTGGAGTGCGTGGTTGTTACTATAACCCTTTCAGCACAAATGTCTTTCATTTTACTTGCTGTAGGCTATATCGACCGGCTATATATATATTTTTTTGGCTTAGCTGAAATACTTAAAAAATATGAAAGAAAGGAAACTCTGTTAATGGGTGATCTGAATATAAACTGGCTTGATAAAATAAGAAAAAAACTTAAGGATATCACAAACTCGGTATGACTCAAATGATAAACAAGCCAACTAGACTAACAAAAAACTCCCAAACTTTGATGGATCTTATATTTACAAATAAACCAGATAGGGTTACCAAAACATACAATTTGTCAGATCACAACCTTACTCTAGTTGCTAGAAAAATAAATAAATCCAGGTACAGGGACAAACAGCAAATAAATAATAAAAATAAAAATCTCCATATTCCTAAGAGAAATCAAATTGCACTGATGAATGATTTAAATGAAATAGATTGGGAGTGTAAAGTTGACAGTAAAGGCTGTGAGTATACATGCAATAATATTACTTTTACTTTACAGGAGACCGTCACCAAATATACAGAATTAAAGAGAAACAGAAGTAATAAAAATAAATTGCCATGGTTTGGTTGCTCTCTTTGGGATCTACTGAAGCAGAGAGACCTGGCACTTAAAACCTTTCTTAAATTAAAATTGACCACTGATCATTATGTATATAAAAGTCTAAGGAACAAGGTTACCACGCATCTTAGAAAAGCCAAGGCAAACTTTTATTTAAATCTGATTAAAGATGCAAAAGGCAATAGTAAACTTCTTTGGAAGAGTATGGATAAATTACTTGGAAAAGAAAAAACAAATTGTGATCATGTACAACTTAAAATAAATTAGTTATTCAAAATGACAATACAGAGGTGGCAACACATCTTAATGATTATTTTTTAGATTCTGTGCGGGATCTGGCAGATACGTTCCCGAAATCAATTTGTGTATATAACTTTAATTGTGATGAGTCATTCTTTAAATTATCTCATGTAGATGATGGGACAGTGAAAGAAATGATGGCGTCATCATAGGTTGACGCATAAGTGTGGGCTGTTAAGGTGATGTGGTGAAACATCTTATTTATTACCACTTTTATAGTGGTAATTCGAGGTTTCTCCTGGTCAGTGGTGGAATTGTTTTCTGAAACTGCAAAATAGCACCAGGGAGCATTTGCGCCGGAACACGCCCGCTGGGTGCAAGATAGGGCCCTTTATTTTGATATGCTAAAATGCTATGCTATTAAAGCTATGCTATTATAATTAGTTGTGATCGATAGTTAGTTGAAATATCACACAAAGAGTTTACTTTCAGCACAGTTTGCTATGGGAGAACACCACACCGGAAGCGCACGTACAACTGGGATGTCTTCACAGTTCTGACTTCATGAAGCCTCATAGTGGGAATGGTGACTATAAACACTATTTGAATGTCAGGCGTGTGGAGGGAAACGGGATTTATTAGGAGTTTAAAGCCTTTTTGCATTTCATACGGATGTGCCATGGGAAAAGCCTAAAGTGCAGAGGTGAAACAGAAGATCTTGAACAGAAACAGAGGATTCCTATGAGACATTCACACTGGACTCGAATACTGTGTGTTCACTTTAGTGTTGACTTGGCAGCTCTTTTTCCAGTGTTCACAGAAAAGTGGATTACAATCTAATATGAAAGGCACATTTATTGAGAGGTGTGTTTCTACAACAGCAGTGTTGCCTTTGACTGACTGAGGAGATATGCACTGTTCACGTCTTTCAGTTCAGTTAAATGTCATGTGTTACTTTATTGACATGTTTATGCTTACAATATTGTCAAATCATAAATGCACAAAATAAATAATGACATACAATATGACAATGACAAATAGCAACAAAGTAGAATTAAAATGAGGTGTCAATCAATCAATAAAATGATGAAAAAATAATGAATGGTCTGTAATATAATATGTGCTAATATAATCTGAATAAAAATCTATTAATATATTTGTCAGACAGACTCATCGAATGCTATTAGTTCACTCAGACACATATATTACACAATTAAGAAGAATAGAAAAGTCATGTGAAGTAAACACAAGCTGAAGAGCAGGAGTTATTAAAAGAAAGTGAAATAAATCAAAATGTTACATTTTCTCTTCCTCAAAATATCAGTTTTGTATGACAGTAAAAGTTAAAGTACAGTTGAGATTGTGAAAGGTTCACACACTACACTGGAGTCCTGTGTGCGCTGGACACACACGTCGGCTGTTCGGTCAGGCATCCTTAAATGAGGAACAATAATACTATTAAACATGAAAACATTTATACGATAGTTGCAGTCTTAGTCACACAAACGTTCAGTCCATCCAAACACACCAATGAGAGTAGATCAACCACAACTCAAACAGGTTTCAGTGTGGACACATACACACGTCAGATGCCAGTCGGATCAGAAAGTGCTGTGCTTATCCTGACTCTTATCTCAGATCTACAGGTCAGCGGATCAGGATTGTCGTTTCCCTTCACTGTCAAGATTCTGTCAATCATTCCTTCCTCGCTTCTGCAATCTGTGGAGATCAGACCACATTCCCTCTCAAAATCCACCTCAGATTCTGCCGATTTACCTTTGTTTTGTAATTTCTTCTTGGACACTTTTTTTCACGCATTTTAGTTTCATTTTGGTTCATTTTTGTGGATCAGGATTTTTGTTTCCATTCACTGTCTTCAATGTCACTGTCAGGATTCTGTCAATCGCTCCTTCCTCGCATCTGCGATCTGTGAAGATCAGACCAGATTCACTCTCGATATCTTTAATATCCACCTCAAATACTGCCCATTTATCTTTGTTTGGTAATTTCTTATTGGACACTTTTTCCCAGATTTTTTGTTGCTTTTTGGGCAATTTTTGAGAATTGAGAATCTTATAGCATGTTGGCTGTAATACGGTCCCATCCTCCTTCTCCACAATTATCACCTTAAAGAAGTGAGTTGGCACTACTTTCCCTCCCACAAACTCATATTCCACAACTTTACCTTGTACGTAAAGTGGGCCGGTGAACACATGAACATTACGGTCCTCTTTCTCCTCAGCTATTTCCACACATAGATCCTCCAGCCTTCTCCAGATACCGCGGTTTAATCTCCTACACTGTGGTGAAATGTTGCTGAGCAAGTAAGTGTCGTCCAGGGCTCTCTGACTCGACCTGTGATGAGCGAGATGACCGTGCTCAAAGGGTTTCTTATATCGGTTCTTGCTGTCATCCGTCTGAAAGTGTTCATGAATTGAATCGTCCACTTCATAAGTTGATCGCTGAACAAATTAATTTTTATTTTTATTATTTTCTTCTACAATGCTCTTGTTCAATAACTCATACACCCATGCAGCATTTCTGGTTCGATTGTCATACAGCATGACGTAAGAAGTCTTTTTCTTTATTTCAGTAAATGAAGGAGCTTTGTCTTTTAATTTATAGGGCAAGTTTTCCCTTGGAGCTGTCTCTGAGCTCAAGCTTGATTTGTGGCCAAACATCTCTGAGAAAGGGACACGTATGTAGACGGGTCCATCATTATCTATATGGTTCTGTTCCAGATCACTTTCAGTTCTATTCTTTTTGTTCTCTACAACAAACAGTTTGTTTTCTTCTCTTGAACTGTAATCTGGCTTTTTTCTTTTCTTGCTCCGGGTCTCTCCATTATTACCTCTTCTCTGGTTCTGGGTCTCTCCACACGCTGGAAGAGCACTATCCTCATGTGGATCAGACTGTGCTTTTACTCTTTCACTCTCATCATAACTCGAACATCGTTTCATCATCTGCACCATTACAGCAAGTGACCAGCTATTTCTTCTTTTTGAGGTTTCATACATTCTTTGTGTTTTCCCCCAAGCTCGTTTGATATGATCGACTGGCCAGCAGTCATCATGCTCCTTTTTAACATCATATTTCTTTACTATCTCTTTTTCATATTGTTTAAAGAGAGTACACTCTTTACAATATGATATCAAATCCTCAGCTATGTACTCTAAAGAGACCTCAGGTGGGTCTCTTCCCTTTTTATGAAGAGTGCTCAAACCATTTCCAGAAGCTTTAGGATGCTGGTTTTCACGCATCTTAAGACAGATGTAGACTCAATGTCTTCAAGGTCTTCAACCAAGGATCTTCTCTTCAGGCTGGAAAATAAAACAATAAAAAAATCGTTGTCAAAATTCTCTTAAATCAGGATTTAATTTCATTAATAAGAAACAGAAGCATCAACATCAACAGACTGTGATCTGTCAGCTAAACAGAAACTGCTCTGATTTTACTTCACTTCTGTTCTACATGCACACATATATCTGATCTGAGTTACAGTGGGAGAGGTTTAGTCCTAAACTTACGAAGGGTTTTTTGTGCTCAGGAGCAGAACACAAACCTTTTCATGTCATAATATCTATAATTACCTATAATAAACAGGACCTTATTACATCTGTGTAAATGTTTTCTTCAACATTGTATTGTATTTAATTATTTTTTTATTTAAAAATATATATATTACATCGGATTTTGGAAACTACGAGCATTCAATTTGAGTTGCGTGTTTTTATCATACATTTTATAATCTTAAACAATATCCCATGTGAAACTATTAAGCCATAGTTTTCATATATAAAATGTGGATTAGAATGACAATATCATTTGTTCATAGTATCAGCAGAACGGAATCGAGTCCTTACCTCGTCTGTCCTCTAGAAACACCAGTGCCCGTTGCAGTGAAGCCTGTTGAGTCTTGATCAGTGATGTGTTCTGTGTTCACCCAGTTCTCCCAGCAGAGTGACTCTGTTCTCCAGTAAACGAGGATTTAATGATGTAAACGAGGCGTGTTTCAGCTGTCACAACCCTGAAGCTTCTTTGCCGGATCCAGCACTTCCCCAAACATGTTTTCACAGATCAACTCTACACCCATCTAGTTGTTCTGGGTGTGGTACTTAGTTTCACAGATTATAAAAAAAGTTAAACAAATCATTATTTTACATTAAAATATTTCTACTATTGTATTGTAATTATGATTAAGGTCTTAGCAATGACTTGCACCACTTATTTAGTGTTTTTGCCCTGTGTTTCCTCACATCAGACCTGTGAACCGGCATTGTCTTGTGCCTTGTACTGAGTCAGGAATTATATGCTATGTTTTATAGCATTTTTATAATAACTTGTAGTACATTTCATAGTATATATTTGTACTGTCCCAATCTATGTGCACACATGCACTTTATATAGTCTTGTGTCAGTCTGTGTGTCCTGTTAAATAATGTAGTTCTTGTTTGTTCAAGGGTCCAGTCTGTTAAAGTTATTTCCACAAACACAAGGTTTCTCCTCCTTCCTCTCTTCAATCCCTCTAGCTAAAACAGCAGACACTTGAACAGATGAACATATACGGAGGAGGACCGGCTTTATAGTTAACGTCAAGTAAATCATACAAAGAAAACTTCAAGTAAAATATACACGGACAACTTTGAGTAAATGCAGTACAGGAAAACTTCAAGTAATTTCCTAAATAATACAGCCCTGTACACACACAGAAATAAGCTGAGAAGAATAATAATTCAATAATTGAGAGCATTTTGAATGGGCTCTTACAGGCATGATCCTGCGGTGGACGTTTTCTGGGGAAACTTACAAGTGTTTTAAGGGATATAGACTTGATTCCTGTTTTATGCTCTCAGAATAATCAGCTTATGTTGTATTCTGAAGTGTTGAGTATGCTGAAAGTTACACTTAAATATTGACAATCTATAGCGTAATTCTTTTTTATATATACATTACTGGTCAAAAGTTTTAGATCTGTAAGATTTTTAATGTTTATTTAAAAGAAGTTTCTTCTGCTCAACAAGGCTTTATTTGATTAAAAATACAAACAAAAACAGTAATATTGTGAAATATTATTGCAATGTAAATCATCTGTTTTCTATGTGAATATACTGTAAAGTGTAATTTATTCCTGTGATCAAAGCTGAATTTTCAGCATCATTACTCCAGTCTTCAGTGTCACATGATCCTTCAGTAATCACTCTAATATGATGAGTTGATGCTCAAGAAACATTTATGATTATTATCAGTGTTGAAAACAGTTATTTACATTTTTATTTCATGATGATGAATAGAAAGTTCAAAAGAACAGCATTTATCTGAAATCTAAAGCTTTTGTAACATTAAACACTACCGTTCAAAAGTTTGTGGTAAGAAAGAATTTTATTTTTATTTTTGGGGGAAAGAAATAAAATAAATCAATAATTTTATTCATCAAGGATGAGTTAAACTGATCAAAAGTGACAGTAAAGACATTTATAATGTTAGAAAATATTCTATTTTAAATAAATGCTGTTCTTTTGAACTTTCTATTCAACAAAGAATTTTAAAAAAAAAATGTACACAACTGTTTACAACTGATAATAATCATAAATGTTTCTTGAGCATCAAATCATATTAGAGTGATTTGTGAAGGATCATGTGACACTGAAGACTGGAGTAATGATGCTGAAAATACAGCTTTGATCACAGGAATACAATACATTTTAAAATATATTAACAACGATCCAATTGCCTTTCCTGATAGTTACTTGTATGAAAGATACAGATTTTCCGCGGAAGGAATGTCTTATCTTTGCGAAATTCTTGAGCCGCACATAAAGAATTTAACACGTCGAATTCATGCACTTACTGTACCGCAAATGGTATTGCGTTGCGTTTTTTTGCAAGTGGTACTTAATTGCACGGTGGGTGACGCACAGAAGCTGGGGGAAAACACGGTTTGTCGAACCATTCGCAAGGTGGTCCTCGCTCGGCAGGAGTGTATAATAGTTTCATAGTGTTCCCCGGACATTTATAGACCATGTCCATAAAAGAGGGCTTTCATAAAATTGCCGGTAAGATATATTGATAGGGTGGCATCACATGAACACTTTTTTTTTTTTTTTTTTTTTTAAGCAAATTTCACAAATGTACTATACAATATAATACATGTTAAGAATTATTTTAAATCTTTTTTATTATTATTCTGTTAATCTTATGATAGGATTCCCTAGAGTTATTGCAACATGTATGCAGTCTATTGCTCCAATCTCCACTGCTCAGGAGAACATGAGGCAGATTATGTTAATAGGAAGTCCTATCACAGCCTTAATGTTCAGGTAGAGATGATGTGAATATGTGAGATGAATCTTTAAATTAATAGTAGGCCTAACATTAACAGATATAACAATGATCTACTAAACATTTCATCTGCAGACGACTTGTGGTCATGAACGTATGATCACAAGTTTGGATGCCAAATGGCCTGGCTCCAGTGCTTGTCTCACAATTTGGTGTTACAGTGTTATATTATATTATATTATGTTATATTATATTTATATATTTATATATATACACATACATTTTACATAGGCTACATAGCCTATAGAACGTATTTGTTTAACTTACACATTAACAATCAGCAATCTTTCTCCAACAGTCTTCTCTTGCTTTGGCAGCAGAGACCGTATTGTTTCAAGCTTGAAATACATATTTAAATTCATCGTAATTATGAATAATTATCTCTTGCTCCTCCGCAGAAAAATATATCGCTCTCGCTCTACTATCCGCGATTGGTTGTTCAGTGTCGACGTCACTCTTTTATGTGCACGCGCGCGTGGAGTAATCATAGCTTAAAGATCAAAGCCTGACTTGACAGAAAAAGTTGATGAGCTGCATCATGGTACCAATAAAGCCTGATCGCATCGGTTTGGTTTTGTCAACTCAAAACCAATCCTGTAACCCCGAGTTTGTTCAGCTACCTTCATGGTACAGGCCCCAGGAATCTGCTCGGTAAACAAAAACAAGATTACGATGCTCTCTCCTTTACCTAGCGCACATAACACTATCCAAATGGAAAGGTTTACTTTGGTTGATGTTGAGACCCTAAGAAAGGTAGTAACAGAACTGAAACCATCCACTTGTTCTCTTGATCCAATTCCTACCTCTCTTTTTAAATGTATCTTTAACTCAATATCTAATGATATTCTTGAGATAGTAAATCACTCCCTACAGCTTGGCATTTTTCCCTCTGATCTTAAATTGGCACTAGTGAAACCTGTACATAAAAAGGGGAACTCAGATATGTTAATTCCTAGTAATTATAGACCCATTTCAAATCTCACATTTTTAAGTAAAATATTAGAGAAAATTGTTTTTAATAAGTTAAATACATTTAAAGTCACCATAACAGTGATTAGTGTTTCCATTAGTTGGGCTCTTAACTCGTATTATATCTTATGTCTTCTTTAGCTGCTATGACAGTGTGTTTGTCAAACACATTTGCAGTAAAAAAGAAAGCTAAAGTGAAATGAGATCAGTTGATGATGGTTTCCTGTTGATGGTTTAATTGGTATAATTATCATGAAATAGACATTAACTATTAACTGATATGATGCAAATATCCTCATTTATAGTGAAATATTATGACAACAGATTAGTGATGGACATTTTACTGCTCCACACTAGTTTAAAAAGGCTTATAAATCTGCCAAAATATGTTTTTGTTTAAATCTAGTGTTTCACACATAATCCAATGTTAGGCTGCATAGATTAGGTCAGATGGAACCGGGAACACTTCCCATTAATCCTGATGTACTCGTTACATCATGAGAAGAATGGCATCTACGCTAATTTTAGTGTCTTTGTTTATCCCGAGTTTTTCCCGCAGCCTGCCGGATCCAGGCCGTTTCCAGATCTGATGAAGGACCTTCGCCTGGACCCGATGACAACGCAGTGCTGAAGTGCCAACTAGTCTCTCCCTATGGAGGATCCCTTTCCCACTCTACAGATAAAGCGTAGTCGGAAAAATTCGTTTTGCGTATCTACCCCGAAGTGACAAAATAAAATTTAATTCTGTATCAAAATTTATAAGGAAACACCAGTACTTTGTTTAGGCTTGGTCTGTAGGGAATTACAAACCTGCGCACATATATTCAAATGCACATAACTATAGAATCCGTGTATCATTCGTTCAGTCGTTTTTTTATTTAATATTGAAAGTAGAAAAATGAGAAAACAGTTCCTTTTTCGATTTTCATTTTTTCCAAAACAACGAAAAACAAGAATTCAGCTTGAGTTTTCGTTTTTCGTTCTGAGGTAGAAAAATGTATAAACAGCTGGAATATTCGAATTTTACACGTGGGCGGGAATGAAACGCCCCTTTCATTTGATTTGTCAGCCGAAGATCAAACTGTCCCGTCATCAGTTCTTCCTCAGTTCTGCACTGCAGAATAAGAGTCCTCGCGTTGTGATTCTTAACGCGTTTATTGCAACTACATTTCATCTTTTTTTTTCATCAAATAACCAGACTAACATGGCTCGACACAAGCCGTACTGGGAAAAACACTAGACAGGGCTTTCTTCTGTGTAGACCAGGAGTTCTCAAGTGCCAGGGGTTTGCTATTTTCCTATTTCCGAACTGTAAAGTCACGTTTTTTTTTTTTTTTTTTTTTTTTTTTATCATGAACCACGCTGTGTTTTATTCTTAAGTGACTATATAATGCATTTTACTTAAAATAATCTAAATGTTGACTTTGAAAAGTAGGTGCGTCAGAAGGCTATTCACTCTATTTTGGTTCATTTTTGGTGTGCGCCAGAAAGATGTTCAAGGAGACTGAGACGCGCTAAAGCAGCGCATCATATTGTTTTCTTTATTTTCCAAAGGCATGACATTTTGTAGTCATTTTGAATGTACACAAATAAAAATATAAATGTTACTGTTTCGAATGACAGATTATTAAACGACAGAATATTATTATTTCCCCTGCTGAGCAACAAATCCAAGTGATGTCGCCGGCGCATCGCTCGCTCACACAGCATCTCTAGGCTATTATCAGTTCACTTCTGGCATTGCTAACATCGCAGCCTGTTCATTATTAAAATAAAACACAGTCAACCAAACATATAAAAAGTTATTCTGCTTAATTTAATTGGTCTGTTGTACAATATAAAGGCTGTGCCGCACAGTAGGCTACTTGCTGTTATTCCAAACTCATTTCCCTTGCTGTGAAGATGCTGATTTAGCCTATACGTGTATTGGGACTCGACTTAAGTATAAAGCCTTCTTTACATTACTAGTTAGCATCCAAATGTTACATTGCAAATATGGAAACTTTGGACCGAATGAGAGATGCGCGAAACCAACGTCGGTACAGTTTCAGTTTCGATTCAAATAAATTCGTTTATAGGCTTGGTGTTTAAAATTGGCTACATGTTGTTTATAATAAAGGACAAAATAGGCTATTTTTATAAGCTATTAGGCTAAATTTTTATTATACGTGGCTACTTATTTTTCATTCTTCTTGTTTTCTGAATAGGCCTACCATTCATTGAAGGATTTGACATAGCCTAGGCTACAGTAAGGGGAAGTAAAATACGCATAGACATAGCCTATATGTTATTAATAGTGTTTATAATGTTAATGTTGCATTTTATTTACCGATCTTTTACACTATTTCTGATTC
Organism: Rutilus rutilus; assembly: GCA_021464565.1. Lineage (NCBI taxonomy): Eukaryota > Metazoa > Chordata > Actinopteri > Cypriniformes > Leuciscidae > Rutilus > Rutilus rutilus. The sequence goes on along the minus strand of JAJAQA010000001.1, from coordinate 810,375 downwards.
TGAATAGGCTAATAATAAAATGCGTTTGTTTCCCTCTCAACATGACCCGGTGCGCTGCGTACAAGCGCACATCTTTGAGATATAAATTAATAAATTTTAATAAAACACAAGGCCTACATCATAAAACTCAGAAGAGTATGTATTTTAATATCTCTGTTGTTCTCTGTTCTCCGGTTGTTAGATAGTCAGTCTGAATGTCATGCGTTTACGTTAATATAGAAATATTATATTGTCAATGCATTATTCTTTTCTTTTTGTATTAGTGTTAAAAATATTAAATTTACAACTAATTATATTGATTTATATCTTCATTTATTATTTAAAAAAAAAAATTACTGGGCGAGGGCGACCATGTAGGCTAACAGCCGTCATTTAGGCATACCCAGCTGATGCAAAGCGTAGGTGAATTTATATCTACACAGAAGAAAGCCCTAGTGTTTTTCCCAGTACGGGTTGTGTCGAGCCATGTTAGTCTGGTTATTTGATGGGAAAAAAAGATGAAATGTAGTTGCAAAAAACGTGTTAGGAATCACAACGCGAGGACTCTTATTCTGCAGTGAAGAACTGAGGAAGAACTGATGACGGGACAGTTTGATCTTCGGCTGACAAATCAAAGGAAAGGGGCGTTTCATTCCCACCCACGTGTAAAATTCGAATATTCCAGCTGTTTATACATTTTTCTACCTCAGAACGAAAAACGAAAAATCAAGCTGAATTCTTGGTTTCGTTTTTTTGGAAAAAATGAAAATCGAAAAAGGAACTGTTTTCTCATTTTTCTACTTTCAATATTAAATAAAAAAACGACTGAACGAATGATACACGGATTCTATAGAACCAATTCTTAATGCGCATCTGAACGCCATCAGCATTTCTCACAGGTTCGCGTTTAAAGTCTGTGTAGAGAGAATGGTGTCGTCTTGGCGGCCCTAATTTAATAACAGATGATCGTTGCGACGGAAGCGAATCAATCAAAACTAACTTTAGCTGGAAAATAACTTTAATAAAGAACCGCCAAAACAACCTCTGTTACCTTAAATAATACATTTATCTCTGTAAAGCTGCTTTGAAACAATCTACATTGTTAAAAGTGCTATATAAATGAGGATGACTTGACTTGACTTGACATGCTGCCACCCAGTAACCCAAATCTGTGACCTGGAAGGTCATGATGTGCCTAACTTCAGGGTCCGAGTCTCAGCTGCCTAATCTATGGAGATATGCTTCTGTCTATCTGTATATGTGTGGAAAATTACTGTTTATCTATTTCTTAGCCAATCGGAATCATTCAACCTGAAGCAATGACGTAGCTTAGACCTTGGTGTAGGGTATAACTGCTGTGATCTGTGTAACTGTAAGCGGGGCGGCCTACAAACTCCTGTGTGAGTCTTGAAGCTGACTTCTGCTGATGAAACTGCAAACTATCTTCAGTAAAACTTTAATTCAATTTATTATAATTCTGACTCCGGGTCTTCTTTCAAACATCTGGTAATTGGCTTGGGTCCTAAACTGTTACCCCCAAACAGAAGAGTCAACATTTGAGAGTTAGCACAGACAATCATGCATTTCCACATTAAACATAGCTAAATTATGTTGGTTTAAAACGCATACCAACACTTCAGCTTGCATGTACCTTTTTTACCAAGTAGCAAAGAACAAAAATGTGCAAAATGCACATTTACCAAGTGTAATGGAAAAATTTGATTTCCATTGATCTTCAACATATTATAGTATATTATAGTTCAATTATTCTAGTAAATACTAGAGTGTTTAAAGTCACAGATTATTTTATAATCTGTTAGCTGGGCTGCAGGCACAGGATTAGTTCACCATTATTTACATCGATCCTCATTATCACATGTAGAAATATTAATACACAAATAACTTCCATCAATAATTTGATCTCAATCTGTTTTGATTGATTCTCTTTTCCTTCAACCTCACCTTACTGCAGATAAATAAAATCCAAAACTAAACATTTAAAACATTAAAGGAACGTTCATAGAACAGTTCCAGAGGTATCAGTTCCCAAAGAAATAGCCAAGCGTGAAACATACACTAAGGTTAGGGGAAGGTTTGATCGGTTTCATTACATTTCACTCTTCATTCAGACGCAAGCAGTGATGCAACTTTTTAAAGGTGTGTTTACAGCTTAGCCATGCTGCATTTTTAACATTTGAAAAATGATGACAGACAACAGATACAAATGCATGCTTATAGTTTAATATTAATCACATTCAAACTGAAGATGAAGAAGACAGATTTAAAGAAACCCGTCTCAATGCCCAACTTGAGCTGAACTGGTCGCGTCGTCTTCAAGCCATGAAGAGAGAGTGTTCTAGTCTTCTGTTTGCTGTTCTTGCTTGCACTGCATAAAGAAACATGTGCAAATGTTATTTTAAGGAATATTATTATTTTTGACATTTATCTGTGTAAAACAATCCACAAACACATTTCAGTTTTTATCACACACTTAGTACCTCGGGAAGGTCTTTTTTTCCGTAGCGCACATAGGCGAGTACATGTTCACAGTTGTTCAAGATTGGGTCCCACCACACACAGTTTTTGTGTAACTCCATAATTTCCTTTATCATATCCTCTTTTTTTATAGGGTTGTATCCTTTCCTGCTGCTGTCCTTGTCCAGGTAGTTAAACACCTCAGGCTTATCAGAGATTTTACTCAATGTATCAAATACACAGACTGGTTTCTCGGATAGATCGCCTCCTATTGATAGAGAATCAGAGATTCAGTTCAGGGCCATTAGTTCTTTCTGTCAGGAAAAGTGTTCTGTTGTAGTTTAACCCTCAAACGCCCTTCGGGACAAATGTGGGAAAAATCTTTTTATATATATATTTTCCTGAATTTCCTGAACAAACACACACACACATTGATTTGATTCAACAATGTTAAGAGGTAAAAAAAAAAAAAAAATCCTTAATTTGTCAAATTGGTCAGAGACAAAAGTGGGCACCCATAGGACATGAATGGGAAATACTATAATTCAGAACATTTCTTTTTTGTCTAATAAAAATCAATAAATCCAAGACAATGCAGATCATGCATACACATAAATGAAGGGGTGAGCGTTTAACATTTTCAGTGTGGCAAACACTCACACTCTTTCACACACACACACACACACACACACACACACACACACACACACACACACACACACACACACACACACACACACACACACACACTGCATTGTTTATTCTTATCTGTTTGTTACCATTTGCTTTTATTAAATTATTGTTAGGTTTATTGTTTATTCTTACCTGTTTGCTACTTTTTGAGTTATTGAAATAATTACTCCGTCTCCTATTTTGTATTTTCCTTATAGCATGGTTATATTTGTCTCTACACAGCAAGTGTACATATGTGTCCACACTACAGGGTGTTAAAATTAACACTGAAGCAGTGTTGAAGTTAATGAGATAATTAAGTGATTAATTAAGTGATGATTGGCCATTAGTGGTGACACCTGATGTTAATAAGCAGAATCATTGATGGAAAGAGAAAAAACAATAACAGAAAAAAGAGAAACACAAGAACTACAACTGACTTCGAGTCATTACACATTGTTGCACTTATTATTACCAGTTTGACTTTATTTCTGTCATACATCGACAAAAGTTCTTGAGATTCAACAGAAGTTTAGATGGTAATGTTTTATGGAATTTTTCTTTTCAAGTTACCATTATGGTGGTCAGTGTTTGCTTTAGTTGGGCTCTTGACCCTTTAAATTTTTTAATGTTAGTTTATTCTCTGACTGTTCCAACATTGTGTTTATAAAGCACATTTGTTACTGCAAGAGAAAACATGACCTGCTCACAACATGTTTTGATGATGACATTATTAGTCCTGATGTCCTGATGTCATTCAGAGTCTAAATCTTTGACTATATGCTTGATGTCTTGTTTTAGTATTGGTGATTGTAGCGCTGAGATTCTACAGTTTGAGATCCAACAGCAATATGAAAAATTTTGAAAATACTTTGTGCAAAAAAGTTATTGTGTTTAAACATACAGACATCAAGAATCAGCATATGAGTCTCAACAATGGTGACAATAAACAAACTAGTGACGAACAGATCAACTCTGAACATCACAAAACAAGATACTAAAGTCAGAACAAAACAATAGCAAAATAAAAGCCAACAGAAAAAACAATGAAAATTTGACAATTCAGCTGCATAATTTATTCATGCTGCAATGCATGATGTCAGCCATTGATGCGTTCTGATTGGTGGCTCCCATCATGCACTGCAACATGAAGCATTTGTTTGACTGTCACCATTGTTGAGATTCATATGTAGATTCTTGATGTCTGTGTGTGATTTTAAAACTTTAAAATCATTAAAACATTGCTGGAAGTAACTACTGAAGTGAAAAATTAATAAAACATTTGGATAATCAGTTTATAATGATGGGTGCCATCATTGAATCAGGTCACTAGTAATTTCATCATCAGAACATAGCCAGGGCTGCATTTCCAAAAGCATCTTAAGCCTTACTTGATAGCAGACCAACTGCAACAAATGGTTTATACGATCAAATTAGGCTTGCGATGTTGTCAGGAAACACAGCCAAAGTCATAGTTTCTCTTGCCACAACACATATGCTCTATAATCACAGAGTTGGAGCAGCCAGAGAAATACTAATGTTTAAAAGTAAAGGGTCAAGCGCCCAACTAAAGCAAACACTGGTCACTATAATGGTGACATGAAACGAAACATTCCATCAAACATTACCATCTAAACGTCTGTTAAATCTAAATAAGACCGTGTGTAGATGTATGACAGAAATAAAGTCAAACTGGTGAAATAATAAGTGCAATAATGGCTCGAAGTCAGTAGTTCTTGTGTTTCTCTTTTTTCTGTTCTTGTTTCTCTTTCCTTCAGTGAGTCTGCTTGTTATCATCAGGTGTCACCACTAATGGCCAATCATCACTTAATTAATCACTTAATTATCTCATTAACTTCAACACTGCTTCAGTGTTAATTTTAACACTCTGTAGTGTGGACACATATAAACACTGAGGAGTGTTAATTTAACACTGGGGATTTTGCTGTGTACTGTAAGCATATTTTGGCATCTTTGTATTCTCACCCAACACAAATGTTTTTTATTATTATTCATATTAATATTAATTTTTTTTTTACACGTTTAACTTGTGATAAAATATAAAAATTAAGAGGTTAAGTTTGTTACAACAATGATTTATAGATTTCAGCCTATAAGCAACCATTGAGTACAGCCATCTGTGGCTATTGATATTTGTACTTTTTTGCTATTTTTATATCATCATATGTCACTAGATGTTACAAGGCAACAAATTGTTGCAAAGGCAACCATTTTTAAGTTTTGGCTCTCTAACTTCCTGGATTTTTTTATTTATTTATTTTTTTACTGAAGTAAAAAAATAAAAATTATATATATATATATATATATATATATATATATATATATATATATATATATATATATATATATATTAGGGGTGTAACGGTACGCAAAAATCACGGTTCGGTACGTACCTCAGTTTTAAAGTCACGGTTCGGTTTATTTTCGGTACAGTAAGGGAAAGAAATGCAAACATTAAACTGCAGGTTGTTTATTACTATAAACTTTTTTTTTTAAATTTGTTTACACTTTTTTTAAACACTTTTTAATAAAATATAATAAAATATATATAAAATTTAAAAAAAAGAATAAGAAATAAAATACTGCTGCAAAGTTCTCCACTAAATAAAATACTCTCAGTCTCAAACCAATATCACATAATAAATTTAATGAAAAATATAAATAAATAACTATGATTACAGTGCAGCATTACCAATCCCAGCTTGTAGGCCTGCTCATAATTAAAAATTAAGACTGGGAAAAAAATGAACTTTAATTGCACAATTTGCTGTAATTAATTGCAATTCCTCCAAGCTTGTAATCATCAATAATTAAACTTAGAATCACCCAATTAAATGAAACACCGGGAAAAAAGGAACAGAAAATAGCCCTATATTAAAATAATATTAAACATATATCAATGTATTATTATTTTTCAATAATCAATCAACAATCAATTTAAGATTTATCTAATAAGATAATATAAGATTTAAAAATAAGATTTACTAATTATCAAAATAAAATATATTCCTACAAAGCTATTATTACCAGAGCATGTGATCAGAGCAGGTCATTTTACCATTGTTGCTAGCGTGACTATACCAGCTCAGCAAACAGAAGTCTACTACTGAGAAATTTCACCTTATTTGAGCGGACTTTGCTTTTCCAGTGCGTGATCGGTTCATGATTAGAGTGTTTGGGCCGTTAACGACAGAGCAGAACGCGCAGCGCAAACACGGAGTCGAACATTGAGCAGAGAGCGCAGCGCGCAGACACACACACACACGGAACGGAGAGTGCGGCGGCGCACACGGAGCGGAAAAGCTTTTTTTCGCCCTGCAGTCGATTTCATTGGTTTAGGTTACAGTGACGACGAGTAAAACTAAAACCAGACGGGCTCTGGTAAAACTTTAGAATCAGCTCCAGGGCGGGATTTGCGCTGAACGCGAAGGCTTCCGCCACTTAATATGTTCGTGTGGAAACACGAAAATGTACCTATGTTCCGCACACAAAATATTGCATTCAGTCATTCGGTACACACGTGCACCGAACCGAAAGCCCTGTACCGAAACGGTCCGGTACGAATACACGTACCGTTACACCCCTAATATATATCTATTAGAGGTGGGCATAGATTAATTTTTTTAATCTAGATTAATCTAGATTAATTTTGAAATTAATCTAGATTAATCTAGATTAAAATGGCTCATTTTTATTCTGCCGAAGGCATTCAGAATATGTATGCTACCCAAATAATGACTATAAAAGTAAGTCTTTGAGAACGGGTTTCTGGGCGATGGGCGATATGGCCTAAAATCCATATTGTGATTAGGGTTGGGCATCGTTTTGATTTGAACGATTCTGATTCCGATTCCGATTCTTCCTTTCGATTTCGGTTCTTTTCGATTCTCGATTCCGATTCTTTGAGGGGTGGAGTCAAAATCTGTCACATGCTCATTTCACAGAGGAAATTTTATTTTGATTCAATAATGAGTAAATTAGGAATGCCTCTGCACCAGACCAAAAAGCATTTATATATGCAGAACTTGCACCCTGGTCTGGACTCTCTGGATATGTATAAACTAACTCAATGCATTAAAGCTTGCTTTAAAACTCCATTGAGAATTTGTATCATTTTCCGGTCGCAGCTTAAAATGGTTTTAAGTTTTAAAAAAAGATGTTAAAATATGTTATATTTAGCATTTTATATGCATCTAATAGCTACCTTGCTTAGCACGCTATAAACATTCTCTATTCATATGAAAATACCCCACATCGCGTTGGTCCACGTGAGATGATTGACAGCTGTAGGGTACCGTGAATGAGAGCGCGCTGACGCTGATCACACACTGACGCGAATCAGGAAGAGCAGAGACATAGCTCGCTGTGTTCACTGTTTGAGCTCTTCAGATCGCATAATGAAATATTTTACAAACATGTGATGATAAATCATTATTTCTCCAAATATGCGCACCATTGGACTAAGAGCCCTGGTGGATGCTATTGCGTATTTGAACACAAATAAACCGGAGAAGATGTGAATGACTTCTTTATAATTATGAATTTATGAGTGATGATTTTTATTCAAAATAACGAACGTTACCAAACAGAATCATGGAACTACCCGTTTTATAATTATTATTTTGCACTCCTGGCGTTACTAATGTTGGTCGCGCAGGGTTGCCTGAGGAGGATGAGACAGTGGACCGCGCAGCACGTCGAACTAGCGCACTCCTTGTTAATTCTGTACACCATGATGCAGGCGTCGGTGTTTAGTCATATTTGTAGTGCATCCATTCCTCCCGTGCAAGAAATAAGTCACATGTATTGCACTGTGCCGACCCAGGCTTTTTTAAGGTGAAATAAAGCCACGCTTTTGAGCGCCGCTTACCAGCACGTAATGGCTGCATGGCTGCAACAGAACAAGCGGGTGCGGGCGCGGCAAGCACTTCCGGAAATCCACTGGCCACTATGGAAACCAAAACTTGCGCGTTTGGAACCGATGATCGGAATCGAAAACAAATTTTCTGAACGATTCCGATGGAATCGTTATTTTGGAACCGGTTCCAGTTGGAACCGGTTCTCGATGCCCAACCCTAATTGTGATATACATTGCAGCCTCTTGTGATAACGATATATATTATAATTTTTCATTTCATTTCGTTTATTTGGTTTATCACTAACAAATATACAATAAAAAATATTCAACTCATCATATACATAACTTTTGATTAAACCAAAGGGTATAGGCTGAAGCTCAAGGCTTATTAACGCCTATCCCTCTCAATTTTCACAAGCAGTCAAACAGTGCTCAATTCTCTTCTTGCAAACACTTGAAACAACAAAGTCATAGAAATTGATTACCCAAAACTTATCTATATGAAAGTATCATCTTGTTTCTTAGGAGCCTTTTAAATCCACTTATTGTTTGTGTCAATTTAAGGTCTATATGCAAACAATTCCATAAATTCACTCCTCTTACAGAGATAGTTCTGCATCTAATATTTGTTCGTACCTTCAGTTTTTTAAACAAACATGTTCCTTTTAACTCATACTTACAATAACGTTTCTCAAACATACTCAAAATTTTATCAGGCAGCATTTTATAATATGCTTTATACATTGTCAATGTAACCTTGTAATCCACTAAATCATAGAATTTTAAAATGTTTAATTTTAAAAATAAATCGTTTGTATGATCCCTATATTGTGATCTTGTGATGATAATAAAACCATTTCAGAACAGGTTACACAGACCCTGCTAAATAACTGCTAAATGTATTTTTTTTTTTTTTTTTTAAAGGGTGTATGTCGTTTTGAGAACATATATTGTGCAAAACTGTAAGTATACAACATAATTTTGCAGATAAATAAAATTTAAGTACACTAGCTGCAGAGACTTAAGTAGGTCTAATGTTTATTATGGCTTGGAGCTTATGAAACCCCGAATTTAAAATTAGAATATTGTCTAACTGATGTATTTAAAGTTTAAAAGAAACACAACAACGATTCTTAAAATCGGGCGCAGACAGAGATTATGTGCTACACCACTAAGATATATTGGGAATAATACGCGCGCGCTGGTATTCAGTGATATGTTTCGTTTTGAATTTGAGGTGGTAGAACGGATTAGTCGTGTGTTAACTTACCGAACTGTTACCCCACACACTCTGTCTATATAGTTTGCTGCTGCTCGTTGGACGGCTTAAATCCAAACCTTTCTTTCACTTTCAAAACCAAAGCTTTCACTTTCAGCAGTTTACTTAAGATGACGACGAATTATGATGCGTTGCAGCCGGGTTTACCTCGCGGCCGCGGGTAGATTGCGTCATCATAGCTTGTGTAGTAGAGCCATCTCCCAACCCAACTTTGAGAATAGATTAACGGCGATATTTTTTTTATCGCGCGATAAGAGTCTCGCGTTAACGCAGCACGTTAACGCCGATAACGGCCCACCACTAATATATATATATATATATATATATATATATATATATATATATATATATATATATATATGTAAAATAAGCATATTTCACATAAAAATATGGTACTTTTAGAGATATATACATTCAAAAATACCTACAAAAAATGCATAAATTGATAGTTTTTATTTTATCGAAGATAGTGATATGACATTTTTTTTATATTTGGGATCACTCAAGACCTTCGTGCCCAAATTTGTCCACGAAGCACCAAATAAGGGCTGCTATTTGAAGGACGCTTGTGGAGTTCATGTAAAATCTTGCTCAAAATTTAAGCATAAAACAGTTTTGACACTGTAAATGAAATCATGCAGTCTTGAATATGTCTCTTTACCATATGCATGGAAAATGTCCTCATCATCTTTTTTTTCTTTCAGCCCTTCAACCTTTCCCTTCCCCACGTATACAGCCCAATGGACGTAGAGGGGCAGATTTTTACCCTCAGAGGGATACACAATTGAAATCAGATCTCCAAAATTAAACTGAAAGACATAACAAATTAACATTATGTTTTAGGCAAAAATATGAATGTAAATTTCTCTGTTCTCAAGGATTTTAACTGCTAATCCTTGTACACATTTATGTTAGATTTCAAAGTTCAAATAAAAAAGTGTCTGTATTTGTGTGGTCTGGCTAACATCTTACAAACCTTTGGGCCGTTGCAAAGAACAGGAGGAGCCAGTTGAAGAGCAAACATAGCTAAACATACTTTTACCAACAATGCCATTATCATACCAGGGCTGGTCCTTTGCTGAATCCAAATTCCTTGAGGCACAGAATTTCATGTTAAGGAACGACTTTTGAATCACAGAACAGAGGACAAGTACTATTTTGGTACTATTTACAGCATTCATATGAACAATTTTGTATTGGTCTGAGAACAAAGACACAAAAATCTTGAAAACGTACCTTTAAGATGCCAGCCAGAATGTACTGTAATTGGAGATGACTTGTAAATTGCCATAGGATGAACTACTTTTAATGTCATAGTCATGCAACGTCACTTCTTCGGTTGACTGATAAGAAAATGAGAAAACGACTGTTGCCTTTGTTCATTTATCAGTTCATTTTACTAGGGCAATTTTGGTCCAGCCAACCAAATGCAAAACTCTTCTGACTGATGGTGAAACTGGGCTTCTCTTATCAAATTTCTGTGTGATATGTCTGTATCAGGGGTCTGATACGGAACGAAAATATATTTCCCATATATGAATGATCAATATATTAAATGGTTTAACTGTATTTGAAAATATACAGAATAATATAGTGTGTTAATATATTACAATATATTGAATAATACATAAGCAATTCCCACTTTCCATATATGGAAAAATATATGACAATATATTTACTAATATATCATAATGTATGCCATTTTATGCAGCAATACACTTCTTAATATATATATATGTGATCAGATATGGTACTGCATGTGTAATATATTGCAGATATATTTACTCACATATATGGAGAAATTTATAACGTAATATATTTCTTAATTTCTTTAATTATAAATCTTTCATATTTTCAAGATAGTTATCAAAAGCATATCTGCGTGTAATGAAGCATTTAGTCAAGAGACTAACACTGTGCCTTTATATATATATATCATATATAGTTATCATAAGCACTATAGTGTTTGGCCAATCATCAAACGAACCACAGTTTGTGGAGCCTGTGGTGTCTAGAAAGACCACGTTTTTTTACAGTGTGTTCAGGGGACAGGCAGCTAGCAGATAGTGAGGAGATGTTTGCTGTATGTGACAAAAAATGTTTTGGCCTAAAAAACGCGTGACATCACTTAGAGCACCTTTAACACCTGGTGTTAACAAGCAGAATCACTGAAGGAAAGAGGAACACAAGAACTACAACTGACTTCAGACACAGACACAAGCCGAGTTCAGACTGCACGATTTTCAAAGTAGTCGGGTCACTGTTCTTTTCACACTGCGTGACTATCCAGAGTAACATTCAGTTGCTGGTGTGTTCACACTGCACGATGCATCGGCGACAGGAGGTTTCACACTGCATGACTTTCAGGAGGAAGAATCGCCGACAACTTCTGTCTGGTCCGCAAACTGCGTTTCGCAACCAAACACACGCGAGAAGTGATAAGGAAATAGCGCAAAATCCCACGTGCGTAAGACCGCAGTTCTCACGGGAGACTGAAATTATTAAAAATGATAGCCTGCAAGAAGCTTGCGATCCACTGATTTGCAGCGAAGAGGAGAAAAATAAAAACATATTATGTATGAGGAAATGGCTGGGAAGACAAGGGGAGCAAGGACTGTGTGTTCTGCAAAGAGAGTTGGGGGTAAATAAATAATTTTGCAATGTGCTGCTGTTGCTGCTGGTCAAGCAAATGTTTGTGCTTTGTTTCTGTTTGATATAATTGTAAATATATCTATTAAAATACTGATATTGTGACCTATAACTCCTCCCCGAACTCCCCTGCTCTGTATCTTGCTCTCTCATTGGCTGTCGGTCATCGCCGATGTAGTTTTCAGTCAGAACACTTTCACACAGCAGGATTTTGAATCGCCGACAGGTCCAGATATTTATAGCATGCCAAATATCTCACGGGCATCGGCGACTCGTCGGTGATTCTCTCAGATCGCGTCTTTGCTCATTCACACTGCGTGATTGTCACTCACGTGTACGAGCTCCGATTTGCCTGTGATTTCGGGCATTTGTCGGCGATTTCTCAAAACCTGTCGGCGAGCCAAAATCGGGGCTAAAATCGTACAGTCTGAACTCGGCATTAGATGAAATCAACTGAAGAGAAAGCATTCAATCTCTGAAGATCTCAGCAGAGGACCATTACACAACTCCACAAACAGCATTACCAGCTTAACGTATTACTAACAAGTTTGACTTTTTTTTTAGTGTCACCATTGTTGAGATTCATATGCTGATTCCTGATGTCTCTGTCAGTCTTAGACTATATGTCTACATGAATCAGCATGCATTTGAAAGCGCCGTTGCTCTCTGTCCACGCTACCGTTTTCGGACGTTTCAGTGTGGATGAGAAACTTTTGAAAAATTCCTGAAAAAGCTATATACATCTTTACTGTGCATGTTCACAGTCTACACTACAGCGTGAAAACTGCATTTTCAAATGTATCCACTTTGGAGTGCGTTTTCAAAAAATCTTCGTTTTCATCAATTAAAACGCTGTCTCAGTGTGGACGGAAGGCCAAACCGGAGAGAAAAATATACGTTTTCAAATGATTTATTACTGATAATTGATTTATTATTATTATGATATTACTTTAATTACTACTAGTGTGGACATGGCCTTAGTAATGCTATAGAAGGAATTTTTTGTGCTCACTAAAATTCTTCATTTTATCTCATGGCACTTATGCTGTAGAAGGACAGTTTTGAAATAAACTAATAGAATATCCCCCATTTAATCAGAGAAAAGACTCTAAATGAGATCAGTGAATCAAGTCACTATATGATGCCATGTCATCATCAATATTTAATCATCAACATCTGATCATCTTTTCGCTTGACTTTTCTGCCATAATGTGTTTTATAAACCCACAGTTACAACAGCCAGAGAATAATTTTTGTGCAATAGTCAAGGGTCAAGAGCCTAAATAAACACTAATCTCTATCATGGTGACCTTAAACGAAACTCAATAAATCATCAACTTCAAAACCTCTGTTAATTATCTTAAGAGCTTCTGTAGACGTCTGACAGAAATAAAGTAAATCTGGTTAGTAATAAGTGAAGCTGGTATGCTGTTTGTGGAATCTTCCTCTGCTGAGATCTTGAGAGAAGTCAATTGTAGTTCTTGTGTTTCTCTTTTCTTCAGTGATTCTGCTTTTTAACAGCAGACTAACAGCAGATTTCATCACTAATGCTCAATCATCACTTAAAGTTACACTGTGTAATTTTCTTAGTTGATTCTTAGCAAAAAACACTTAGTTCTTTCAAAATACATGTGCTCATTAATGTATATTTACTTCTTTCAAGTAATAAAGTATTCTCATAAGTTTATAATCTGCCATTGAAATTAAATACGGGTGAGGGTTTGAATGCCGGTCGCCATGTTGCCCCTCCATCTTGAAACTACATTAGCCAAAGAGGGACATGCCTGTGAATTCAAGCTTCGCCTTTTGCGCTTTACACTCCGTGACACAGAGACGAATGCGAGGGGGAGATTACTCGCGACTGCCGGCAGCTTTGAAAGATTGCTGATGGAGGATCACGCCTATTTTCGAGGACATGTAGCAGAGTCGCCAAGGAAGCGAAAGAGAGAATTAAAACGTCAATGCGACAGGCAAATCAGCAAGACCAAAGTCAATATTGGAGTAATTTTTCCCAGATGGAAAAAGCTCACGAGGAGCAAAGATTTTAAAACGGACGCCGAAGTTGCCTGTTTCTTCTCAACAGGTAATTCAGCCTATTTGTGTAAATTTGAAGTTTTATAGTTGCTTGTCTAACCATAGTATGGTTGTGCATAACGCCAGAACGACCTCTAGTATAACTTGCGTTACTTTTCCTCACGTCAATGGTGAAAAAGTATTGTTTTGTAACATAAATCTGTGCTGCGACGGATCACAGGTGATGAATAGTTTTAAAGGCGTAATTGGATGAAGTCGAACTGGAAGCCATGTTAATCTTGGAATAATACGGCCACCGTAGGAGTTAAAACGCCCTCGAAATTGAAAGGAACAGAAACTAATATTCACTGGGTAGTCATATACAATTTCACCGCTAGATGGGGGAAATTATCATACAGTGTAGCTTTAATTATACAAGTATTATACAATTATCACGTTGGGATCTAGAAATGTTCTATAACTCATTCCGTTTGAGTTCTGGTTCCGGCTGATCTAATCTATGCAGCCTAATAATCATTTAACTGATTTGAATAATAGGAATGTATAGTGTTCTATGTGAATGCCAGGTTGAAGAAATGTGTTTTTAATCTAGATTTAAAATGACAGAGTGTAAACAACTTTAAATGTCCAACATAAATGAACATTAAACATTAGCATAAATAACCAACATCTTTCCCTTTACTGAAAAACACAAAATAACACTTAATCCCTAAATTTACTCTCCTAATCCTATTCCAGTCCCTTGCAAATCATGCTGGGAATTAAATATCCACTGCCCAAGAGCTGCGTTTAGACTCAGGCCTAAATAGATAGTAGAGCCTTTGCCACCAATGGTCTCTACGCTCTACTTGGCTCACTATGCTTTTGAGAAACGCAGCCCTGGGCAGTGGATCTGTACTTCCCAGCATGCTTTGCAAGGGACTGCATTAGGAGAGTACATTGAGGGATTAAATGTTATTTTATGTGTTTTTCAGTAAAAGGAAAGATGTTGGTAGTTTATGTTAATGTTTAATGTTTTGTTATGTTATGTTGGACATTTAGAGGAGTTTCTGTTATTGAAAGTTGTGGTTACCATTGTGCTGAAGAGGCAACATAATGTGTATATTAAACCCAAATCTCAGTTTCTTAGTGAAGTTAAATTTTAAATTATTTTGAAAAGTGAAAAATGAATTGTTCTTGCTAAAGAGAAAATGAAATGGAACAGCAGTTTCAGATTTTTATCATAAGAATGAAAACCCACAAAATACATATGTTCACAAAGAAATATAATTTTTTTTCATTAAAAACAAAAGCATCATCTGTCATGTTATGCATCATCTGTATTTTTTTTCTCACAGTTAAAATTAATTTTTCTTTTTACAACAATTTAACAACAATTTTTATATATATATAAAACTGCAAAATTGCCCTAAAATACAGATATTCAGTCAGAAGGGGAGTAACAACTGTATTGAGCTGCAGTGTGTATATATGACCACACATTACAATATCTGTTTTAACTATTGCCTTTAAATGCTCAGTTGGATATATACAAATGTAAAATATAAATTTGGCTAAGAAGCCCAGTATCACTATCACTATCAGTTTTACAGTTAGTGCCATTTATCTTGTGGTTAGCTGGACCAAATATATTCATGTAAAATTAACCACATTTTACAACAAAGCAAACAGAAGCGTGCACTGAGAGAATATACTTTTAGACAAGAGTGGGTTTCTAATTTTCTTATCAGTCAACTGAAGAGATCAAGTTGCACGACAATGTCCTTAAAAGTAGTCAGACCTACGGCAATTCACATCTTTGCCTGGCTGTCTGTTTCTGGCTCACCTACTGGCATCTTACAGGTATGGTTTTAGAAACTTTTATTTGAAGCATTTATTGTCATGTTCCTAAACTGGGGGTCACCAAGTTTATGAATTCAGGTGTAGATGCCCCATAAACTGATCTGTGCTATAAACACAAATCTTTCCTAGCTGAGCATCATCGGTAATGTGATATAACATGGCACTAAATCATTTTTCTTGCTCTAAATTTTTAACATATCATATTAACATGCCTTAAGGAACGTGGAGGAGTTCAATGAACGTGAGTTATGCGAGGGACAAGCACTGGTACGATGATAAGGATATTGTTGGTGTTTTGGGCTACGTTTGCTCTTTATCCGGCTCAACAAGTGAGATGATAGCAGACCACACATATATACACACATATCTTTGAATTTTAACATAAATGTGTGCAAGAATTAGCTGTCAAAATCCTTCATACTTCATTCATCATTTTGCCTGAAATAATGTTGTTGTTTTTTCTTCTGTTTTTCTGTTTCTCAGTTTAATTTTGGGGATATCATTTCAGTTGGTAGAATCTACAAAAACGAAAAGCCTTTATACACCCACTGGGCTTTATACGTGGGGCAAGGTCCTGTTGAAGGCCTGAACGGGAAAAAAAATGACCAAGACATTTTCCACATATATAGTAAGCATGGTTTTTCAAGTTCAAGTTTTCAAACTGTAGTCCAGGGACACCCAGAAGCTCACAAGAGGGTTCTCTGTGGATAATCTTAGAGAGAAAGAAAGGTTTTACAAAATGCATTTTTAGGGCAGTCAAAGTTAACTGCGGAATAATTGGTTTACACATTTAACATACCAAGTTGTTAAAATATCACACCTTTTCTCAGACAGTATTAATGGATCTCTTTATACATGAAAATATATATTTTAGGAAGAGAGAGCCTCACAAAGGGGTATCATATTTGGGAGTACACAGGAAAATCCCCAGTGTGGACTCATATAAACACTGATGTTAATTTAACACTGGGGATTTTGCTGTGTAAAATTCAACATTCTAGGAACGTTGATTTCTAACATTCTAACAATTTCTAACAATGTCCATTTCCTTAATGTTACACTGAAAAAAAAAATTATACTTTGGATTAACTTAAAAAAATTGATGTAATTTGTTACAGCTAATTTTTTTAGATTTTCTCAAATTGTATTTATGATTTAGTTAAAACCATGAATTTTGATTTAATGTCAAACCTAAATTTAACATTTTTCCTACTCAACTCAACTCAACACAACTCAAGAGTGTTGAAGTTAATGAGATAATTAAGTGATTAATTGAGTGATGATTGAGCATTATTGAAGACACCTGATGTTAACTAGCTGAAGGAGAAAATCACAAATTGTAAGTTACTATTATGG
This sequence comes from Rutilus rutilus, assembly GCA_021464565.1. NCBI lineage: Eukaryota > Metazoa > Chordata > Actinopteri > Cypriniformes > Leuciscidae > Rutilus > Rutilus rutilus. Next base: position 793,210 of record JAJAQA010000001.1, on the reverse strand, counting down.
TGATCAGTGTTTGCTTTAGTTGGTCTTTTGACCCTTAAATGTTTACTTTACATTTTGCTTGTTTGCTGTTATTGATTTATAACAGTCAGATGAACAAAGAGACAATGTAATCTAATGGTTTTGGTTATGTTTTGACACAATCATGTTGTGATCTGAAAAATGAAACTTATTGAGATAGTTTGGCTTAACTTGTTAATTACAGCAGCTCTGTGATTCTGCAGTATATGATTATCAGTATATTTCATATAATCCTAAATATTTAATAAATATTGTTCTGAGCAAAAGACTTAAATTTATTTAGAAACACAGACATAATCAGCCTGTGAATCTCAACAATGGTGACAATAATAAAGCATGTTGCAGTGGCTGCCACCAATCACAACTCATTAATGGCTCCCATCATGCATTGCGGTATGAATAAATGATCTGAATTGTCTATGTAATTTACTTTTCCCTAATTTAATATTCTGCTCGTCACCATTGTTGAGATGCATAGACTGAATCTTGACGTCTGTGAGTGCCTAAAAACAAGATTTTTTTTTTTTTTTTTACAAAACAACTTTTAAGAAATCTTTTGTATATTATCTAAAATTCTGGATATTTATGCAGAATCACAGTTATTCTGTAATCAACAACATAAATCTACGTTAGAAATAAGGATCTTAATGAGTTCAGTGACGAAGTTCAAATGATGATTGTCATAATATAACCAACACCATCAGATTACAGATCTGTCAGTTATAACTCAGATACAACAGCCAAACAAAATCTAAAGTAAACGTATAAGGGTCAAGAGCCCAACTAAAGCAAACACTGATCACCATGATGGTAACTTACAATTAGTGATTTTCTCCTTCAGTGATTCTGTTTGTTAACATCAGGTGTCTTCAATAATAGTCAATCATCACTCAATTAATCAATTAATTATCTCATTAACTTTAACACCCTTGAGTGTTAATTTAACACTGGAGTTTTTGCTGTGTACTTTGGGTTAAGGTAAAACGTTGAGTTGGAAAAAAATAAAATTTTGGTTTGACATTAAATCAAAATTTATGGTTTTAACTAAATCATAAATACAATTTGAGAAAATCTAAAAAAAATTAGCTGTAACAAAATTACATCAATTGTTTTAAGTTAATCCAAAGTATCATTTTTTTTCAGTGATAGAGGGCGTAACACTTACTTTGAGGCAAAGTGAAAATAGAAGGTATAAACTGAAAATCACAATTTTCCATTGGACCAATGTAAATATATATTTTGAATGAATTGCACTGATGTTTCACTTTTTTCAGTGTACTAGAATGTTATTTAAAGGTTAGTGTGATGATAATAAGAACACAAACTACAACTTTATTCAGACACAGCCTTAGATAAACTGAAGATAAAAGACATTGGGCCCTATTTTAACGATCTGAAACGCAAGTGTCAAAGCGCAAAGCGCAAGTAACTTTGTGGGCGGGTCTTGGCGCTGTTGCTATTTTCCCGGCGGGATAAATGATTCTTGCGCCAGGCGCAAATCTAAAATGGGTTGGTCTGAAGAGCTTCATTATTCATAGGTGTGGTTTGGGCGTAACGTGAAATAAACCAATCAGAGCGTCATCTCACATTCCCTTTAAGAGCAGGTGTGCTTGTTCTAAAGCGGATTCCTATCATAACGGCGGATTTGCCAGGCGCGCGCCAGGAGCGGTTCTATCTATCTGTCGTAATAATGTATGATTTGCAAAAATGAAAACTGCTGCTTCTGTGTAGATGAGAGAATCAAAGTGTATGCTCGTTGTGCACACGCTACATTGATTATGGCCAAGCATGCGCCCCTAAAATAGCATATGAATAACATGCGCAACGCGCCACTGACTTTAAACTATTTTTTCCTGGTTAGTGGCGCAATTGTTTTCTAAACCTGCAAAATAGCATGAAGGAACGTTTGCGCCGGAACACGCCTCCTTTTTTGCGCTGAACCGCCCAGGGAGCGCAAGTTCATTCCCTAGTTTAGCGACGTGCTTCTGTGGAGGGAAAAGTGCGCTTTGCGCGGGTGCAAAATAGGAATGAAACATGCGTCGCTGTACAAAGTCAATTGCGCTGGGTGCGAGATAGGGCCCTTTAACTCTCTGAAGATCTGATTAAACAACTCCACAAACAGCATTACCAGCTTCACTTATTACTAACCAGTCTGACTTTAAGCAGATCATAAAGTCTGTGTTAATGTGTTAACAGGCAAACAACTGCAATTAAAGTGATTAAGCAATAAAACAACTGCTTTTAATGTAATTTGAACATTATTTGAGAAGAAAGAAATCAACTCAATCGATGGGATAAGAAACATTTGTAAAACTGAAGAATCTTGTGTAAGACTGTACAAAAGTATTTGAAAGTTAAAAACGACACACTTGGACATCAACACTCATCATACAAACTTCAAAAATGGTGACAATCAAAAAATAATTCATCTACATAATTTAGTTATGCCACAATGCATGCTGGGAGCCATATATGTGTTTTTTTATGCTGGCCTGAAGAATGTCACCATTGTTTTGTTTCATATACTGAATGTTAATGTCTGTGAGTGCACAAAATGACACACAACATGTTTTAAGTAGAAAATTAACAATGACAGCATTAAATATATATACTTACAGAAATCAACATTCTGCATCTGAAAGAGTAATATTACAAATGATCTTCTCTCTCATTTGCTGAGTTTCATATTTTTCAAAAATACTTCAGTTCCTGAAATCATTAATTATAGAAAAAGCAGTTGTTTTTCTGTTATTAAAACAGATTTTATGATCTGCAGATATGTTCTCCATAAACACCTGCAACTGCTGATAAAGCACCATCTTAATTAAGTCAAGAGCCCAACTAAAGCAAACACTGATCTCCATGATGGTGACCTGAAACGAAACATTTTCAATAAGACATCAACATCTAAACCTCTGTTAATCCTCAATAAGATCTTCTGTAGACGTCTGACAGAAATAAAGTCAGTCTGGTTAGTAATAAGTGAAGCTGATAATGCTGTTTGTGGAGTTGTTTAATCAGATCTTGAAAGAGTTAATGTCTTTTATCTTCAGTTCATTTAAGACTGTGTCTGAATAAAGTTGTAGTTTGTGTTCTTATTTCTCTATTCTCCAAAACTGAATATTTGGAGAACGTTCTTATAACAAAAGTCTGTTAGCTGGGTGGCATCAAAAAGTTTGAAAAACCCTTGTGTAAAAATAGTGTATGATTACATTTAGAGCTAGACAATCAATGTAAAACTATGTGCCAAAATCATTATTATTTAATTGGACATTAATGTACTCACAAATTGAAATATTTCTTAACCATCTGTTCTACCTCAATAGGTGTCCCAAATATCAAGTTGTCTGATTGTGTATTTGGTAAAATGAAAAACCAAAATTATGTTAAGTCCAACTACCTTGACAAAGACAAAGACAAAGACATGAATGGATATGAGGTCAACAGTAAACAAGGAATGATAGATACAATTAATAAGTTACATCGTAACTGTGGGAGCTGGAATCCATTTTCGCATAACTGTGAGCATGTAGCCACTTCAATTCGCTACGGAGTTCAACATTGTGAACAGGTAATGAATATTCGGTCAATCAGAATATGTTTGTTATTTGTAATGAGTGTAACTGTCATGTATTGCTTGCTTTGGCTGGTGTGAATGTGATATTTTAAGTTGCATTTGTGTACAGGGTTGATGTTACTCTGATATATTGTGAGAGAAAAGTTAAGATATTTAAATTAAAGCATCTACTCTAACTGACCAATGAAAAAAAAACAAAAAATACATCTGTCTTTGGTTTCTCCCCTTGACAGAGAGGAACCAGGTTGGGACCAAAATTACGTTCACATATTGAAATGGAACCAAAGAATAAGAAAGGCAAACGCTCTCTCATGGATCTGTTGGACCGTGACTCAAGTCTGGCTGCTGCCGGGGCATGAGACAGTTCTCGTCCTCTGTGTGTCTTTATCCTCAATGAAAATGGGATATACTTCTACATAATAAACTATAAGCATGCATCACGTCTGCTGTCTGTCTGACTGCTCTCAGATTCCAACTGACTGCTTTGCCTCTGAAAAGAGAAAACTATAACTTTACACTTGTTAAGATTCCCCCGACCAATTGTAGCAAACACAAATTATATTTTTTTATTAGTAAAAGAAAATGGAAGTGTTGAGGCAAAAACAAATAACTAACAAAACAGCATCAGGCATAAGAGACATCAGGATTCAAATTGTCCTTAAAAGATATTTATTTCTTGCAAGAAATGTTCCCAGTCCATCCACAGTCCAGCTGCAGGCGGAGTGAGACCCAGAGAAGAGGTCGGCCAAGATTTTCATAAAGTGTTATCTCTTGTCACCCACCACAGCACAAGGAACAAAAGGGACCCCCCTTGACCCCTCCCCAGCACGGGAATCTCCTTACCTCTGAAATCTCACACACACACACACCCTGCAGCTGTATCAATATCATAAAAGAAACTCAAAATACAGCAAAAGAACGCATGGCATTCATTTAATAAAAGAAAAGATAAAAATTTCCACAACAGAAGTGAACAGTGTATTCAGGAGAGGGCCTGGCCAAAATAACAAACAGAGGGGTTACTAACAACTAATAAACAACAAAGGCTTCCCTCTACTGAGGGAAAAAACAGAGATAAACATTTAGATTTTCAAAAGAAAACGCCACCCTCTCCCCACAGCTTCCAATAAAACAAAAACAAATAACTCATGAGAGATACTATACCAATACAATGATCAAAAGAAAAATTAATGTACACTCTCAGAAAATAAAGTACATAATTGTACCTTTAGGGGTACAATGGCTTGTCACTGGGGCTGTACAGCTCATTATCACATGGGTTAATGAGCTGATGAGTTGAATCAAGTGTGTTTGATTAGGGAGACAAAGAAAACGTGCAGTGTTGGGGGTCCTCCAGGACAGGTTTGAGAACCACTATCAAAGTGCGTTACTGCAGCATGAGATATTATTTTTCTGTTACCCGTTCTTATGTTGTCTCTTCAGTTAGAATCAAGAGAGCGTTCTCCATCTCAAGGTTTTTTAACACCAATAGATGATGAGTAGCAGTAAATTTTCCATTTTGGTTTGGTTTAGTAACATTTGTTAATTCAGAATTTAAAGGAAGTCAAACTGAGAATCGAGAAATAACATTACGATTAAAAAAAAAAAAGTCTTAATAAAAAAAAAAAAAAAAAACCCCACTTAACTTGCTTCCTGCTCTTCCCCTGCCTTTTGACTAATCTGAATATCAAACTTAAAATTGTGAAAGAGATAGCTGATTACACAAACCTATGGCATCATGCACTGAGAAGAAAGTGTGCACAGAGTGACTGAAATATGTCACTGCATCAGTGGTGGAAAGTAACTAATTAAGTTGGCTTGAGAAAGCCAACTTACTGAAATCCTATTTAAACTTCTTCTTCTTCTTCTTCTTCTTCTTCTTCTTCTGACCCAAAAATTTTCAACTCTAACTCCTCCTAGACCGTTCAAGCTACATACTCCAAACTCGGGTCAGACCTTCATACTGTTCTGACTTGGTGTGCTATATCTTTTCAGACTGGTTTGAGTTATGGTTTTCTTAAAAATTAATATTAAAAATCATAAAAATCCCATAGACTTTCATTGACCAAAAGTCCATGTCTGTTTGAACTATGTTTAATGTAAATTGCTAGAAGCCATTGATACTCAATTAAGCTTTAAGCTATCTATGTTCTTTCTAACTAATAACTAATCTATCTATCTATCTATCTATCTATCTATCTATCTATCTATCTATCTATCTATCTATCTATCTATCTATCTTCAAACTTGATCTATCTATCTATCTATCTATCTATCTATCTATCTATCTATCTATCTATCTATCTATCTATCTATCTATCTATCTTCAAACTTGATCTATCTATCTATCTATCTATCTATCTATCTATCTATCTATCTTCAAACTTGATCTATCTATCTATCTATCTATCTATCTATCTATCTATCTATCTATCTATCTATCTATCTATCTATCTATCTATCTATCTATCTATCTATCTTCAAACTTGATCTATCTATCTATCTATCTATCTATCTATATATCTATCTATCTATCTATCTATCTATCTATCTATCTATCTTCAAACTTGATCTATCTATCTATCTATCTATCTATCTATCTATCTATCTATCTATCTATCTATCTATCTATCTATCTATCTATCTATCTATCTTCAAATGTTTTCTATCTATCTATCTATCTATCTATCTATCTATCTATCTATCTATCTATCTATCTATCTATCTATCTTTCTAACTAATGTATCTTTCTAACTAACTTATCTATCTTTCTTTCTTTCTTACTAATCTATCTATCTATCTTTCTAACTAACATATCTATCTATCTATCTATCTATCTATCTATCTATCTATCTATCTATCTATCTATCTATCTTTCTTTCTTTCTTTCTTACTAATCTATCTTTCTTTCTTTTGAACTAATCTTTCTAACTAATCTATCTATCTTTCTAACTAACTTATCTATCTTTCTTTCTAACTAATCTATCTATCTTTCTAACTAACTTATCTATCTTTCTTTGTTTCTAACTAATCTATCTTTCTAACTAACTTATCTATCTTTCTTTCTAACTAACTAACTAACTAACTAACTAACTAACTAACTAATCTATCTTTCTTTATTTCTAACTAATCTATCTATATTTCTAACTAATCTATCTCTCTTTCTTTCTAACTAATCAATCTTTCTTTCTTTAATTCTTTCTAACTAATCTTTCTTTCTTTCTTTCTTTCTTACTAATCTTTCTTTCTTTCTTTCTAACTAATATTTCTTTCTAACTAATCTTTCTTTCTTCCTTTCTTTCTAACTAATCTATCTTTCTTTCTTACTAATCTATCTATCTTTCTAAGTAATCTCTTTCTTTCTTTTTAACTAATCTAGCTATCTTTCTAACTAACTTATCTTTTTTTCTAACTAATCTATCTTTCTAACTAACTTATCTATCTTTCTTTATTTCTAACTAATCTATCTATCTTTCTAACTAACTAATCTATCTTTCTTTATTTCTAACTAATCTATCTATCTTTCTAACTAATCTATCTCTCTTTCTTTCTAACTATTCTTTCTTTCTAACTAATCTTTCTTTCTTTGTAACTAATCTTTCTTTCTTTGTAACTAATCTTTCTTTCTAACTTATTATTTTTTTTCTTTCTTTCTTTCTTTCTTTCTTTCTTTCTTTCTTTCTTTCTTTCTTTCTTTCTAGCTAATCAATCTTTCTTTCTTTCTTTCTTTCTTTCTTTCTTTCTTACTAATCAATCTTTTTTCTATCTATCTATCTATCTATCTATCTATCTATCTATCTATCAAACTAATATTTATTTTTCTTTCTAACTAATCTGTTTCTTTTTTTCTAACTATTCTTTCTTTCAAACTAAAACATTACTTACTTTTAGAGGCATCTTTGAGTAAATGATGTCATATATTTTTTGAATTGGCTTTCAATCATTTACTTCTGTAATTGGCATGATATATTTTTACCTGACAAATAAATGTTACATCTTGATTTATTCTGCATTCTTCCGAAATCATTATTTCCAGTAGATTAATGTGTAGTCTGGTGTTTCCGCAAAACTTTGTCCAGAATAGATCAAACTGGAGGCACTTTGAATGGACCATGGGGCACATCTTAGAAAGACCTCCTGATTTCTGACTGTTCCCTGACTTAGCATGTTGTACGCTGCAAATATTATAAAAAATTACGCCTATGGGTCTGTAGTGCGCGGCTGCATAGGGTAAAATATTTGCACTGCACCCTCTGACTATTTTAGGACTGGCTAGTTTGTGATCGTGAGCGCGCAGTCGCGACATGACGTCTCAAAGCGACACTAGGTCCGTAATGAACGAATAATTGAAAGTATGGGATAATCAGAATTATCAAAGATCTAAATTAATTCATAATCAATGTTTATGATTATTTTCTAATCAGAAATACGATCTAAATTTGATTATCATTTGAAATTGGAGTCAGATTACGCATAGAGCTAAAGTAATACTAAAACTAAGTTCCAATAAATTAAGTGAACTTCACTGGAGCGCTGAAAAGGCATACACGCTTTAAACCTTCGCCAGGCCGTTGGTTTCCGTCGTTGGGCCAATGGGTGGTCCTTACACATTCGACTGTGTCCCTCGCGGCGTCCTGTGGAGGGTGCTCTGGGATTATGGGGTCCGGGGCTAAGGGCTTTGCTAAGGGCTATTCGGTCCCTGTACAACCAGAGCAGGAGCTTGGTTCGCATTTGCCGGCAGTAAGTCAGACTTGTTCCCGGTGCGCGTTGGACTCTGGCAGGGCTGCCCTTTGTCACTGGTTCTGTTCATAATTTTTATGGACAGAATTTCTCTGAGGAGGGTCGCAGCGCTGCCAGTTCGGTTGTTCCCTGCCGGTTCTCCGTTCAGGGCACCGAGGTGTCAGCGTCCCCATACGTTCCTCAGAACGGTCAGTTCGGTTGTTCCCGGCCGGTTCGCCGTTTCAGGGCACCTAAGTGACTGTTCAACCAAATCCAGAGGCCAGTCTCGAGAGACTGGTTCCCTTAGTAGAATTTCTGGCAGCGTGGAAACTACTGCCACATATTTCTCAGTGGGTCCTGCACACTATAGAAAAGGGTTTCAGAATTCAGTTCGGTTCTCGTCCGCCCAGATTTCTAGGGGTCCTCCCTACAGTGGTGAACCCCGAGCAGGCTCTGCTTATGGAGCAGGAAGTACTGACACTTCTGCAAAAGGAGCTATAGAAGGGGTTCCTCCTCCCAGCAGACAGTCAGGGTTTTACAGCCGTTACTTCATTGTTCCGAAAGGGGATGAGGGGTTGCGTCCTATTCTAGACCTGCGTCAATTAAACAGCAGGTTTCAGAATCTCAAGTTCAAAGTATGCTTAAGCTAATATGATTGTGTCACAGATTCAGTCCGAGGACTGGTTTGTCACAATAGACTTGAAGGACGCTTACTTATCTATCCATCCTCATCACAGGAGGTTCCTGAGGTTTGCTTTCGGGGGCAAAGCATACCAGTATCGGGTTCTTCCATTCGGCCTTTTTATCACCCCGCACCTTTACAATATGCGTGAATGCAGCTCTGGCTCCTCTGAGACTCCAGGGTATTCGCGTATTATACTTTATCGATGATTGGTTGATTCTAGCTCAATCTGAGCAGATGGCAGTTCGGCATCGAGATGTCGTTCTGTCTCATTTAAAGATGTTGGGGTTGCGGCTTTGCCCTAACTGGGGTAAAGCTAGGCCAGTCACTCACTGTGGGACAGTTTCAGACTGTTGGGGCTCATGGCAGCTGCGTCCAACGTAATTACTTTTGGCCTTCTGTACATGAGACCTCTGCAGTGGTGGCTCAGGACCAAGGGGTTTTCCAATTCGCACGATCAAGGTCACGCGGCGATGCCATCATGCCTTGGTCATGTGGAAGAAACCTTGGTTCCTCACCCAGGGCCCAGTGCTGGGGGCTTCTTGTCGACACGTAACGCTTTCAACGGATGCTTCCCTCACGGGATGGCGGGCGGTCATGAGTGGCCGCTCGGCGAAAGGTCTTTGGCAGGACCATTAACGTTCTGGCATATAAATCGGCTAGAAATTATGGCGGTATTTCGAGCTCTCAAATACTT